>CP139508.1:385358981-385859317 GCA_021014915.2 Artemisia tridentata subsp. tridentata
AAAAAAAAAAAAAAAAAAAAAAAAAAAAAAATTACTGTTCATCGGGTACTATTCACCGGTACTGTTCATCGCGGGTACTATTCATAAGAAAAATTTTTTTGAGTTATTAATCGATTGAGTATTATTTATGGCATCAGGCGGCAGCGATCAGAACGCGGAATACGCAATCTCTAAGCTCTTGCAAATGGGTAGGGTGGCCGAATATGAGAGTGAGTTTGTGGTACTTGCAAATCGAGTAACGGGGATCTCTGAATCTTTACTTACATCGTTTTATATCTCCGGACTTAAATTGACGTTACAAATAGAACTCTTGAGGGCAAGGCCTGCAACTTTAGGAGAAGCCTTTTCCTTAGCCCAGATAGTCGAGGCTCGTTTTGAGGCAATTAAAGAGAAGGAAAAAGAGCATATAATTGAAAAGAAATTAGATACCATTCCGTCATTACAAAGTGAATTCGCTTCACTTGAGATTAAAAGGTCGTTAGATGCTGATGAAAATATTGGTGTTGATGTAGTTAATAATGCAATAGATGGTGTTTTCGATATTGGTGAGAGTAATGAAGTTCATAGCAAGTTTGAAGAATTTTCAAAAAATAAAAAAAGTATGGAAGAGATTGTTGTGGGTGGTCGTGAATTTGATGGTTGTTTGGGTGAAATGACTTTGAATTTAAGCGAGGAATTAGCGGACAATGGGGTTAGTCCTATACCCGCTTCTTTGGTGGCTCATGAAAGTCCACGGGTTCGCCAACTATGGGAAGGAATTGGTATCGGACGCAACCATAAATTTGTTCAGCCAAATGTGTGGAAATGGATATCGGACTCTCAATCGGCATATTCTTCGTATCACCTTGAGGACAAGGTGATTTTTGAAAGAGTGGGGAGTGTTATGGCATGGGTAGCGGAAGGCGGAAGAATAGTGTTGTGTTATGTCCAAGGTAGTGGAAGGCGGAAGAGGAAAAAGGTGTTGGTTGCGGTAGCGAAAGGCAGGAGAACTACGGGAGTGGAAGATAGGACTAGGATTAGGATTAGGATATGGGATCCCGGAATCAAGAGAAATTTTTCAAGACCACACCTTGAGGACAAGGTGATTTCGAAGGAGTGGGGAATGATACACCCCGGGCTTTATGTCATGTTATATTTATTTAAGATATGTCTTTGTGTCGTATTAGAAAAGTGTCATTGTTTAGATATGTTTTTATGTTTGGCTTGTTTTACAAGCTAGGGTTATTCGGTTATATATACCGAATCATTATTATGAATGAATCAATTAAAGTTAATTAAAGTTAAATATAAACAAATCTCTATTTCTTCTCTTCTATTTTCTGACGGAGCCAGCACACGCTTGAAGTGGTGCCTTATCCCGATACAACCCCTAACCGGGTCGTATCAGAACAATTATTTTTGCTATTCTGTGTACTAAACTTGATTTTTTTTGGCAATTTTGTGTACTTTATGACCATTTTGCCCCTCATTTTATTAACATGGGAGGGGCAAAATGGTCATAAAGTACACAAAATTGCTCAAAAAAATCAAGTTTAGTACACAGAATAACAAAAAAATTGTTCGAGACATATAGAAGGAAATGATGACAACTATGATACATTTAGAGGCCATTAGCCCTATAATATAAAGTCATTATTTTTAAACTTATATGCAAAACGATGTGATAATTTATAATTCGAACAAAAAAAAATGTAGTTTTTACTTGAATTTTTTTTTTAAGCATTGGCCAATTTGTATGTTTTATGATGTTTACTTTCAATCTTTGAATTAGGCCAATATGTAAGAAAGATGCCAATGCAGGCTACGATACCTAAGAAGATACACAAAAGATAACACACACAGTAGATTACTTTGACAAAAATCACATAAAGTTTTCTTTTTGGGATGATGACCAAATAAAAATCAAGATCTAACATCCCAATTTCATTAGATTGACCTAAATAAAAAAATCTGCAAAAGTTTTCTTGTTGCAAGAACCGGCGTATTCTCTTATTTTTATTTTATTTTATTTTAACTATGGTTGGTCTTATTTTTATTTTATTTTATTTTAACTATGGTTGGCGTGGTCTTTTTAGAGTTTTTTCAAATAGTAAGAACTAAGAATTGAACTTGAGACCTCACACATGTTAGAGTGATAATCACAAGCCCTTTTGCCACTAGGCAACCTGAGTGATTTAGTATTTGCTTATTTGTTAAATCATGTTAAGATGATATAGTATTACGCTTGTATGTCTCATCAAACATCTATTATTACTCACATCCCTTTCTTCACTTATCACTAGGGGTGTTATCGGTCAGGTTGAATCGAGTTTTCAAGTATAAAAGTGTGACCCGCAACCCGACCCAATAAGTAATCGAGTTATCGGGTTGAGTTATGTCAGGTCGGGTTATTCAGGTTAATTGGGTTCCATTGTTTTTTTGCCCACTAAATAAGTTACGGCCTAACAATATACTAGTATCATGAGTTAATTAGGATTTTGGCTTTTAATATTACAACTTATACCAATTATATTATGTCAGGCGTGTTATATAAACCCAAATACAATTTCCACTAAGTAAAAAAAAAAACACATGGTATCCTTTGTATAAACAAAATTAAATGAAACATTACTAGCAGCCAAAAAGTAAGTAGCATCCAATTTAACTAACAGACTAGGAGTAACAAGTTTACGATTAAAGGAAATTTCCTGTGTAATTTTAAAAACTAGTGCACTTATATAACTTTAGGGAAAGAATTTTAAGGAAATAAATTTCAGGTCTTATCAGGTTGACTCGATAACCAGATAATAAAAATAATTCAACTCTAACCCGACCCGATAACTATGTTGGGTTATTGGGTTTGGGTCACACAACACGATAAGAATTTTTAACCCGATTCAACCCGACCCGATAAGCATTATAGGGTTCGGGTCGGGTCAACCCGACCCTATTGACCCCCTACTTGCGACTTTACATGCATTAAACAATGATCGTTATTTAACTTCCACAGTTAGTGTTTCAAACTGAAGTAACCAATTAACATAGATGTTCTAAAAATGGTACCTATGCAAAGATTTGCTTTCGAATTTAATAAGAAAGTAATACTACAAATAGGAGAAAAGAACAACCCACATTTGCACGAATGAAAGGAGTTGTCCAACGATCAAAGCCTACTCAAGGAGGCCCCGGGTCAAGCTTCTTACTAAATAGGAGAAAAGAACAACCCACATTTGCACGAATGAAAGGAGTTGTCCAAAGATCAAAGCCTACTCAAGGAGGCCCCGGGTCAAGCTTCTTACTAACGTGGTCGATTTAAGGAACACATAAAAAGCGATCAAAATCATAAATTAAAAAAAAAAAAAGCGAAGAGGACAATAAAGGGAATGGATGAGATCTAGTGAATATCATCTGATCATCAATCCAAGTTGGATGACTTGGATCCATTTACAGTGAAGCAATAATAGATAAAACAAACCATATCCTACTAATCCACTAGCAGTGCTATCCCAAACAAAACTCAAGCATAATATAAACTAGGGTGCATTTGATTCATGCTTTTGGAGGGAATAGAATGAAAGAAAGATAAAACCTATGTTTGGTTTCTAGGCGGGGCTCACAATTTGGAAATGAGGGAATGATAGATTTCATTCCTACCTTAGGTTAGGTTTGGCGCACGAGCTTATCAGAGCTTATCGTAGCATGAACTTATTTTTTTAGAAAAATAAGCTACCATTGAAAATAAGTCTCGTTTGGCTGACACGGCTTGAAGGAGCTTGTTAAAAAAATAAGCTACTAAATGAAATGCTAGTTGTACTAGCATGTAAAAAAAAGCTCCAGCCACCTGCTCCAGCAACCAGCTCCAGCAACCCGCTCCAGCGATCCGCTCCAGCTCCTACTTGTGCCAAACATACCCTTAGTTGGGTGGTTTCACTTGAAACCTGCGGGCCCTATTTTTTTTCCTTTCCCTCATCTTTCAAACCTTTCCCAAATTCGAATTCAATTCCAATCTCACTTACGAACCAAACGCAAGCATAATATACCCTAGGTGTTTTAGCATTTGATTAAATGAATAAATATAAGATATTCTTAAAAACGGGTTCGATTTCAATTTTAGACCAGGCTGAGCCCTAACCGAGAACCAAACCAAATATAAGTGGTACGCTTGTTTAGTTTAGTCAGTCCGGACTGATTTTGGCACAAACCTAGCCCCCACTCCCCCTTGCATTGCATCACTGCCTTTAATCACTCACACTGACTGGAATCTTTGAACATGCAGACAAATAATTGAAATACAAAATGAAATCATTTTGGGGTCAACAGCCACAATATGAACCAATCAGAGATAGATACATACACACCACCATCACCTCCACTTTCACCCCAATTGACTTCTGTATGTCATTCAGAGGATAAAGCCCCTGAAAATCTGGATACCAGTATCTATACTTTCACCCTTTTTCTTGTCCAATTGCTGCAAAAAAACAAACCCCTCATGAATGGCTAAAAAGCTTCCATCAAGAACATGCTCACACTTGCAAAAAGACCCTATCATCTTTAGTATGGCTGAAACCTAGAGATATTTTCCACTCATTTAGCTAAAAATGGGTCGGTTAAAAACTAAACTTCACTAAAATTGTTCACTTGTGCCTTTTGTATATTGTGATTTTTTTTATTTTTATTATTATTCTTTTTTTTTTTTTTTTTTTTTTGAATTTGATAAGTAATATAGTAATATCAGTTTATGTGCCACAGCACTCCTATTTGGCTAACTGTTAATCTAATTTAAAACAAAGACAAAGAAGGGAGGAACCCTAATCTGTTTAGGCTATGTTAGATGACGTAGTAAACTACTAGTATTTTATAATGAAATGTTTAATTAAATGCATATAGCGAAGCATGACAAGAAAGCACTAGGGTCATTTTTTTAGGATAAGTGGATTGGGAATTTAAGATATCATAATGGAGGTGTATAATGACACCAGAGATACGCAAGTAACAAAAAATCGGTACAAAAAGGTTTTCAAGGACAATCATACTTAATGGAGATCTGAAACTATTCTTTGTACAACTGTAGTTTTACGATGGCGGAAAAATATTAAGCAACAAACCATTATTTTGATTCCTAGGGTGCATCAGTTGAACGAGTGCTAATGCTCAAACCTAACTACCGGAGTGGCTCTTCCTTAAAGCATAGGCTCGGTATGCTGCCAATGCGACCACAGCTGCAGCAGCTCCAACTGCAAATTTGTAATCAGAACTATGTCAATAAACAAGAATATACTAAAATGGGCAAACTTGGCCCAAATGAGCCAAATTGGGTTAATATGGGCTGTTCATATATATCTTTTGGGTTTGTTTGGGTGGGAAAAGATATCCAAATGTGTGCAAATGGGCTACAACAAATAATCTTAAGAATTTAGAGGCCAAAACAGGCCAGATAGGCTCGCTTAGAGGCCAAAACAGGCCAGATAGGCTCGTGTTGACGCTCAAAACACTTTGTCCTTAAGTATATTAGTTATTACTAAATTGTTTTCATGATTAGAGGGCCAACCCGAGTACCCGTTTTTGAACTAGTTCTTTTTAGACCAAACATGTTTTGACTCAATACCCAACCAGACCCAGCCCTGCCTATTTTGCCGCCTTTATCAAGGACCACCAAAATTTGAGGACGGAAGTGAGGATGCAAAAAAAAAGGTATGTGGGTTTGTGGGGGGGAGGTTATTTTGAAGGATTACCAGAAGCAAACATGAGAGATTGGTTAACAAGCCGGCGATATTGCTTCTTGTTTCTTCCATATTGGGTTTCAGGAATACTTAGAGAACAGCGCTCGGCTGCATTTACAATTCTCCAAAAGATATTATTCATATCTCTTCCCTTTACGCTGATACGAATGGGTTCCTCTATTTTCATTTCCTGACAGATCTACAGCAAAAGGTTGCAAGTTGCAGATTAATGTGAGTGTAACTTTCATAGTAACAGATTCAAAAGAACAATATAAATAGGTTGCACAGTTAATTACCGCTTTCGAATCCCCGATTGCCTCTGGGTAAGAATCTAAGTCATCCTTAGCAGCAATGAAGAGACAAGGCACACCATAACCAGTATCTTCACCTCGCCTAGCTACATCCATAAGCAGTTCTGATGCTCTTTTTAAGGAATATTCATCCGAACTGTAGAAAGAAACCAACCAGGTATCGTTATCTTACAGAGTACACATATTACAGCAATTACTATTAGGTTCCCTCCAGAAGCATTACGAATATCAGATCTTGTAGGATAGAAACCAATTTAGCTTAATTAATTTATTATCTGACTAGAATAAGCTATTATAAGTGTAAAGTTATAAAAATGTGTTCTTTTAGTTAGAACCTTTTTTAGCAATTATATGAATAGAAACCAATTTAGCATCATGCTCACCTATCATAAACAAAGATTGCTACATCACAGGCAGCCAAGGACTCCTTACTTGATAGAAACTGTTTGACGTCATCTTCTTGAATTTCATGCAATATAAGAGTCTTCTTAGTTCCCTGTAAAATCGGAGCATATCATGCAAGTCATATGGCCGAAACTGAAAACTTATAAGAGATGTGCAATATTATTTATATACGTAAAAACACTTTTAGGACAACAGAATTTAGAAAGAGGTATACAAAAAAAACACACTTCGCTGCCCTGTTTACTCATTTGACACGTTTTTTTCATCAATAAAAGCTAATAGTATACTTCCTCCTCTTCTCAGGTGTCCAATACAACTTTGAATAAAACTTCAAAAATTAGTCAAAATTGCTGATTAGGCCTTGCCCTTGCAATGGTTGTACAATCATCTCCTAAGAAGGAATAGGCGGATATACAAGAAATGAAAATTGTTGAGACTTGAGACGGTTTCTAAAATTACAATACTTTACATAAAACACTCACCCTAAGATGATCAAGAGCATTGACTGTATAACTTTGATTGCTGGTTACATATGAGTTTTGGAAAGGCCTGCAAAGTAGATTGAAAGCATGCTTCATAAGGTAACACAAAACATTAGCAAAACTTGTAAAAGACGGTTTCGAAGAAGCACCTTCCAACAAACGAACTTAATAGCGCAGACTTGCCAGCATTTTTGGGTCCAAAAACAAAGCACTGAAACACTTGTCTATCCGATTGTTGTTTTTTAACATCTAACGTTCGTTTCCTGGTAACGCGGAGTGCTGTTGCAGGATCCTTGGTATATCCCAGGTAAATCAGATAAGCCAAACTTTTTGCCGGGTCGAGTAACGTCATTAGGGCCCACTGCAACCATTAAATTCACATTATACAGCTTGGAAAGAAATTTAAATGTTTATAATACAACACATGAAAGCCAATATGACCACCATTAAATTCTTCAACCATGAAATATCAGAGAATGAATTTGATCATGTACAAGCAAATCAAAGTAACTCTTTCTTGAAACATGTACTATCTAAGGTAGTAAAATCATGAATGTCGGATGCTGAATGTTGCATGCAGAATGACTTTATCCAATGACACGACAAACAAAATCAAGAGCCCTATTTGGCAGTTCTTTAGTTAAAAATTGCCAATACTCAATGATGGTATGATATCAAAACCACTATTTTGATGGAATCATTACATTATTTACTCTAAACGATCCAAAAATCTCATACTGGATATCATACAATAAGATGCAGTTTTTATATAAACATAAGGACTCCAAGTGAAGGAACATCCGCCACAACTTATTTAACAAATTACCTAATATGTAACGCATTTACTGAAAGCAGTTGTTTTGCCCTAATTTACTGATAATAGCAAGAACGAAAAATAAAGCATCCAAATGCAAGTTGAAATATAACATAATCAATGATATGATATTGGGGGGACTGAACTAGGACCTGGAGTGACGTGTAACTTTTCTATACAATCATACTAAATGTAGAAATAACTCTATTTCAAATCCATTACTGCATAAAGTTCGATTTTGCATTATGGAATAATATTGCAGCTCCCTCACTGCTTTCATTTGATATGCACTAGTTTGTACTTGGTAAGCCATTCAAGTTTAGATATGTGTGTATATGTCCAAACAAATTGATGTCCATATAATCCAACATCAACAATTACATTAATGGGCCGCTCTCGTGGAACTCGGATGGTTGAATACTTAAATGACAAAACCCAACCAGTCCTTGGACAACTTTTAATTTGCACATGCAGAAAACTTGAACCCCATACAGAATATATATATAACAAGGAAAATGCAAAGAAAAGAAAAAGTTGAATATAGTGGAATAAAACAAGGTAACGACCATAGGTGGTGGAATAAACCTGAGAGAGAAAACCAGAAAGTCTTATATGCCCTAATTCATTTCTCTCCACACTATTCTGGTAAGGAGCTTCATCCCAAGGACTGAAAGCAGAACATAGATTAAGCATGCATTAAAATTTACTACTATAGAAGCCACAAAAAAAAAAACCATGTCCAAAAAAAAAGATCTCATGAGAATACCAAGAAACACAATCGTTTCAATTTGCAATATAACAATTCACATGTGCATTGCAGTCATTCAATCAATCATCTATAGTACAGGACGACGTCCAATTCAATCTGACTGTAGATCTAATTTCCCTAGTGAGACATACAGATCTCTCACTTCTAAGATAACGACCGTGGTAACCAATTTATAACATTCAAGCATTCATAAATAAAGAGTTAAAAACTGATGTGTAGTGATGCATTATTGTACTTTTTATTAGATCAAAGGACATGGTGGGCTTATAATTACTTAATGTTATAACTCAGAAATAAGCAACAAGGACAAAAGATGGACAAAATGATCGACTTACTAGTTTAGATTACCTTGTCAGCATGTATTCTCTTTTTCTTTTCCATGGTGAGATAAGTTTCACTACAAACTCTATCTAAGGTGGTTG
This sequence comes from Artemisia tridentata subsp. tridentata, assembly GCA_021014915.2. Taxonomy (NCBI): domain Eukaryota; kingdom Viridiplantae; phylum Streptophyta; class Magnoliopsida; order Asterales; family Asteraceae; genus Artemisia; species Artemisia tridentata. The sequence continues at coordinate 385,367,887 of CP139508.1, forward strand.
CTAACTCATTATGATACTAGTGTACTTTTCATACCTTGTGATTATGAAAGATTTAATATGTCTTAAAAGAGGAAGTACGATTGAATGGGAAAAGGATAGAGTGATTGTTATTTATAGAATTAATTAATTAAACAGTGATCTCTTAATTTAATCTTGAGCCGTAAAAGCTCATTTTTTTAAATGCATACAAAATTACTATATGGTGATTTTATTTTACCATGGAGGTTTCAGGCATCAACTAATTGATTATAAATACTACCATCATGTGTTTAAGTTGATAGGATCGGTAAACTTATAAGCACTTACAGAAGAATATAAGAAAGAAACGTGTGCTGATTGAATTTGAGGATAAACGCATTATATAAAAACTCATCAAACATGTTTTACATCAATCTAGAACTCGGAAGGAATACCACTTAAATCATGGATTTCCGGTTTCCATAAGAATTAGAATGGTAGATAGATGGCACAAAATCTAACCCTCTATATAATGCATATAATAGAAAACAAGGTAAAACAAAATATACCACATTTAACACAGACAGCATGAAGAATTAAGTCAATACAAATGTGAAGTTGGAAAACCAGCTTACCTTTCTGGTGCAGTTGAAAACAGCTCTTCAAGCTCCGAATCTTGTAAAGCTCCATCCTGGTAGATAAAAATGACACATTTGTGATATATGCACATATATCAGTTAAGTTTCAGGATGAAATATTTGCTTTAAAGGAAAATTATAGAGAAAAATAACTTCAAAAGTTGAAAACGGGAGTTTACTACAAATGGCATACATATATAAATTCAGCACAATACCAAAGGTAGTTTTCCTATTCTTACACCTCTTCCAATTGTTAAGAAACCCTTTATCCAAATACAGATGGAAACAGAAACTTATTGACTAGGTTAAACTAAAAACTTCTCATAGCCTACCATCGGCAACATAAATATTTTCTTTAATTAAAAACCCTATACAGACATATTTACATGCATGTGTATATGTATCAAGTATGCGTGTGCGCGTGGGTGGTGCACGTGTCTATAGCAACAATGTCATTTGTCCCATCAGTTATGTTTGATTTATGTCACTTATTACGTCTTTCAAGCTGACATATACATTCCAAAGAGCAAACATACTAAACATCACGTTTTCAGTTTCCACAACATCTCAATCGTCATATACACACACTTTTCTTTTTTCCATTTTTCACTTTCTATAGTATACTCATCTCAAAACTGGAACCAGGTAAAACATGGTGTTCTAGCATTATAGTTTGCGGTGGAAAAAACTGTGGTGTATATTACGGGATGTTTTACAAGTCTCAAATACCCTAAAGCTGTCCCATTTATTGTCAATAGGACTATTGCACTGCAGAATTGTATACATTTGTGAGACAAAAATAATCGGAAATGTCATGACTTGAAAAAGTAACAGTTCTACCCTCTGATATTACTCAAAAGTTTCTAGCTGGGGAACAAATATTTCAATGAAGTCTTTGGTTACATACAAAAACATGACCCATGTTATGAAGCTATTTCGACAGAGTGATGCAAAATGACTTAACATTATTCAAAGCAACTATAAAGTAACAATATAGTTAGCAAGCAGTGAATAAGAACTAAGTTGGAATATAATGCGAGAGGTATACGTACCTCGTTAGAATCGAACAAGCTAAAAATCCCCTTCAGGAAGTCCACAGCATCGCTAGTCAACTCAACACTCTACATGAACAGACATATAAATTTTTTATTATCAGTATTGCAAAACCTTTAAAAATTTAATATTCTAAATTCTAAAAGCAAAACATATACAAGACATGATTAAAAAGCCATTACTTGTCTTCATTGCCCATCCCATAATGCTCAAGTAATGTGTCATATTTTGTGTCACAGATGTTCAACATACATGTATTCAAAGTAAAATCTGCTAATCCTCACAAATGTAATGTGGGCAAATACTGAAATAAAGAAATGTCCACATCCAACATAAGTATCACATCTTGATAGGTCTTTTCAGTTATGTGTTACCATTGGCCAGCACTATTTACAGTTCAATTCGGGTTCTTATAGTTTAGTTAAGTGGCAGTGGAACTTTAGTGAAAATGATGATCCTGCTCCGCCTAAAAGTAGCAACTACCTGAGGCTAAAATGTTTATAGTAGCTATGACCTTAGCTTCAACCTACATGTGCTTTGATTTAATAGAATATTATTCCCAATATAGATGTCCAGGAAGTAATAGGTCATTGGACTCATAGACATTCTATATTTCTTATCTTTCCTTTATGATAATAGAGCCATCATAGATCTCGCTTTCCAAAGTTAGCAAAGAGAACACTGCATCCACAAAAACCATGTCAATCCAATTCTTGAAAATATAGAGATCCTTAGGTGGGAATTCTCATATAAGGCATTAATTGGGTCGTTTTGCTCACCCTCTCCTTTGTCAGTTTTAGCTTTGACCAACAGCCTTGATAGCTTACAATCTAATAAAGGTTATAAGTGACTGAATTAATGGAACCAAAGCTTTCTGCTCAGGATTAATTTTGATCTAAGGCACTTGTTTAGGCGCTTCCACTTTCAGTTCAGATTTAGCATTGGCAGTTAGGATTTAGGGAATAAATTGCATGACCCTTTTTCAGTCATTCTCACTATTAGGATTCTCTTACCACCTAAATGACAACTCAAAACAACACGCTTTCTTGGTTAAGCTGATGGAGACTATTAAATAATCCTAGCTTATCCCACCACATCTTACTTATAAAGAAGGCGCCCAGACAGAGCTTAAAGTGCGGAATCTCCTTCTACTGCAGGGATTGGACGTCCTGGAATATCCAGATTTAGGCACTTGCACAGAAGTAAATAATCAACGGTACCCAATCCCGTCTTCCACGGGGTATGGAGGAGGTGAGATTTAGACGGCCTTACCCGAAGGTAGAGAGGCTGTTCCAGAGGACCTCCGGCCAATTTTTGCAGGGAGTGAGGATCGAACCGCCTCTGTCAGACTAGCACAGAAGTGTCAACAAAAATATATACCAAGTCGTCACTCAGATCTAAAAACTATTCATGCGTACGGGCCACAAATCCCTAATGGAAACATGATTAGTCCATGTTTTCTTAAGTCTGACAGTTGCGAAAGTTACACCCAATCAGGGTAGGAGCTATTTTAAAGTTCTCTAAAGTATAAACTCATCAACTAAAAGTTCCTATAGACCATGTGAAGATCAAGTAGCGAAACAAGTAAAAAAACTAACAAAATATGAATACAAATGAAGAATTAATTTCAAGTTAATAGAAGGATAACCTGGTCAGGAGTCTTTTTTGATGGGACAGGAATATTCTCCTTCTGGAGTTCAATGTCATCATTGTAACCAAACTTACGCAAGACAGTCCACGTTGTCTCAAGGCGGCCTTTTTCAATAAAAAGAGCATGAAGAAAAAGAAATCCTGTCAGGGTAAGCCCATGCTCATTGACCCCTTCGGGCACCTTCTCTTGCACAACTCTCTTAACACCCCCTATTTCAGGAGGTTGCAGAGGAGCATTAAAACACTTAACCTACCAAGAGAATCATAAAAGTAGCTCTTTATGCCTACATATAAACACTAAATAGGAAATCTAGAAGAACAAGAGGGTCAAGGACCTCGTCACAAGAAGAAAGTAAAGATCTTTCTTATCATGCAAGATATCAGTGGAGCAATTACCTGAAATTCATTCAACTCGTGATCATTTAGGGCACTGTCCATATCATGATCACAAAGCATAAATATCCTTTTCAATGCTCTTATGCATCGGGGCTTCAAAGTTTGAGATTCTTGATCAAACAAGGGGGCTGTTGGATGAAGCACTGCTTTTTGAGCATAGTAAAACACCTCAGGTACCTACACACACAAAAAAAAATATATATATATATATGATCAGGTTATCTAATCTTGTAATGAGTTATTTTTTTAAAATGATGATTCTTAATATGATGCGGGAAACAAAATTTCCGCATTCTACTGAAGCATAACATCAATATAATCTTACTATATTAGTAAGACAAGCTCAAGCTGGTGGACCTCTAAGGTTTTACTATTTCACAAAGAAAGCATGACCCTGCGGTTATTGCATTAACTATAAGACATCGAGTAGTCTCATAAGTGTTACAAAATCAATATATACTTTTACATGGAAGATATTTAAAATAAGACAACGAGTAATTGAGATTGTAGCTTCAATATTCATGAATAAGTAAGCAATTAATACCGCAATTAGTTGAACACTGTACGTAGTAAAAGTACATGTCTGAGTAAAGGCTAGCTATAAAATAGAAAAACATGATCTTGACTAATCTAATCATCTCTCTATAGCAAAACTCACCAATAACTAAAAGTCTTGAAAAAAACTACAAGCTAATATCATCAATACTAAAGTTAAACACAATATACCTGAACAAGATTGGCTGCAGAACACTCTATACAAGTTTCAATCTCCCTATACTGTTGCATTATTGGCGACATCACCTGCTCTAGACTCATTGGGTACTGTTCATCTCGCATATCTAACTTGCATCCAACCACAACCACCGGTACCTTCACCTATATATATGCAAAAACAAAACATTAATCAGGTCTCTAAATTTCATTTTCAAACAATTAAATTCATAGACCAATATGATATTTCTTTTAGAAAAGGACAATCTCTATATCTCATTTCAAGTGTTTTTTCTTCTTTATTTTATTTCATCTTTTAAACTTAACGTCTGCTCTGATATTTCACGTAAAATTAATCACATACACAGTATTACAACTTTACAAAACATGATATTATAAAAATATGGACGGATACTAAACCTTCAAAAAAATAAGCACATTATCCGCTGTATTACAACACACCGACATAAACATATGGATGGATACTACACCTTGAGATAACATGTTGATTTCATTATCTACTAGATCAAAACACGATATCATAATATATGGACCACTGATGATAAACCTACGGACGACCAATTTGTGTCTAACAGTAACAAATATCACATAAGCAACATTATCAACTGTATCAAAACACATCATATTAACATAGACCGATACTAAACCTTCACGCAACGAGTTTATTCCACTTACAAATAATCACGTAAACAGCATTACCAAATTCAGCTGTATCACAACAAAATATAATAAAATATGGACGGATACTAAACCTTCACACGAGCTTGCTTCATTTACATATTATCACACAAGCAACTTTCCCTACTATATCAAATCACAACATTATAAAAATACGAACTGACAACAAACCTTCAAGCGACGAAGTTCCTGAATCCAAAAAGTTTGAAGACGATTAAGCGCTTCAGGTTTATCACAAGCATAAGTTAACACAACCGCATCTGCTCGCTTTAATTCCTCCTCTGTCTTAGCTTTACCTTCCAAACTACACATTAAACAAAATAAATATATAAATACTCCCTACGCTCACCGCACAAAAAACTCACAACAGTTAAAAACATGATTATTATCGTACATCTTACTTAAAAACTTATAAATCAATAATAATAAATAGGTATACATTACAATACAACTTTACTTACAATTAGCAGAATGACAGTTATACACATGACTAATTATTTAAACAAACACAAAACTAAAACCTATGAATCAATAATAGTATATAAACTATACCAATACAGCTTAATTTAAGCATATTAACAGTTTCACACAATTTTACAGTCAACTAATTAATTAAACAAACACATAACTAAAACCTATAGATCAATAATAACATAAGAAAGTACTACGGCCAGTTTACTTTGAGCAGAATAACAGTTTTAGAGTCCTATTATGTACAACTTGCTTTTAGCAAAATGACAGTTTTACAGTCTCGTTAATTAATTAAACAAACACATAAAACCTAATCATTAATAAAGAATACTATTACCGTACAACTTGCTTTTGGCCACCGTTGCAAAACAATTAAACAAACGGAAACATTTATGGTATAACTTACTTTTGGCAAAATGACGTAACCAAAACCTATAAATTAATAATTAAAAACTATTACAATATAACTTACATTTTAACTTATTTTTAGCATAATAACAGTTTTACCGTCAACTAATACGTAAAACAAACACATAACTAAAACCTATAAAAATCAGTAACAAAAACTATAACACTACAACTAACTTTTAGCATAATAATTTACCGTCAACTAATACGCAAAACAAACGCATAACTAAAACCTATAAAAATCAGTAACAAAAATATAACACTACAATAACTATTAACATAATAACAGTTTTACGTAACTAATAGCAAAACAAACGATAACTAAAACCAAAATCATAACAAAAACTATAACACTACAACAAACTTTTACAGATAACAGTTTTACCGTCAACTAATACGCAAAACAAACGCATAACTAAAACCTATAAAAATCAGTAACAAAAACTATAACACTACAACTAACTTTTAGCAGAATAACAGTTTTACCGTCAACTAATACACAAAACAAACGCATAACTAAAACCTATAAAAATCAGTAACAAAAACTATAACACTACAACAAACTTTTAGCAGAATAACAGTTTTACCGTCAACTAATACACAAAACAAACGCATAACTAAAACCTATAAATCAGTAACAAAAACTATAACACTACAACAAACTTTTAGCAGAATAACAGTTTTACCGTCAACTAATACGCAAAACAAACGCATAACTAAAACCTATAAATCAGTAACAAAAACTATAACACTACAACAACTTTTAGCAGAATAACAGTTTTACCGTCAACTAATACGCAAAACAAACGCATAACTAAAACCTATAAAATCAGTAACAAAAACTATAACACTACAACTAACTTTTAGCAGAATAACAGTTTTACCGTCAACTAATACGCAAAACAAACGCATAACTAAAACCTATAAAAATCAGTAACAAAAACTATAACACTACAACTAACTTTTAGCAGAATAACAGTTTTACCGTCAACTAATACGCAAAACAAACGCATAACTAAAACCTATAAATCAGTAACAAAAACTATAACACTACAACTAACTTTTAGCAGAATAACAGTTTTACCGTCAACTAATACGCAAAACAAACGCATAACTAAAACCTATAAATCAGTAACAAAAACTATAACACTACAACTAACTTTTAGCAGAATAACAGTTTTACCGTCAACTAATACGCAAAACAAACGCATAACTAAAACCTATAAAAATCAGTAACAAAAACTATAACACTACAACTAACTTTTAGCAGAATAACAGTTTTACCGTCAACTAATACGCAAAACAAACGCATAACTAAAACCTATAAAAATCAGTAACAAAAACTATAACACTACAACTAACTTTTAGCAGAATAACAGTTTTACCGTCAACTAATACGCAAAACAAACGCATAACTAAAACCTATAAAAATCAGTAACAAAAACTATAACACTACAACTAACTTTTAGCAGAATAACAGTTTTACCGTCAACTAATACCAAAACAAACGCATAACTAAAACCTATAAAATCAGTAACAAAAACTATAACACTACAACAAACTTTTAGCAGAATAACAGTTTTACCGTCAACTAATACGACAAAACAAACGCATAACTAAAACCTATAAATCAGTAACAAAAACTATAACACTACAACTAACTTTTAGCAGAATAACAGTTTTACCGTCAACTAATACGCAAAACAAACGCATAACTAAAACCTATAAAAACAGTAACAAAAACTATAACACTACAACTAACTTTTAGCAGAATAACAGTTTTACCGTCAACTAATACGCAAAACAAACGCATAACTAAAACCTATAAAAATCAGTAACAAAAACTATAACACTACAACTAACTTTTAGCAGAATAAAGTTTTACCGTCAACTAATACGCAAAACAAACGCATAACTAAAAAACCTATAAAAATCAGTAACAAAAACTATAACACTACAACTAACTTTTAGCAGAATAACAGTTTTACCGTCAACTAATACGCAAAACAAACGCATAACTAAAACCTATAAAAATCAGTAACAAAAACTATAACACTACAACTAACTTTTAGCAGAATAACAGTTTTACCGTCAACTAATACGCAAAACAAACGCATAACTAAAACCTATAAATCAGTAACAAAAACTATAACCTACAACTAACTTTTAGCAGATAACAGTTTTACCGTCAACTAATACGCAAAACAAACGCATAACTAAAACCTATAAAAATCAGTAACAAAAACTATAACACTACAACTAACTTTTAGCAGAATAACAGTTTTACCGTCAAATAATACGCAAAACAAACGCATAACTAAAACCTATAAAATCAGTAACAAAAACTATAACACTACAACTAACTTTTAGCAGAATAACAGTTTTACCGTAACTAATACGCAAAACAAACGCATAACTAAAACCTATAAAATCAGTAACAAAAACTATAACACTACAACTAACTTTTAGCAGAATAACAGTTTTACCGTCAACTAATACGCAAAACAAACGCATAACTAAAACCTATAAAAATCAGTAACAAAAACTATAACACTACAACTAACTTTAGCAGAAAACAGTTTTACCGTCAACTAATACCAAAACAAACGCATAACTAAAACCTATAAAAACAGTAACAAAAACTATAACACTACAACAAACTTTTAGCAGAATAACAGTTTTACCGTCAACTAATACGCAAAACAAACGCATAACTAAAACCTATAAAATCAGTAACAAAAACTATAACACTACAACTAACTTTTAGCAGAATAACAGTTTTACCGTCAACTAATACGCAAAACAAACGCATAACTAAAACCTATAAAAATCAGTAACAAAAACTATAACACTACAACTAACTTTTAGCAGAATAACAGTTTTACCGTCAACTAATACGCAAAACAAACGCATAACTAAAACCTATAAAAATCAGTAACAAAAACTATAACACTACAACTAACTTTTAGCAGAATAACAGTTTTACCGTCAACTAATACGCAAAACAAACGCATAACTAAAACCTATAAAAATCAGTAACAAAAACTATAACACTACAACAACTTTTAGCAGAATAACAGTTTTACCGTCAACTAATACGCAAAACAAACGCATAACTAAAACCTATAAAAATCAGTAACAAAAACTATAACACTACAACTAACTTTTAGCAGAATAACAGTTTTACCGTCAACTAATACGCAAAACAAACGCATAACTAAAACCTATAAAAATCAGTAACAAAAACTATAACACTACAACTAACTTTTAGCAGAATAACAGTTTTACCGTCAACTAATACGCAAAACAAACGCATAACTAAAACCTATAAAAATCAGTAACAAAAACTATAACACTACAACTAACTTTTAGCAGAATAACAGTTTTACCGTCAACTAATACGCAAAACAAACGCATAACTAAAACCTATAAAAATCAGTAACAAAAACTATAACACTACAACTAACTTTTAGCAGAATAACAGTTTTTACCGTCAACTAATACGCAAAACAAACGCATAACTAAAACCTATAAATCAGTAACAAAAACTATAACACTACAACTAACTTTTAGCAGAATAACAGTTTTACCGTCAACTAATACGCAAAACAAACGCATAACTAAAACCTATAAAAATCAGTAACAAAAACTATAACACTACAACTAACTTTTAGCAGAATAACAGTTTTACCGTCAACTAATACGCAAAACAAACGCATAACTAAAACTATAAAATCAGTAACAAAAACTATAACACTACAACAAACTTTTAGCAGAATAACAGTTTTACCGTCAACTAATACGCAAAACAAACGCATAACTAAAACCTATAAATCAGTAACAAAAACTATAACACTACAACTAACTTTTAGCAGAATAACAGTTTTACCGTCAACTAATACGCAAAACAAACGCATAACTAAAACCTATAAAATCAGTAACAAAAACTATAACACTACAACTAACTTTTAGCAGAATAACAGTTTTACCGTCAACTAATACGCAAAACAAACGCATAACTAAAACCTATAAAAATCAGTAACAAAAACTATAACACTACAACTAACTTTTAGCAGAATAACAGTTTTACCGTCAACTAATACGCAAAACAAACGCATAACTAAAACCTATAAAAATCAGTAACAAAAACTATAACACTACAACTAACTTTTAGCAGAATAACAGTTTTACCGTCAACTAATACGCAAAACAAACGCATAACTAAAACCTATAAAAATCAGTAACAAAAACTATAACACTACAACTAACTTTTAGCAGAATAACAGTTTTACCGTCAACTAATACGCATAACTAAAACCTATAAAAATCAGTAACAAAAACTATAACACTACAACTAACTTTTAGCAGAATAACAGTTTTACCGTCAACTAATACGCAAAACAAACGCATAACTAAAACCTATAAAAATCAGTAACAAAAACTATAACACTACAACAAACTTTTAGCAGAATAACAGTTTTACCGTCAACTAATACACAAAACAAACGCATAACTAAAACCTATAAATTAGTAACAAAAACTATAACACTACAACAAACTTTTAGCAGGATAACAGTTTTACCGTCAACTAATACGCAAAACAAACGCATAACTAAAACCTATAAATCAGTAACAAAAACTATAACACTACAACTAACTTTTAGCAGAATAACAGTTTTACTGTCAACTAATACGCAAAACAAACGCATAACTAAAACCTATAAAAATCAGTAACAAAAACTATAACACTACAACTAACTTTTAGCAGAATAACAGTTTTACCGTCAACTAATACGCAAAACAAACGCATAACTAAAACCTATAAAAATCAGTAACAAAAACTATAACACTACAACTAACTTTTAGCAGAATAACAGTTTTACTGTCAACTAATACGCAAAACAAACGCATAACTAAAACCTATAAAAATCAGTAACAAAAACTATAACACTACAACTAACTTTTAGCAGAATAACAGTTTTACCGTCAACTAATACGCAAAACAAACACATAACTAAAACCTATAAAAATCAGTAACAAAAACTATAACACTACAACTAACTTTTAGCATAATAACAGTTTTACCGTCAACTAACACGCAAAACAAACGCATAACTAAAACCTATAAAAATCAATAACAAAAACTATAACACTACAACTAACTTTTAGCAGAATAACAGTTTTACCGTTAACTAACTAACTAACTAACTAACTACTCAAACAAACAAATACGCAAAATATATAAACCTTGACGAGGTATCGATAATCGTAACCGAAACACCGTCCGGATAATAATCAGCCGGAAGATGAGTCGGAGGAAGCACCGGGGCAACACTTTCGGGAAAATTCTCCGATGCAGCTGCCGCTATCAAGCTTGATTTACCGGTTCCACGATCACCTACCACCACAACACGCACGTTGCTCCGGCGACCGGGAATCGGTGCTCCGACGACTGTTCCGGTTGACATTTTTATACAACACCTATACAAATACAACAACAAAAAGTATAAAATATTGTAACAAATAGAAGTTTATACAAGTGTTTGGTTAATTAAGCGTCGAAACGGTGTCGTTTTGATGAGATCTGGTGAGTTAATTGATTGCCTGAATTGTTTGGTCGGATTGTGGAATGAGTTGATTATTATTTGAATGTGAATTAAATGAGTGTGTGAAATGTGTGAGGGGTGTGTTTTGTAATAATGTGTTTCTTGGGGGAGGGGTTATGTAAGAATTTGTTTCTTGGAGGGTAAGTTTTCGTGATATTATGGAAATTTGTTTATGTGACTTGTGCTTTACACTATTGGTTTGATTTGATTATTGTGTTGCGTTATAGAATTGGGAAATGATAATGTATGATTAGATTATTTGGGTTGGTGAAATGTATATAAAGATTTGATGATTTGATATCTGAGTTGAATCAAATTTTGGAATGTGATGTGTGCTTGGTCCAAACTCGAGAAATGGAAATGGAAAAGCATTCATAATGGTGTGGAAAGAGAAAAAAAAATATTTCGCCCAATTTATTGGGTAATGACTCATTACATTATACTCTACCAAGCACCTTTTTTCATTATATTTCTCATTCCTCACCTCCTATAACCCCCTACCAATCATGCCCTGAATCTCACTTGGACATCTTTGGTTTGTAGGGTTAAAAACAAGTGTATTTATATCTTTCAACGATATATATATATATATATATATATATAATGTCTGTTGTTCTTTTTTTTCATTTTTTTTTACTAAAGTAATATTTGAAAACGTTAAATGAGAGTTCATTATTACTAGGAAGATGAAAGTTTTCTAGAAAGTTTTTCAAACGATTCTTGCTTATTTATCTCTAATATCTTGTTAAAAAAATTAGATTTTTTTTTTTTTTTTTTTTTTTTTTGGTGTGTGTGTGTGTGTGTTTTAAAACCACATTTCAACGTAGTTCGTTTTACTATTGTTGAAGTATAATTCTGTCGGGTAGATTTTGACAGCTCCCACGTTCCGTTCATCCTCATTCTTGAGCCTTGAAGTGTGTTGCAATCATGAAAGAACCCGTTAGAAGGAGTCTCGAGGCCGGAGCCTCGGGACCACCCTCCGACGGTCAAGTCAGTGCTCTCTTATAAGTATGGAGGGATGTACATAATTCTAGAGAGAGAAAGTAGAGAAATGTGGGAGGTGTGGAATGAATACACAATGACCAAGGGTGTTGTATATATAGTACTTGAGTTACTGTAGATGATGTCATCATAGGGAACACATCCCTTAAAACCTGGGTAGCAGGTACACGTGTGGTCACATCAATATAGGACATATTACCTGGTGGTCAATGCTATGTGTCTTCCATCTGGTCTTCGTCCGAACGCACCCTCCATCCTGCGTCCTTCGTCCATGTCGTTCGTCCATCCTTCAGCCATGTCATTCGTCCAACCTTCGTCCATGTCACTCGTCCATCTTTAATATGTCCTTCGTCCATGTCATTCATCCGGATCATGTCCATTAGACCATATACATCAACAACTATCAAGAAAAACGTTTTTCTAAAAATAAAATTCAACGGTTTTGCTTCAAATTGCATGTAATTTCTTGTCAACTTTTTTTCAGATTAAACTGAAAACTTTTAATTTTGACGTAAACTTCATAATTCATTTTAACTATGAAGATAATCTTTTTTTTTTTTTTTTTTTTTTTTTTTTTTTTTTAATAATCTCACTTATTTTTTATTGCATATTCCCAATGAAATTTTAATTTGTTTAGGAAGTGTGGATTTGAGATTTGGAACATGAAAAAAAAATTAAGAGTTAAGAGAATATGAAAAGTTTGACAAGAATAATTGAGTAAGAATCAGGGTGTTTATCGGTTCGGTTATCGGGTTGTTCGGTTTATTCTGTTCATTTAGTTCGGTTAAAAAAATTTCTGGGTAAAACCGAGAACCGAACTAATGACACTTTCGTAATTTATAAAAGTCGTAAAGCATTCAACTTATAAAAGTTGTAGTCAAACATACTCAATGACACTTTCGTAATTTAATGCTTAAAAGCCGGTTTTTGAGTGTTACATGTGGAACAAAAGTATAGCCATACTTAAACGTTTATGTTTTAGTTTTAATCGTGGACTCAAAATATGTTCAAAGTAGTCGTACTTTGCATGATATTAGTTTTAATACTTTGAATAATCATTAAAATATTACCTTCTTAATACATATTTAAATATTTTTATAGGTTTTGTAAACTAGTCAATTGTGGTAGAAAATGCTGGTAATTAAATAATTTTACTCCGTATTTCTTAATTATATTTAAGTAAGTATTAATTTTGAATTAGTTAATAAATAATCTTATATTCTGCATGTACATTTTTCTAATGTAAATTTTAGATTCTAGAAATAAATCGATAATTTGAATAAACAGCTCAAACCGAGCTTGGCCTACATATGTTTTGGACTTGGTTATATTAACAATTCACACATAAATTGTTGAGCCATCTATCTACGTACTCAGCGATTTGTTAGTTATTTCAAGTTTGGCAAATTCTTTCACTAAAACAACTTAAGTCGAACAGGCCTAGCATTACTTTATCCAAACCGAACCCGGACCTCTCAAATAACAGATAATGTTATCGGTGTCGGGTTAGGTTGAACCAAGTACTACTACACAACGGCTATGCGTAATCACCATAAGACAATGGGAGAAGAAGGTACTAACTACAACATAATGACATATCTAAATTAAGGGGCTGCTTGGTAAGTATAGGGGAAAGAGAAAAGGAAAGGGTAAGGGAATGCAAAGGAATGGGTGTGGTGGGTAATCATTACCTTACCCCCCCCCCCCCCCCCCCAATTTACTCTATAATGGTTGATTACCCAGTACTGGGTAATCAATACATTTGCATTATCTAACCAAGCACAATTAATGAGAGAATGTGGGCCCTTTTGAATCATTTACCCATTCCCCACCCCCCCAATACCACATACCAAGCAGCCCCTAAATCATCTGGTTTGAGAAATTAGGAAGCTAATTAAAGCATTATAACTTGTGCATCCAATTTGAAATTTCATTTATTCAACTGTATACTACCTATACTACTTATAATAGAGGGATGTATCTCTCTCTTATTTATAGTCTGAATTTTCAGACTTACAATACAACATAAATAAGACTAATTTTCTAACAAACATTAATGCTATTATTAAAACACAGCTCCAAACATTAATGCCATCAAAACATATATGCAGCTTCAACACTTATTACTTATAATGGAAAGTTAATACATAATGTAACATCTGGAAATTTAAATCTCATTTCAAACATTTGTAACAGCATATTAGTCTTTTTAATAGTTTGATTAAAATTGAATATGAAACAGTTATTAACTTACAAACATCCCTGTGTATTAATGCTAGAATTGAAATATGAAACTGCCGACCATTTACTCTAAAATAACGTAGACGTTTTACTTTTGAACAACAAATGTATATATAACGTCAAAAACACAACAAACATAATCGCAGCTCACACCATTTCAGTCTCCTCAATAACACCCAATATCAATCTCATCTCATCTCCGAATAAACAACAACCACCATCTCAACTCCTCAATCCAAGAAACAAGATTCGATACTAAAAAGAAAAGAAACAAAGATCTCAGCTTTCTCTTTTTATACCCACAAACTTGTTCGTAAAAAAAAGTATTAGAGAACACACATCATAGATCTTGAACAAAAAACAACAATACCTACCCGAGACCTTTATCGAAAGATCTTAAAGCCAATAGTATGTTGTCTGTGTAAGCCTCGACAACACAAAAGAAACCAAGAAAGTTCATGGTACGGTTGTGGTGGAAACAAACCGAAGGAAGTTTAGTGTAAGTGTGGGTTTGTATTTCGAATATTAAAAGAAAAGTAAAGTGATTATCGTCTTTTTTCACCCAAACTTTCTTAGTTTCTTGTTATAATCGAATTTGTGTATTGTTTTTGTAGTTGGTGACTGATTTTTTGTGGCTGCGTTTTTTGAAGCGTATATATTATTAGGGTTAAGAAAAATAGGGTTGGGGCATTTAGTGAGTTGTTATATAACGAAAAATTAGGGTAGGGTGTAAGTGGATTTGGGCTGAGTGTGATTGGGCTGGTATCTTCAAACGGTTGTTGGGCTTCTTACTAATCTTAATTGGTCTTGTGCTGCTATTACAACAAGGGACAAATTTTTGCTGGTATTTAAAGGGACGAAGTTTTTAGGTGGTTGGAATTGTTATAGCTCAAAGTGGATTGCTAAACTGTATCATGCATTGTAGAATGAAAAACATTATTTTTGGTTAAAGAGTTAAAGTTGTTCCGACATGAATTTCCGTACATTTATTGTAAAAAAAATGTAATAATTTCAAATACATAGCTCACCGGAAATTAAAATACGTACTGTTATGCTTAGAAAAAACATATAAATGAAAAACATTTGTTCGCCACAAAATTTAGTTACAGGGTACCCGCCGCCGCATTGCGCGGGTACCCTGCTAGTATATATATAGTGTGTGTATCTAATGTGTTTGTGTCGCTGTAAATCAAACAATCAGTTGACGTATTATTGGAGCCGAGCTTAGTTCATGTTTATATTAAGGCTACATATTAAGTTACTTAAACTATTGCAACATGTAGTATGAAACAAAATAATGATTGGTTCTTATACTAAACATGGACGATAACTTGTGTTAAAAACTCTCGAGCAACTTGAGGAGGTAATTTCTCTATAAACTTACGCACTGCATCTTCAACTAACTTGTCTCGATGGTCGTTGATTTCTTTGCACATTGCTTCTAGTTCAGCTTTATTTCTTTCATGTTCATTTGCTAGCTCAAGCTTCTTCCGTTCATGATCCTCTTCAATATCTTTCCGCATTTTAACCAACTGAGTTTTTTCAGCTTCTATTGCGGCTTTCACATATTTCACAAGATCTACTGAAGCGCTTCCATCTTTTGGAGCCTTGTAGTTCTTCATTTGTTCCTTTATAAAGTAAAAACAAAAGTTGACCCAATTTTCAGGTTTCAATTAAAAAAACACATATAATTTTTTTAATGAGTTTAGGAATAACAATTATAACCAAGCTTGATATTTCATTTAACCTAAGTTAAAGTTAGGTTCAGGTTCTTAAGATTTTATCAACTTTCCTGTATACCATAATGTAGCCACAAAAGTAAATCAAAACAACCAAAGAGAAACTGAATACAAATACAGAATTTGCTTCAAGTTAATAGGAAGATAACCTGGTCAGGAGCCTCTCTAGATAGAACGGGAATGTTCTCCATCTTGAGTTCAATATCATCATTGTAACCAAACTTGCGCAAAACAATCCAAGTCGCACACTGCCAATTTTCAATCAATTGTTCATGAAGGAAAAGAAATCCAGGCAAAGTAAGCCCATACTCGTTGAGCCCTCCAGGTAAGTTTTCCCGGACAAATCTCTTCAATTCCACTATTGCAGAAGGTTGTAGAGGAGCATCAAAACACTTGACCTGTTAAGAAAACGATATTGCTTTTGAATGCCATAAAATAGAAAATATAGAAGAAACAAGAAGGAAGTCAAGATAGGACCTCATAACAAAAAGAAAGCATAAAACTTTCCTAATGCAAGATTTCTGGAGAGTAATTACATGAAGTTCATTCAACTCGCGGTCATTTAGAGTCATGTCCATATCATGATCGCAAAGAATAAATATCCTTTCTAATGCTCTTTTACATAGATGTGACAATCGTTGAGATTCAAGATCATACAAGGGAGCTATTGGATAAACCACTGCTTTTTGAGCATAGTCAAACACCTCATATACTGTTGAAGTAAACTTCCGTTAGGCAAGTCCGGAGGGCTGTTGCGCTCCGTCCGTCCTTTCTCCTGTGCTGGAAGCGTACTGCAAACAAACAAGAAGGAACCGTTAGAAGGGGTCCCGAGGCCGAAGCCCCGGGAACCACCCTCCGACGGTCAAGTCAGCACCTCGTAGGTAGAGGATTTATGTGTGATGTGAACAATATATATTGTGTGTGTGTGTGATATGAGAGAGAATATGTATATGTAAGATATTAGATTATCATGAAATGAGATATGAAGTAGTATTTATAGAGAGAGATACCTCGATACCTGTGTTACCTTGGGAAGCGTAGTGTCAGACCACGTGGGAGACACAATCCCGTAATATCCGGGATGTCAGCGGTTGATGGGACTTGTCACTGTAGATGGCGGCGGTCCGCTCCGTATGTGTATCCGGAGGCCCGAGACAGTCCGGACGATCCGTGACGTCCAGACACCGGAGCATGGTCCGGACGAAGTATGACGTCCGGACACATACACCAACATGTCCCCCCCAGTATTGTAGTATCGGTTGAAGACCGATAGTGCAATACTTTAAATAATATCTTCATGTCCTTCGGCCTATGCTTCGGATTCGTACAACCAGTATTGCATTGTTAGTAAAATACTGATGATATAATACTTTAAAGAGTACCTTATGGCCTTTCGGCCTGAGCTGTTCGGACTAGTGGCGCCAATTTGTTGAAGTAAAACCTTGTAGGAAGGTCCCACTTCTATGTATCGTCCTTCGGAATGATTCCTTCGAACCTTGCTTATGGCCCTTCGGCCTGTATCCTTCGGACATGCGATGAGTTGAGTCTTTTAGACCATATACGCCCTCGTCTGTTTCCTGTACTAATAAAACATAATTCCGGAGGCACAAGCGCCAATTTGTTGAAGTAATAAGCTGAATGTTACAAACAATACATAATTCCGGAGGCACAAGTTATATGTGTTTGATACACTTATTATTTGAATTAGGGTAGGCGCGTTTGATTTGGTTACGGTCAGCGGGCAGACATCGGCACGAGGTCCGCTCATGAGTGAGGGAGTGTTTTCCACAATCCGATGAATTTATTGGCCGGAGTGATTTCACGATCCGCTCACGAGGGAGGGAGTGTTTTCCACAATCCGATGAATTTATTGGCCGGAGTGATTTCACGATCCGCTCACGAGGGAGGGAGACATCGGCACGAGGTCCGCATTTAATTTGTGTACGGTCGGCGGGTAGACATCGGCACGAGGTCCGCATTTAATTTGTCTACGGTCAGCGGGTATATAAATTATTACCGTGTGGGCATATAAATTAGAGCATATAAATTAGAACCGAAAGTAAATACTTACAAAAGTGATGATGTGAGCTGTCTTCATCATCCTATGTGGGGGACAAAAAGAAAAGCATACAGGGTTTACCACTTCCCCATATTGACTTTTTTTTTTTTTTTTTTTTTTTTTTTTTTTTTTTTTTTTTTTGCAAAGAACAAAAGGAAATAATATTTCCCACTGCCCCAAAAATTCAGAAGTTATCCTTTCTGTTCGTTGTCCTCCATGTATAGGTACCTCAATTATTTGCTACCCTCTAAATAGCTAAAAACTTGTAACCAAAAACTTCAGCCGAAAGTCAACGAGAATTGCTAGCTATTACCCAACAATCCCATCTGACCACTCACCGGAAATTCAACAGAAGTTGCTGGCTACCACTCAATAATATGTCAGCGTACAGAATACATATATATGCAAGCATGGATTCTCACATATGCAATAATCTAGATAAGGGCCATATTTGTTTTGTCATTAATTAGTGACGTTCATGGAGTTAGAAATGGGTTTCAGCGTAGAAGAGTTACCGGATACTTTTTTATCTTGGTTTCATGGCACTTAAGAAGATGAAGAGAGAAGAGGGATGAAGATCTTACAAAGCTGAGTTTGAGTTTCTGTCACCAACATATCTGAACAAGATCGTTCGTCCTATATACCGGGCGAACAATGGAGATGCTTGGAAAGGTGGGCTGAAAGATATGACCGGACGAGGCAATACATCCGGATGACATAACATCCGAAGGAGACCATGTTTCTGAACGAGACAGTATATTCGGAGAAGATAGTGTATTCGGACAATCTTGACCAGAGGAGATTATACCGGACTGTTTATACCAGACATCATACCGGACGTCAACCCCGAACGGCCATACCAAACGTCCCATTGAAAGTGTGACCCATCATTTTAAACTCATCGGTAGAGTGAACAACGGGTCGCAATCATTTCTCGAAGACCAGGGGACTCTTCGCCCGGGCCTTCATTCGAGTTTCGGATGTTGCCTGTTTCGTCCCGGTTGTTATTATTGGGTTGAAGGGTGCTGCCGGTTTCATTCAGGTTCCGGACGTTATCAGTCTCGTATCGGTTGCCGTTGTTGGGTTGGAGGATGTTGTCGGTTTCATTCGGGTCTAAGATGTTGTCGGTTTCATATCGATTGTCATTGTTTGTTTCGTTCCCTCCATCTCCGAAGCGGAGAGAAGTAAAGGAAGGACCAGCCATGTCAATGCTCTAGTAGATTGAATAGCGGGTCCCATGGATGGTGCCAATTTGTTGAAGTAAACTTCCGTTAGGCAAGTCCGGAGGGCTGTTGCGCTCCATCCGTCCTTTCTCCTGTGCTGGAAGCGTACTGCAAACAAACAAGAATGAACCGTTAGAAGGGGTCCCGAGGCCGAAGCCCCGGGAACCACCCTCCGACGGTCAAGTCAGTACCTCGTAGGTAGAGGATTTATGTGTGATGTGAACAGTATATATTGTGTGTGTGTGTGTGTGTGATATGAGAGAGAATATGTATATGTAAGATATTAGATTATCATGAAATGAGATATGAAGTAATATTTATAGAGAGAGATACCTCGATACCTGTGTTACCTTGGGAAGCGTAGTGTCAGACCACGTGGGAGACACAATCCCGTAATATCCGGGATGTCAGCGGTTGATGGGACTTGTCACTGTAGATGGCGGCGATCCGCTCCGTATGTGTATCCGGAGGCCTAAGACAGTCCGGACGATCCATGACGTCCGAACACCGGAGCATGGTCCGGACGAAGTATGACGTCCGGACACATACACCAACATATACCTATAAAACATATATCATGAGATGACGTACCTAATCATGTACTGTAACAAGTTATTTTGAAGTTGATAATAGCATGAAGCGGGGGATCAAAATACAGGCATTCTTTCCTCATTAAATTCCTCTTCTTGTGTGTGTTGAGAAGGGGGGGGGGTGGTTTGAGGGATCTTAGTATGCAACTCTGCGGTTCTTAAATAAGCTATAAGTAGAGCCATATACGAGGTGTGCAACCCGACCTTAAAATTTAAAAAAAATTATTTAGTCTTTATTTCTAAGACCTCGTTTTGATGAGTTACATAAGTTTTGCAGTTTTGCACAAGGCCGGCTTCCCAAAACTCGGAGACGTGACTCTAAGACATAAACATTCCCTGGTGTCATAATCGTTACAAAACGCAATAAATACTTCTATTTTGCTTTCAAGATTTTTGAAAGAAGAAATGGAGTAAACGATATTAGCACACATCTGAGTAAATGCTGGCCTTTACACTGAAAAGTATGACCTTACTGTTCTAATAATCTGTTTATAGTAACAATCACCATAAACTCAAACTCTTTGCAAAACTACAAACTTTCCTTTCTATCGTCAATATTAAAGCTAAACACAATAACATACCTGATCAAGTTTAGCTGAAGAACACTCTGTCCAAATTTCTATCTCCATATACTGTTGCCTTATTTGACCCGCCACCTGTTTTATACTAATGGGGTAGTGTTCATCAAGCAAATCTAACTTGCAACCAACCACAATCACCGGTACCTTCACCTTTACATATACACAAAAACAAAATGGTAATCAAGTCTCACAATCTCATATTCAAACAAGTAAATGCCTAGAGCAACTAAAGTTTTTAGAGTATTCTCTTTTTTTCGTCGTATTAACTTGGATTAATTTTTAAAACTGATTCAATAACAACTTATTTTACTCGCAGATAAGCACAAAAGGCAGCATTATCTACTATATCAAAATGCGATACTATATAATTAGGGACAGAAGGTAAACCTTCAAACGACGAATTTCATGAATCCAGAAATTCTGAAGACGATCAATAGTTTGAGGTTTATCACAAGCATAAGTTAACACAATCACATCAGCTCGCTTCAACTCTTCCTCTAACTTAGCTTTACCTTCCAAACTAACATTAACAAAATACATATATAAACATAAAACATAGTAATAAACAGAAACGTAACCGGCCTAACGATCGACAGAACACAAAATATATAAACCTTGATGCAGTATCAATAATAATAACCGGAACTCCGTCCCCAAAATAATCTGCTGGAAGGCAAGTAGCCGGAAGCACGGAAGAAACACTTTCCGGAAAACTATTTGACGCAGCGGCGACGATTAAGCTTGATTTACCGGTACCATGATCACCTACCACAACAACACTAATAGCGCTCTTGCTACCGGCAACCGGTGTTCCGGAGACTGTATCACTTGACATTTAACAACTACTAACTGCAAAAAAAAAAAAAAAAAAAAAAAAAAAAAAAGTTATGCATAATATATAGAAGAAACCAACTAAACTTTACTTCCACATATAAGGTTCAGAAAGAACAAGATTTTGCTATTCACATATCCACTGGAAAAAGATTGGTTTTATGATTGGAAAAATCATAAGGACTTGGTATATAAACAAGATGCATGAAGATTATATATGTCCATAATGCATGACGATGAAATCTTTATTTACCTTTGATTTATCACTATGGAAGATCGAATATGACATTTGACTTTCGAGGATGATGAGGGTTTGTGATTGTGATAGTCGAAGGAATATCAACGTAACGTTACTTATGTACGATTCCTTAGTTCTATTACGGGATTTTAATTTGTGGGCTAAATAATGGATCAAATCAAATAATGTTTGTGGGCTAAAACTACATGTACAAAAGAAAATTTATACCTATAAATTTAGATTGTCGGGTCCAATTAGTTATAATGTCATTTATCCAAATCCGCTTGGAATCGTGTCCTGGAATGGTGGGGAATCCAAAACATAAACATCACAAACATCAATGACGTAATAAGCCTTGCAAATCGGGCTCACTTGCCTGCCACTACCGTTAAGATCTTCGACTCAGTAGTCCAAACCACCTTGTGGGTACTGTGGCGGTTCAGAAACGAAGCAATATTTTCCATCAAGCATCCCAACAAAGATCCAATCATCAACGATATCAAGTCCTTATCTTTTAATTGGTTTTCTAGTAGGAAAAATAAGTCTTCTTTAAATTGGATAGAGTGGTCTTGTAACCCTTGTAATGCTCTATCCATAACTTGTATCCTTCTTTGTAGCATCTTGCTAGAGGTTCTCTTAATTTATATTCATTTGCCGTTTAAATTATTAAAAAAAAAAAAAAAAAAAAAAAAAAAAAAAAAAAAAAAAAAAAGTTATTAGGACTGAAATAGGAACTTACACCGACCCTTATAATATAGGGGCTTTTGCATATATATCCTTCCGAAAATGCAAAATTGCATATATATCCAAAGCATGCATAAAAACCATTGTATTATGTGCATTAAAAACTTGTACATTGAGTCGGGTCACACAACCCGGTAACATATTATGACCCGTTTTGCACTGATCTTATAAGGCTTTATCGGTTTCGGGTCGGGTTGACTCCACCCTTTTGACACCCCTAATTAGGATGGTGATATAGTCTTATCATATCTTACATATCTTTACTTTTTACAATGTCCATCTATCATGCTAAATAAAATGATTACCTGTTTGAGTAAACCTTGTATGATTAATTAGACTGAAGGGAATGGGGCTACCCAACTTGTGGGCGACTCGCGACATGTGGCGCCTCGTCAGCAAGTTGGGTAGCCTCACAAAAAAAAGGGGAGTGGGGCTACCCAGGAGGGTGGGGCGACTCGCGACACGTGTCACTTCCAATGATTGATTTTTTTTTTGTTTTTCATTTTTTTTTCCTCCCAAATTATAACAAATAATAAAAATAGTATTTATTAAATACTAATAAAACATAAATATTACATAATTGTTATACCTAATAATACTAAAAATTATTCTTCATCACTAACAAAATCGTCGACTTCTGGAGGCGCGTTTTCGTCTTCATTCGGGCCACGATTATCCCATACATGATCCACCAAATCGACGCTCGATCCGTATGCTAGTTGACGAATCGCGGAAGTACATTTTTGTATCGCGGTGAAACCTAGCTTCCCACGACAATCATAATTTTGTTGAAAATATGGGTACTCTTCTTCCAACTCATTTGTTATCTTCAAAAAAAGCCGCCTACTCATACGAAAGCGTCGTCGAAATACCCGCGCATCGAATACCGGTTGATCAACAAAGTAAAAACGCATCAACCTCTCGTTTGCCTCCTCTCGACGACGATTCACATACGCCCTTCTTCTAAAAATGGGGCCATCATCTGCTACCCGCTCTTTCACGACTTCAATAAATATATTAACGGTGTTATAAATGGCACCTTCGATCGCCTCATCTAGTTCCGAAGAATCGGAACTTGATGATGAGGATGACGAATATTCGAAATCTTCCATGAAATTTTTCTGTTTTTTTTTCCAGATATGGTGGGTTTTTTTTTTTTTTTTTTTTTTTTTTTTTTTTTTTTTTTTTTGGAAAATAAGAGTGTTGTGTGTGTGTGTGTGTTTTTTTTTTGGAAAATAGAGTGTTGAGATGAGGTTTAAAAAAAAGGAATAAAGCCGTTTTGCAACGGCTATATTTTTCTCAAAAAATGGACACAGCCGCCGAACCCATAGGGTCGCTTGGAGGGTGGATCGCCTGGGTGGGGTGGTGTTCCCGACGAACCCGAGGCGAACCAGGCCTGGGTCGCCGGGTTTATCGCTCCATTCCCTTCAGTCTTAATGCTACAATCCATCGTCCGTGCTATGATTAAACGTTGTACTTAACGAGTTAAAGCTCATAAGTTCATAACAGCCTTTAGGAAAGTTAGTTTAGTAAAAACAATATTTCGAGTTTTATCACCACTGATTAGCTGAGAACTTTTAATAAGGGACAAATGGTAAACCTCCAAACGACGAATTTCATGAATCTAGAAATTCTGAAGACGATCAAGAGTTTCGGGTTTATCACAAGCATAAGTTAACACAATCATATCAGCTCGCTTCAACTCTTCCTCTAACTTGGCTTTACCTTCCAAACTAACATTGCGGAAGCGTATAGATCATGTCATACACAATTAAACACATAAACATCAAGTATTGCGGAAGCTTATAGATCATATAACATGTAAATAATTAACCGAATATAAAAGTATGCATACATTTTAGCAATTCTTCAACAATCAACTAGATGAACCCTAATTAAGGTTTATATGGATTAACGAATTGTCCCTTACCGTTTTAAAATTCAATCCAAGATACTAACAATAGTGTGTTAGTATCACGTTCTTGTACACACGTACTAATACCAAGTTAATGTAATGCTAGTGAAATAAAACCCAAAACAATTTTGTTTGATTAACAAAATTCGATCGACCCTAAGGGAGGGGTTTGTTCGATGGTTTCACCAAAGAAAAAGAAGAAGAAAACTTTAGGTATTGTGTGTGCACAAAAGGTACCAAAACAATGACCCTAAGATTTGTATATATACTAAAAGAAACTTGGAGAACAAGTTGGATAAGGATTGGGTCTCCCAATCCCCTCCACGACCGGCCAAGCCCACAAGGGGGTTTCCGGATCCTTCTTGACTTCTAATTTCATTCTAGTCGTTCTCTTTTATTATTTAACGGTCGTTAGTCAATTGTCGTTAATCACTTAATGTAACACCCCCAAAATCAAGATTTGCCGAAGCATACACATTTGGGTGCTACTAAATCGATAATCACAACACAAAGATATAGAGAACGGATTAAAATCCGTTTTAAAAGAGTTTACATTTTCAAAGTTATATTGTCATACATCACATTCAATTCAAATACAATGAAGCCCATTTAATAAAGTGGTCCCAAACTCAGAGTTTAACGCATAAATGAAAACATTTCCAACAAATTTTATGACCCTTGCTATGCCCTGCCTTCAATAAACACGTTCTCAATTGCTTGAGAAAAACATGCTAAAAGTCAGCTAACACTGGTGAGTTCATAGGTTTAAAGTAAGTAGCACATATGGACCATAGCAAATATTCAGCAAACACACACCATCCTGCTATGCAAACAATAAGCTCATCCAACCGAACTAGACAAACAATATGCCTAACTGGCATAGCAAATAAAGGGTGCCCGCGAGTGTTAATCCCCAGACACTCGGAAAATTCCGATATGGTATACGATCACATTGACTATGCCGAGCCAACTGAACGGGGGAGTCACCCCCAATAGATCTATTTATATCACAATGGGATTCAGCTAACAATGGGATTCAACTAACTTAGGTTTCCGCATACAAGTGTGTATAAAAACAAAATTCATTTTGGTCCATGAAAACAGTTTTGCATGTTTCTCACCCCAAGGTTTATAAAAGCAATACGTATAAAAATGGGGCTATAAACTCACCTTAAAACAATAGCAATCTGCTAATCAACAACAACACAGTGCAACCGCTCCGACACGCGACCTAGATCAGTATGGTAAGTTTTAGCGAAATATTCGTATTTTAAATGTCTTAACTCAATTGAAAAGTTTACGTGTGACCAGTGCTCGTGTATTTTTTGCTTGTTGTGTGGTAAGGTACATTTCAAAATGGTTTATCGTATATGGCTCATGGTGAAAGTGTACGGTAAATATACGTGCGATGGAACTTCTGTGCGTTGTGCTTGTCGCAAACTGCGTAAATAATATATATATATATATATATATATATATATATATATATATATATATATATATATATATATATATATATATATATATATATATATATATATATATATATATATATATATATATAGGATCCGGTTCCATTGAGAAGGTTTTTATTTTGAGAAGATTGAGAAATCTTCGTTTGAACAAACTGATTCATGTTTTTGATTTGATTCACAAGTAAAACATCATTTTATGGTGAATCGAATCTATAAATTACAAATTTGATTCAAAAATCATTGTTAAAATCGAGTTATGATGATGATTCATTAAATTTGTACAGATGATTCAGTATTCTACATAAATCGCAAAATCGAGAGATTTTAAACATTGATTCAAAATTTTTTTACACATTTTGAATTTTAATCACATTAAAATGAGTTTTACGCTTGAAAAACATGAATCAAAGTTAAAAATCTATCGTTTTTGAAAACCTTCTCAATCTTCTCAAAATAAAAACCTTCTCAATCGATCCAGATTCTATATATATATATATATATATATATATATATATATATATATATATATATATATATATTTAATAATTAAATATTTAATTAATTAAAATTAGTATTGAATAATTAATATGTTAATGGTGTTAGTGGGGTATTATTATATTATAAATTATTATAATTATTTATAATATAATAATAATTATAAAGAAAGTTATAAGTATTTAATTTTCAAGAAATTAAATAAGTGCCAGTGTATAAATGTCAAAATATATTTGTAAGTTTTGTAAGACATAAAAATATTAATTTAGAAGAATTAACATTTTTAATAATAAGAATAACTCGTTTCGTCTTTTAGTCGGTTTTCGTCCGAAAATATTCTAAGTGTGGAAATTTTAGAAAAATCGGGCATGACCCATTCGTTTATTCAAGCTTTCCCATTTTTCTCAAGTGTTGCAAATTTCCTCAAATAATCCTTTTTTGTTAAGTATATTTGCAAAAATAATCCAAAGTGTACATTTATCGTTATAACTATACTTATCGTTACGATTACTTTATAATTATAGTTTTCGTTACAAAGGTCAATGTTTAGTCAAAATAATTTCAAAAGTCAACAAAAAGTCAACATTCATAATTTTGGGCCGAAAATCCTCTTAATTGTCTTATTGGGCTTAAAATGCCAAAACGAGCCCAAAATGGTTTCTATCGATATATAACGTTCTATTTTACAAAAATAATTATAGCGAGTCTAAAAATGTTCCAAAATTCATTTTTGTCTCCCGAGATGTTTATTGGGCCGAATAGGCCACATTGAGTCCAATAATCCATTTTTAGTCCGATAACTAATTAATCCTTTTTAGTTACGTTATGTTTTACTTTAAATATCAAATAAGCTAATAAGCACTTCCAATAAGCATTTTGGTCCAAAACAGCCCATGTAGGCCGAATACTTGATGGGCTCGGCCCATTTGTGTCAAGATAAAATTTAGTCCAATTCATTTAGTTTAAAATCAATAAGCTAGTGCTTATTACAATAAGCTAACTAAAATAAGCTAATAAGCATAATTTTCACTATTTCACCACTAGAGCCAAAAGTTTATGTTTTTCAAAACCTCAAGAATTATTTATTTTTAATCATAGCCGATTCATATATATACTCTTAAAAGTGTATATTTCGTCTTAAATATGCGTAATTAGCACTAATCT
The DNA here is from genome assembly GCA_021014915.2 of Artemisia tridentata subsp. tridentata. NCBI lineage: Eukaryota > Viridiplantae > Streptophyta > Magnoliopsida > Asterales > Asteraceae > Artemisia > Artemisia tridentata. The sequence continues at coordinate 385,395,774 of CP139508.1, forward strand.
CTTTCGTATCATCAAACTAGTACCACAAGCAACAAGATTTACAACACAAGCAAGAAATATTATAATTTGTATAAAAAGTGAAGAAAAGTCGAGCACACAACATTTACACATCAAACCCTAACTTTTTCATTTTAGTAAATCATACACATTTAACACTTGTTAACACTTTTAAACATCAAAACAACATGATATGAACAAGATTTGAACAAATTTTGAAAATCCTTACAATGCTTTGAAGAATGTCGAGAGGTTCAAGGGTCCAAGAACACACCAAATTGCACCAATTTTACCCAAAACACGTTCCAAATAACCCAAAACACTTGAAAGTACACCCCGATTACTTATAACTTCAACAAATTTTTATAGATCTTGAATTATGGTTCTTGGCCGTGAGTTTTAAGCTAAGAGGGTAAGAAAATGATCTTGGTAACTTTTGTTGATAAGAATGTGTGTGTAAAGAACTATGTGGTGTGTTTAGGGTATAAATACAAAACTTGATATGTCATCTTCCACTAAATCATATCTTAGTATATATTAATTCTTGTCCCTTTTGTGTTTGTTGGCTGTAAACGACAAGGGGGAGGGGGGATTTAATGGGTTTTTGATCCTCGTTGTCGTATCGTGTGTCGGTTTAAGCTTAAATATTATCGTAAAGTCCCGGTTTGACCTTTTTGGACACGTATACGCAAAATAAAGTTTTTATTGACGTTTTCGTCAGAATAATAGTAAAATATCATTATTTGCTCAAAAATGCATTTATTTGACTGCTATCATATATACTGTGCTGTCGGTACGCGTGTAGGGTTGCTTTTCAGTAAATACGAGAAAGATCTCAGTAAATTACGAAACTTGCCGGTAACTATCAGTAATGGAATAATTTACGCTTACTGACAAAAATAAATTTTTTCAGCAGTGACTTTAAGCTACAGTATGCGGGACAGCTTCCAAAAGTGCTCAAAAATACTCAGAAACATGCAATCGCGCATAGAAATGCTCGGCTTAAAAATAATAAATAACCATTTATTATTAATTCAAAATGTGAAAATTACCATTTGTCACAGTCTCCCCAGCTAATAGGGAAATCCGTCCCAGATTTCAATATACGTTACTCGATGAGTTCGAAAAGAGATGAGGATATTTTCGCTTGATTTCATCCTCTCGCTCCCATGTGTACACGGGACCTCTGCGAGAGTTCCAACGGACCTTCACAATTGGGATACGACTCTGATTTAGCCATTTAACTTCTCGGTCCATGATTTCAATCGGCTCCTCGATGAAATTCAGTTTCTCGTCAAACTGAATTTCATCCAAGGGAATGGTAGCGTTATCCTCAGATAAGCACTTTTTCAGGTTGCTGACATGAAAAATGTCATGCACAGCGCTGAGCTCGGATGGCAGTTCGAGTCGGTAGGATACCGGCCCGATTCTGGCAAGAATCTTGAAAGGTCCAATATAGCGAGGGTTCAACTTCCCACGCTTACCAAATCTTATCACGCCTTTCCATGGCGAGACCTTTAACATCACTTTGTCACCCACTTGAAACTCAAGGGGTTGTCGCCTCTTGTCGGCATAGCTCTTTTGATGGTCAAGAGCCACTTGCATTCGGCTCTTGATCTGCACAATCTTTTCAGTAGTCTCGTGGACTAGGTCTGGTCCGGTAAGTTGACTTTCTTCGACTTCAGCCCAACATATTAGCGATCTGCACTTATGACCATAAAGCGCCTCATACGTTGCAGCCTTAATGCTGGTGTGGTAGCTGTTGTTGTAGGAAAACTCGGCTAAAGGCAAATGCCTATCCCAGCCGTTCCTGAAGTCAATCACACAGGCTCTCAGCATGTCCTCTAACGTCTGAATGGTCCTTTCACTCTGACTATCAGTCTGAGGATGATAAGCTGTACTCATGGCAAGGTCGGTTCTCAATGCGTCCTGGAGCGACTTCCAGAAGTTAGACGTGAACCGGCTGTCTCGATTAGAGATGATAGAGACATGCACACCATGCCTTGCGACAATTTCCTTCACGTACAGTCGTGCAAGTTTTTCCATGCTATCATTCTCCTTTATAGGAAGGAAATGGGCAGATTTAGTGAGACGGTCAACGATCACCCAGATCGTGTCATAACCGCTCGACGTCTTAGGTAGCTTGGTGATAAAATCCATAGTGATTCGCTCCCTTTTCCATTCTGGAATTTCAGGTTGAACAAGCAGACCGATGGTCTCTGGTGTTCAGCCTTGACCTTCGAGCACGTTAAAAATTTACTAACGTACTCAGCTATATCGGCCTTCATGTTTGGCTACCAATATAACTTTTTCAAATCCAAGTACATCTTGTCGGATCCTGGATGGATGGAGTATTTGGATTTGTGGGATTCATGCATGATCAAATCACGAATTCCTCCGTATAGCGGGATCCAACTCCTGTCCCCATAACACAAAACTCCATCGGATCTTTTTACGAAGCCATTCTAACTTTCTGGCATTCAGTAAATCTTCTCACGTGGTCGGTTTTCTTCCTTGAGTGCCTCGACCTGAGCCTCAAGAATTTTCGTTGGAAGCGGCGAACTGATCGTCATCCCTTATGATCTGACTCTGAGGGGTTTGATCCGCTATTTTCTGCTGAGGGCATCGGCAACCACATTTGCCTTGCCTGGGTGGTAACGGATCTCACAATCGCAGTCGCTAAGCAATTCCAACCATCGGCGCTGTCTCATGTTCAGCTCCTTCTGGTTTAAGATGTGTTGTAGGCTTTTGTGGTCGGTATACACCACACACTTCGTGCCATAGAGATAGTGCCTCCAAATTCTAAGTGCAAACACGACTGATCCTAACTCTAGGTCATGGGTTATGTAGTTCTTCACATGGGTTTTCAGCTGTCGAGAAGCATATGCTATCACCTTCTCTCTCTGCATTAACACGGCTCCTAAACCTTTGTGTGAAGCGTCGCAATAAACAACAAAGTCTTCACTACCTTCAGGTAATGCCAAAATAGGTACACTACACAATCTTTCTTTAAGGAGTTGAAAAGCTTCTTCCTCCTTATCTCCCCAGTCATATTTCACATTCTTTTGTGTCAGTTTAGTCAAAGGCTTCGCTATCTTGGAGAAACCTTCAATGAACCTTCGGTAATAACCGGAAAGTCCTAAGAATTGGCGTATTTCGGTGGGTGTTGTGGGTGTCGCCCAATCCGTTATTGACTCAATCTTGGCAGGATCCACGTGAATGCCTTGCCTATCGATTACGTGACCCAGAAACTGCACAGTTGATATCCAAAATTCACACTTCAAAAACTTGGCTTATAACTCATCTTTTTTCAATAATTCCAAAATTAGCTTGAGGTGTTCCTCATGCTCTTTCTCATTCTTAGAATATATCAGGATGTCGTCAATGAATACTATTACAAATTTATCCAAGTATGGCTTACACACTCGATTCATGAGGTCCATGAATACAGCTGGTGCGTTAGTCAAGCCGAATGGCATAACTTGGAATTCGTAATGGCCATATCGGGTTCGGAATGCGGTCTTTGGGATATCCTCTTCCTGGACTCGGAGTTGGTGATAACCTGATCTCAGGTCTATCTTGGAATAAACTGATGAACCCTGTAGTTGATCGAATAGATCGTCGATTCTCGAGAGTGGGTATCGATTCTTGATGGTTAGCTTATTCAGCTCTCGATAGTCGATACACATCCTGAAGGATCCATCCTTCTTCTTAACAAACAAGACCGGAGCTCCCCAAGGCGAAGAACTCGTCTGATGAAACCTTTTCCTGATAGTTCTGCCAACTGATCAAGCAACTCCTGTAACTCCGTCGGTGCTAGCCGATAAGGTGCTCGCGCTACAGGCGCGGCTCCTGGCACTAAATCGATTTGAAATTTGATCTGTCTGGCCGGTGGGAGTCCAGGTAGGTCTTCTAGAAAAACTTCCGGGAAATCCCTCACGATTGGCACGTCTTCCAATCGTTTCTCTCCAGGATCCTTTTCCTTCTTCTCAGTAACATGAGCTAGAAAGAGGTGGCATCCTCTCTCAATGCACTTCTGCACCTTCATACACGAGATGATGCTTAGTCTTAACAAACGCGCACGATCGCTCCGATCTCCTTCAACTATCAGAAACTCGTTCCCGTAGGGTACTCTGACGATCTTTTCATCACAGATAATGATGACATGATATTTCGATAGCCAATTCATCCCTATGATGACGTCAAAACTACCCAACTCTACTGGCATGAGATCGACGTTGAATGGGTGGTTTAATAAATTTAGAGTGCAACCCCTTATAATGGTATCTACTCTTTCTAAGTTCCCGTTAGCTAATTCTACGTCAAAGACATTGTCTAAGGTGGTTGGAGCAATATCAATTAAAGAACTAAAAGCAGTCGACACAAAACTCCTATCTGCTCCCGTATCGAATAATACTGAAGCATAACGATTATTTAAAAGAAACGTACCCGTCGCCACGTTCAGGTCGTCCTGGGCTTCCCTTCTGCCCACAGCATAAACTCTTTCATGGACTCCTCCTCCATTGCCCTGGTTCCCATTGTTGACTACTGCTCCCTGGTTACCATGACCACCACCATTTCCCTGATTTCTTGGTTTGTTGCACTCATTTCGGTAATGACCCTTTTCACCACACCCAAAGCAGGTGACTTCCGCCCTACGGTTGTTGGGTGGTGCTGCTTGAGCGGTGGCTAGGGGTCTTGACCTATAATTCTTTGCCAAATGTCCCACTCTCTGGCATTTGTGACATTTTACCGTGCACTGTCCCTTGTGGTGTAGCTTACAGCGGTTACAAAGAGGTGCATTCCTATCATACCCCCTCTTATCACCTGAACCTACTGCATAAGCTTTAGCTACTTCCTGTCTTTTGTTCTGAGAGTTGCTGTTACTACCCTTCGAGTGATCTTCCCACTTTCTCTTGTTGTTAGCACTCTTTTCTGGGACATCCTCTAGTTCCTGGTCCATCAACTTGTTTGTTATTTCCATGGTTTCATGGAGATCTGCAGCCCTTGAGGTAGTCACATCTCCTCTTATGGACTTTGGCAAGCCTCCGATATACCTCTCAATCAATCTCGTCTCAGTCTGAACCATTTCAAGACATAGCAAAGCTAGCTCCTAAAATATCTGGTTGTAAGCAACCATGTGATTATTATGCACCTTCAAATTCCAAAATTCTATCTCCAACTTCTTGACCTCATTTCGTGGGCAATATTTCCTAAGCACTAACTCCTTAAATTCATCCCACGACATAGTATAAGCAACATCCATGTTGGTAGATTTCATGTAGTTGTTCCACCAGGTCAAAGCGGCATCCATGAAAGTGAAAGATGCGTACTTGACCTTGTCGTCATCGTTACAACCATTGATGCGAAACACGGTTTTCAGCTTTTCAATCCACCTAGTCAGGCCAACGGCTCCCTCTGTTCCTCTGAAACCTCCAACCATGATCTTTCGGAATTCAGAGTAAGTGCAACCACGGCTGTTGGTCACTGGCCTTGACGTTTCGGTGTTGGTGGTTGAATTGTTTGTGGTTGCGAGAGCGGCGACCACACGATCATTAACGAGCTGATCTAGAGTTTCTTGATTCACCACAGGTGGATTTGACGCGGCCATGGTTGGGTTGGCGTTCTCAGCAACTCGACCCTGTGCGGCTCTTGCCGGGGCGGCGTTCTCAGCAGTCCTTCCTCGCACTGCCCTTGTCGGGGTAGGTGTGTTAGCAGTTTGTCCTCGTGTGACTCTGGTTGACTTTCGCTTAGGTGCCATTTATCTGCATCACAAGGAGATGCCGATAAATGAGATCTCCATTATAGAAGGAAGGTGTCATATGAATATATGAATATCGTAAACAGAATGTAAGAATAAAGTCAACCACAGAGGAAAACGAACAATCGAATAGAAACCAAGCTTGCATATATATATATATATATATATATATATATATATATATATATATATATCGAATGAATAGAGGTTTACAAAATTACAAGCAAGGCTAAAAGTTAGTGATGGAATACTAAGTGATAACTAATCAGTCTAATGGAATACATCATCAACTAAAACTACTCTAGGCTCGGTCACTATCAAGGCATAACTGCTCGAATGCTGCAATTATCCCTCTAATAGTAGTCTCCAACTGATCAACACGGTCTCTCAACTCCTGGTTCTTTCTCATCACAGCACCAATCGTATACTCTGCAGTCATGATCCTCTGCCACTGAGCACAATCAGTACCTCTAGCTCTCCTCAACATCCCCTGAATCCTGGTCTGGCCTCTGCCCAAACCAATAGCCCTAAAATCCAAGTTCCTGAGCTCACTACCATGTAACCTCTCCAATGCATCCAATCTAGCTCTTAGTCCGATCATCACACGTCTGTCAGAATACATCTCCTCAAACAACACACAAGCAGCTCTGTCAACTGTCCCAATCCTCCTCTCAACACTCTGAATGCGGTCAGACTGCTCTAACCTCTCGATCTGGTCTAAGTGTACATCAAGTAAACTGGTCTGGTTCGCCAGCTGAATCCATACCTGCTCCATGACAGTGGGTTTCTCGAGCTCTGCTGGTGAGGCTGGTAGAAGCGGAGAAACCACTGGTGATGGAAGCAGAGAAGGTATCGGAGATGGAAGTGGCACAAATGAAGGAGATGATGGAGTGTACTCCGGACTAGTTGCACGCACACCCTTGCTGGTATCACAAGCAATATTAATCCACTGGCTATCACTCATATCCTGTATCTGGGCAACCCTAGAACTCTGCTCTACCTCAAATATCCCCTGTACATCCTCCATGATGCCCTTTCCATCCCGTGGCATCGTCACCTGATCTAAATCCATCGGTGCCCCCCTGTCCCTGTCATCACCCGCACAAATAGGAGCATGCTCAATGGGTGCTGTCACTGCTGGTGTAGGCTCTACCTGAACCTGCTCTGGATCCTCCACTGGTTCCTCATCCTCATCTGAATAAGACTTAATAGATCTCCGTAATCTCTGACTGGGAGGGGAATGGTCTGGAGATGAAATGGATGACTGAGATAGTGATGAAGTAGAGGTACCCTCATAATCTGATCGGGTCCTCCTCTGAGGAGATGGATCTAGCAAATCTAAGAATCGCAGACGGTGTCCAGAATATACCGACATACGAGCAGTGCGCCGGCCGACGGATGGGGTAGCCTGAGCATGCTGGGTGAGAGTGTAAAGCTGGGCTGGAGATGGGCGGTGAGCTGTAGTGTAGCGGGGTAAGTATGGTGAGGTAGATACTGGAGTGGTGTGTGTATGCTGAGCTGGAATGTGTGGCTGAACAACGGCTCTGACAACTTCCATCAACGGGTCATCCAAAAATGAAACTGGTCGTCGCAACGGGGAAGTGTGTCCAGCAGCAAGTACCTCATCATGTGCATCGGAAGGGAGAGACATAGTCTGTGACAAATACGGTATGACATGTGTAAGTATATAGAAAATACTTATTTAATATATGTTAAGTAAAATACTTAAATAGCATAGTATAACACTTAATCATATAAGGCAAATAACGATCAAATCGTAGCAAGCTAGGCAGACAGGCATCTGGCGGTCATAAGGAATTTTTTTTCTTAAACCGGTTATAGTTTAGGGTTTTTATAAACCTAGTTCTCTATAACCTAGGCTCTGAATACCAATCTGTAACACCCCCAAAATCAAGATTTGCGGAAGCATACACATTTGGGTGCTACTAAATCGATAATCACAACACAAAGATATAGAGAACGGATTAAAATCCATTTTAAAAGAGTTTACATTTTCAAAGTTATATTGTCATACATCACATTCAATTCAAATACAATGAAGCCCATTTAATAAAGTGGTCCCAAACTCAGAGTTTAACGCATAAATGAAAACATTTCCAACAAATTTTATGACCCTTGCCATGCCCTGCCTTCAATAAACACGTTCTCAATTGCCCGAGAAAAACATGCTAAAATTCAGCTAACGCTGGTGAGTTCATAGGTTTAAAGTAAGTAGCACATATGGACCATAGCAAATATTCAGCAAACAATTCAGTAAACACGCACTATCCTGCTATGCAAACACTAAGCTCATCCAACCGAACTTGACAAACAATATGCCTAACTGGCATAGCAAATAATGGGTGCCCGCGAGTGTTAATCCCCAGACACTCGGCAAATTCCGATATGGTATACGTTCACATTGACTATGCCGAGTCAACCGAACGGGGGAGTCAACCCCAATAGATCTGTTTATATCACACGCGTTTCCTAGCAGGAATTGATGGTTGATGATAGTAGGCGCAATGGGATTCAGCTAACTTAGGTTTCCGTATACAAGTATGCATAAAAACAAAATTCATTTTGGTCAATGAAAACAGTTTTTCATGTTTCTCACCCCCAAGGTTTATAAAAGCAATACGTATAAAAATGGGGCTATAAACTCACCTTAAAACAATAGCAATCTGCTAATCAACAACAACACAGTGCAACCGCTCCGACACGCGACCTAGATCAGTATGGTAAGTCTTAGCAAAATATTCGTATTTTAAATGTCTTAACTCAATTGAAAAGTTTACGTGTGACCAGTGCTCGTGTATTTCTTGCTTGCTGTGTGGTAAGGTACATTTCAAAATGGTTTATCGTATATGACTCTTTGGTGATGGCTCATGGTGAAAGTGTACGGTGAATATACGTGCGACGGAACTTCCGTGCGTTGTGCTTGTCGCAAACTGCGTAAATAATATATATATATATATATATATATATATATATATATATATATATATATATATATATATATATATATATATATATATATAACTTTCTTTTCAGAACTACTTTAAGTGCGATAACTGCAAGAACCACCTTTTTACAACTAATAATACACAATGTACATCATTTAATGCTCCATAGCATTTTGTTATTTTTATTTAATTCAAAAGGGTATAATAGTAAAAGACATTTTCATATATTTTTTTTTATAATTCCCGTTTTTTATAAATTTTAATACTCGGATTTTTTTTTTTTTTTTTTTTTTTTTTTTTTTTTTTTTTTTTTTTTTTTTTTTTTTCAAATAGGCAAAGGTGCATACATGTTTTTTTTCTTCCCAAATAGCCAAGGTGCATACACGTTTTCAATTAGTTAAAGTGCATACATATTTTTTTTAGCTAACACTTTTTTTTATCAACCTACCAATATTTTTACCTGATCATTATTTTTTTTTGAAAGTTTGAAACACAAATTAAAGAACATAAATCATTATAAAAAGAAAAACAAGATTGATAGACTTAAATGTTACATTTCACTTGATTACAAGTACAAAAACACATGCAATAATCATATATCTCCAAAAGCCGCAAATTATCTTCATGTATATTCGTGTTCATCCACTTCCCGGTCTTAAATAATATCATCATCTTTATCAATCAATCTGAAACAAACATGCACGAAAACAATTAAACCACAAACAAATAAGAAACGAAAATTAATCACAACAACTAGCATAACACATATGCACAATCTTTTGTATATTAAACTAATGATGTAAACATGTTTTTTAATAATAAACACAAAACATATATGTTTTATAATCCAAAACACAAGACATATATGTTTTATATGTAAACATATATGTATTTTTGCAAAACATATATTTTTTATAATCCAAACACAAAACATATATGTTTTTTTATACTAATCCCAACAAATATTTCCAAATGTCAACCTATACAGAACTATGCAATTCAATATCTATAAGATAAACGTCAACCTATAAGAAAAAACATCAACATGTTTGCATGTCATTTTTCTTAACTTTAAGAACCTTAATGATTTCTAAATTTCTGATCATTTAAAATTCATGAATTCTTTATAACGAGAGGAACCATGTAATCAACAATTCAAAAGACATCGAATCTGAACTAAATCCTAACCAGATTTAAAGCTTAATTAACAACAAACACACTCAAACCTATCAATTAAACCATAAATCATATATTGACCAATCAATTGACACACAAACCAACATTTAATTCCATGTATAATAATATTACATCACCAACTCCTAAACTAACTAATTTTATAATTCCATTAGTATTAAAAAAAATAATAATAATAATAAAAAAATCATTTACTTGAGCATAGATCGTTAATTAGCAAGGTTAATTTCTTAATCCCTCATTTGGTTGGTGTGATGCGTAAAGTCAATTAAATTGCAGGTGTACCTATTTGTCATGCATCTTCACCATCACGTCATGCATCTTCTCCTTAAATAAATGTATTATCTAATTTAGTATAACAAATGAGTACGATCAATCTGTCACGCGTGTGCCACGAAAGACGCATGGAGGCATAGTAGATAAAGGCTGCGATTAGGTTTTGTGTAAATCTCAAACCGTCAATAATGGATCTTTAATTTACAAAGACAAGTTGGGGGCGGTTTGCAGATGGAGGCGATGGTTGGAGGGGCGGCTAGGGTTAACGTGGGAGAGAGATGATGGTGGATTATGCAGTAATATTAAATCCCTAAGTAAATGGAAGTTAAAGAACGGTTTTGAGTGCTATATTATTAAACTCCATTAATACCCCCAAGTCTTTTAAAAGTTAGTATCTGCTTTTTGAGTTTATTACGATTACGCCACAATACTTCTAAGCCATTGATCATTTATTTAACGGTCTTAGATTGGGTTCTCGCACTTAAAATGGTTTTGAAAATAAAGTTACGCATATATATATATATATATATATATCTATATATATATATATATATATAATAATTAAATATTTAATTAATTAAGACTTATAATTAATTAAATAAGTATTGAATAATTAATATGTTAATGGTGTTAGTGGGGTATTATTATATTATAAATTATTATAATTATTTATAATATAATAATAATTATAAAGAAAGTTATAAGTATTTAATTTCCAAGAAATTAAATAAGTGCTAGTGTATAAATGTCAAAATATATTTGTAAGTTTTGTAAGACCTAAAAATAGTAATTTAGAAGAACTAACATTTTTAATAATAAGAATAACTCCTTTCGTCTTTTAGTCGGTTTTCGTCCAAAAATATTCTAAGTGTCGAAATTTAAAAAAAATCGGGCATGACCCATTCGTTTATTCAAGCTTTCCCATTTTTCTCAAGTGTTGCCAATTTCCTCAAATAATCCATTTTTGTTAACTATATTTGCAAAAATAGTCAAAAGTGTACATTTATCGTTATAACTATACTTATCGTTACGATTATTTCATAATTATAGTTTTCGATACAAAAGTCAATGTTTAGTCAAAATACTTTCAAAAGTCAACAAAAGGTCAACATTCATAATTTTGGGCCAAAAATCCTCTTAATTGTCTTTTTGGGCTTAAAATGCCAAAACGAGCCCAACATGGTTTTTATCGATATATAACGTTCTATTTTACAAAAATAATTATAGCGAGTCTAAAAGTGTTCCAAAATTCATTTTTGTCTCCCGAGATGTTTATTGGGCCGAATAGGCCACATTGAGTCCAATAATCTATTTTTAGTCCGATAACTAATTAATCCTTTTTAGTTACGTTATGTTTTACGTTAAATATCAAATAAGCTAATAAGCACTTCCAATAAGCATTTTGGTCCAAAACAGCCGATGTAGGCCGAATAATTAATGGGCTCGGCCCATTTGTGTCAAGATAAAATTTAGTCCAATTCATTTAGTTTAAAATCAATATGCTAGTGCTTATTGCAATAAGCTAACTAAAATAAGCTAATAAGCATAATTTTCACCATTTCACCACTAGAGCCAAAATTTTATGTTTTTCAAAACCCCAATAATTATTTATTTTTAACCATAGCCGATTCATATATATACTCTTAAAAGTGTATATTTCGTCTTAAATACGCGTAATTAGCACTAATCTCTTTCGTATCATCAAACTAGTACCACAAGCAACAAGATTTACCACACAAGCAAGAAATATCATAATTTGTATAAAAAGTGAAGAAAAGTCGAGCACACAACATTTACACATAAAACCCTAACTTTTTCATTTTAGTAAATCATAAACATTTAACACTTGTTAACACTTTGAAACATCAAAACAACATGATATGAACAAGATTTGAACAAATTTTAAAAATCCTTACAATGCTTTGAAGAATGTCGAGAGGTTCAAGGGTCCAAGAACACACCAAATTGCACCAATTTTACCCAAGACACGTTCCAAATAACCCAAAACACTTGAAAGTACACCCCGATTACTTATAACTTCAACAAATTTTTACAGATCTTGAATTATGGTTCTTGGCCGTGAGTTTTAAGCTAGGAGGGTAAGAAAATGATCTTAGTAACTTTTGTTGATAAGAATGTGTGTGTAAAGAACTATGTGGTGTGTTTAGGGTATAAATACAAAACTTGATATGTCATCTTCCACTAAATCATATCTTAGTATATATTAATTCTTGTCCCTTTGTGTTTGTTGGCTGTAAACGACAAGGGGGAGGGGGGATTTATTGGGTTTTTGATCCTCGTTGGTGTATCGTGTGTCGGTTTAAGCTTAAATGTTACCGTAAAGTCCCGGTTTGACCTTTTTGGACACGTATACGCAAAATAAAGTTTTTATTGACGTTTTCGTCAGAATGACAATAAAATATCATTATTTGCTCAAAAATGCATTTATTTGACTGCTACCATATATACTGTGCTGTCGGTACGCGTGTGGGGTTGCTTTTCAGTAAATATGAGAAAGCTTTCAGTAAATTACGAAACTTGTCTGTAACTATCAGTAATGGAATAATTTACGCTTACTGACAAAAATAAACTTTTTCAGCAGTGACTGTAAGCTATAGTATTCGGGACAGCACCCAAAAGTGCTCAAAAATACTCAGAAACATGCAATCGCGCATAGAAATGCTCGGCTTAAAAATTATAAATAACCGTTTATTATTAAGTCAAAATGTGAAAATTACCATTTGTCACAGTCTCCCCAGCTAATAGGGAAATCCGTCCTGGATTTCAATTTGCGTTACTCGATGAGTTCGAAAAGAGATGAGGATATTTTCGCTTGATTTCATCCTCTCGATCCCATGTGTACTCGGGACCTCTGCGAGAGTTCCAACGGACCTTCACAATTGGGATACGACTCTGATTTAGCCGTTCAACTTCCCGGTCCATGATTTCAATCGGCTCCTCGAGGAAATTCAGTTTCTCGTCAAGCTGAATCTCATCCAAGGGAATGGCAGCGTTATCCTCAGATAAGCACTTTTTCAGGTTGCTGACATGAAAAACTTCATGCACAGCGCTGAGCTCGGACGACAGTTCGAGTCGGTCGGCTACTGGCCCGATTCTGGCAAGAATCTCGAAAGGTCCAATATAGCGAGGGTTCAGCTTCCCACGCTTACCAAATCTTATCACGCCTTTCCATGGCGAGACCTTTAACATCACTTTGTCACCCACTTGAAACTCAAGGGGTTTTCGCCTCTTGTCGGCATAGCTCTTTTGACGGTCACGAGCCTCTTGCATTCGGCTCTTGATCTGCACAATCTTTTCAGTAGTCTCGTGGACTAGGTCTGGTCCGGTAACTTGACTTTCTTCGACTTCAGCCCAACATATTAGCGATCTGCACTTACGACCATAAAGCGCCTCATACGTTGCAGCCTTAATGCTGGTGTGGTATTTGTTGTTGTAGGAAAACTCGGCTAAAGGCAAATGCCTATCCCAGCCGTTCCTGAAGTCAATCACACAGGCTCTCAGCATGTCCTCTAACGTCTGAATGGTCCTTTCACTATGACTATCAGTCTGAAGATGATAAGCTGTACTCATGGCAAGGTCGGTTCTCAATGCGTCCCGGAGCGACTTCCAGAAGTTAGACGTGAACCGGCTGTCTCGATTAGAGATGATAGAGACATGCACACCATGCCTTGCGACAATTTCCTTCACGTACAGTTGTGCAAGTTTGTCCATGCTATCATTCTCCTTTATAGGAAGGAAATGGGCAGATTTAGTGAGACTGTCAACGATCACCCAGATCGTGTCGTAACCGCTCGACGTCTTAGGCAGCTTGGTGATAAAATCCATAGTGATGCGCTCCCATTTCCATTCTGGAATTTCAGGTTGAACAAGCAGACCGGATGGTCTCTGGTGTTCAGCCTTGACCTTCGAGCACGTTAAACATTTACTGACGTACTCAGCTATATCGGCCTTCATGTTTGGCCACCAATATAACTTCTTCAAATCCAAGTACATCTTGTCGGATCCTGGATGGATGGAGTATTTGGATTTGTGGGATTCGTGCATGATCAAATCACGAATTCCTCCGTATAGCGGGATCCAACTCCTGTCCCTATAACACAAAACTCCATCATATCTTTTTACGAAGCCATTCTCACTTTCTAGCATTCCGTTAATCTTCTCACGTGGTCGGTTTTCTTCCTTGAGTGCCTCGACCTGAGCCTCAAGAATTTTCGCTGGAAGCGGTGAACTGATCATCATCCCTAACGATCTGACTCTGATGGGTTTAATCCGCTCATTTCTGCTGAGGGCATCGGCAACCACATTTTCCTTGCCTGGGTGTTAACGGATCTCACAATCATAGTCGCTAAGCAATCCCAACCATCGGCGCTGTCTCATGTTCAACTCCTTCTGGTTCAAGATGTGTTGTAGGCTTTTGTGGTCGGTATACACCACACACTTCGTGCCATTGAGATAGTGCCTCCAAATTCTAAGTGCAAACACGACTGATCCTAACTCTAGGTCATGGGTTGTGTAGTTCTTCTCATGGGTTTTCAGCTGTCGAGAAGCATATGCTATCACCTTCTCTCTGTGCAATAACACGGCTCCTAAACCTTTGTGTGAAGTGTCGCAATAAACAAAAAAGTGTTCACTTCCTTCAGGTAAGGCCAAAATAGGTGCACTACACAATCTTTCTTTAAGGAGTTGAAAAGCTTCTTCCTCCTTATCTCCCCAGTCATATTTCATATTCTTTTGTGTCAGTTTAGTCAAAGGCTTCGCTATCTTGGAGAAACCTTTGATGAACCTTCAGTAATAACCGGCAAGTCCTAAGAATTGGCGTATTTCGGTGGGTGTTGTGGGTGTCGCCCAATCCTTTATTAACTCGATCTTGGCGGGATCCACGTGAATGCCTTGCCTATCAATCACGTGACCCATAAACTGCACAGTTGATATCCAAAATTCACACTTCGAAAACTTGGCATATAACTCCTCTTTTTTCAATAATTCAAAAATTAGCTTGAGGTGTTCCTCATGCTCTTTCTCATTCTTAGAATACATCAGGATGTCGTCAATTATTACTATTACAAATTTATCCAAGTACGGCTTACACACCCGATTCATGAGGTCCATGTATACAGTTGATGCGTTAGTCAAGCCGAATAACATAACTTGGAATTCATAACGGCCATATCGGGTTCGGAATGCGGTCTTCGGGATATCCTCTTCCCGGACTCGGAGTTGTTGATAACCTGATCTCAGGTCTATCTTGGAATAAACTGATGAACCATGTAGTTGATCGAATAGATCGTCGATTCTCGGGAGTGGGTATCGATTCTTGATGGTTAGCTTATTCAGCTCTCGATAGTCGATACACATCCTGAAGGATCCATCCTTCTTCTTAACAAACAAGACCGGAGCTCCCCAAGGCGAAGAACTCGTTTGATAAAACCTTTTCCTGATAGTTCTGCCAACTGATCAGACAACTCCTGTAACTCCGTCGGTGCTAGCCGATAAGGTGCTCGCGCTACAGGCGCGGCTCCTGGCACTAAATTGATTTGAAATTCGATCTGTCTGGCCGGTGGGAGTCCAAGTAGGTCTTCTGGAAAAACTTCCGGGAAATCCCTCACGATTGACACGTCTTCCATTTATAACAAAGACATAACCCTTCTGAGACTTCGTATCATCTTTATCATTGTACCAGGACGCATCGCAGAAACCTGTAACATCAAGTTCTGCAGCTGGATTTCCACCATACACTAAAAATATATCTTTTGTATTTCTTAGATACTTGAGAATATGTTTCACAGCAATCCAGTGACATTCACCTAGGTTCTGTTGATTTTGACTGATGATATTTTGAGTGAACACCACATCTGGCCTTGTACATCTAACCGCATACATGATAGATCCTACAGCCGAAGCATAAGGAACTTTACTCATGCGTGCCACCTCTGCAGGTGTTGAAGCACACATTTCGCTACATAAGCCATGCTTTACTTCCATTGGCAAATATCCTTTGTTAGAATTTTTCTTATTCAATCTCTTCAATATTTTATCATTGTAAGCACTCTGACTTAATCCAATTAACCCCTGTGATCTATCTCTGTAGATCTTGATTCCCAAAATGTATGCAGCTTCCCCTAAATCCTTCATAGAAAAGCACTTTCCAAGATATGCCTTAACATTTTGCAAACTTGGAATGTTTTTTCTCTTAATTAATATGTCATCAACATATAGGATAAGGAAAATAACATCACTCCCACTAGCTTTGTGCTATACACATGGCTCATCAAGATTCTGAGTAAACCCAAACTTTTTGATTTCTTCATCAAATCTCTTATTCCATTGCCGTGATGCCTGGATCAATCCATTAATGGATCTTTGAAGTTTGCATACACGGTTTGGAAATTGTGGATTCACAAACCCCTCAGGCTGCGCCATATAGATATCTTCATCTAGGCGACCATTTAAGAAGGCGGTTTTGACATCCATTTGCTAAATCTCATAATCATAGTACACTGCTATAGCTATGAGAATCCTAATAGCTCTAATGTCTACTACAGGTGAAAAAGTCTCCTCGTAGTCAACCCCATAGGTTTGAGTAAAGCCTTTAGCTACCAGACGAGCCTTGTAGGTGTGTACATTTCCATCCATGTCAGTTTTCTTCTTGAAGAGCCACTTACTTCCAACGACTTTAGCATTGGGAGGAAGGTATACTTCAATCCAGACTTCGTTATCTCTCATGGATTGCATTTCCCCATTCATTGCAACTACCCATTTATCCTTTTTAGGATCATTCAAGGCAGCCCTATAATTAGCAAGTTCTCCAAGATCCCCTAATATAGTTTCCTCAACTTCTACGTTAAGACATAGACGTTCAGGAGCACGTACAGTCCTTACAGACTTATGAATGGGAACAACTTCAGGTGGAGGACCCAGACTCTAAGGTTTCACAGGAAGTTCGCTAGTGTTTTCAGAAGGTAATGCATCTTCATGATCATCTTCCAGATCATAAATTCTCCCACTGAATTCTTGAGATATGAGATCCTTTTCAAGAAAGTCTCCATACCTAGCAACAATTACTTTGTTTTCAGGTGGGTAGTAAAAGTAGTAACCCATTGTTTCCTTTAGGAATCCTATGAAGATACACTTTACAGCTCTCTGTTGGAGTTTATCTGGTGAGTCACATCTAATATACGCCTCACAACCCCAGACCTTTAAATAAGAAAAGTTAGGAGGTTTACCATTCCATATTTCATATGGTGTCTTATCAACCTTCTTGGTGGGAACCATATTTAGAATACAAACAGCAGATTCTAAAGCATAATCCCAAAAAGATAAAGGAAGAGTTGTAAGATTAAACATTGATCGCACCATGTCTAGCAATGTACGATTTCTTCTCTCAGATACACCATTTTGTTGTGGAGTATATGGAGATGTGAGATGCTGGACAATTCCATTCTCGGCTAAATAATATTTAAAATCTTGGCTTAGGTATTAACCGCCTCTATCGGATCGAAGAGCTTTAATCTTCTTTCCTAGTTGCAATTCTACTTCTGCTTTGAAAACCTTAAATGTTTCAAACACCTCATGTTTATGTTTAAGAAAATAAACATAACCATAACGGCTGAAAACATCTGTAAAGGTTAAGAAGTAACTAGCACCTCTCCTTGACACATGTCTAAGTGGTCCACACACATCAGTATGTATTAAACCAAGTAGATCAGAAGCCCTTTCCATATGATTATGAAAAGGTTTCTTTGTCATCTTCCCAGATATACAAGACTCACATTTATCAAATAATTCATCATTGATACTTTTCAAAAGCCCATCGTGTTGTAGCTTTTCCATGCGAGTCTTGCCTATATGAGCAAGTCTATAGTGCCAAGGGTAAGAAGAATTCAAGTCTGACTTTATTCTCTTACTAATACTAAACATCAAATTATTCTTATTGGATACATTATCAAACATGTCAATCTCAAACATACCATTCACAGCAATAGCATTAAAATAAAAAAAATGCCATTTAAAGAAACAAAAATTCCATTACTAGTGATAGTGTGAATAAAACCAAGATCCAACAATAAAGAAAATGAAACAACACCTCTAATAATAGAATGTGCATAATAACAATTGTTTAATGACAGTACTAAGCCCAAAGGCAAAACTAAATTAAACACTCCTATGACTTCAACAGCTGCAGTTGCTCCATTGCCCACGTGTAGATATTGCTCCCCATAAGACAGCTTCCTTTCAGCTCTAAACCACTGTAGTGTATTACATATGTGAATACCACATCCAGTATCATATACCCAGGAATTAATTTTATGATTTAGAGTAAATAATTCAATCATAAATAAGTTACCTAAAGTGTTGGCGACCTGCCCAGACTTCTTATTCTTATTTGCTCGCAACTCTTCGAGATAAAGAGGATAGTTCCTCTTCCAGTGACCCACTACATGACAGTAGTGGCAAGCCTGATCCTTCTTGGGATTCTCTTTCTTCTTAGGAGGATATTTCTTAGGTTCAGGTTGATAGGCTATAACTTGTTTACCCTTATCAGCTTTACCTTTACCTTTACCCTTGGTGTGTGTGCACAAGTATATATATATATATATATATATATATATATATATATATATATATATATATATTATATATATATATATATATATATATATATATATATATTAGTGTAGGAAAAACCCGACCAAAGGGTGAATTCTATCTCTAACCAATATTGAATAAACCGAGAGGTCAAAGAAATTCAAATAAAATATAATTCCGGAAGAATTGATTTTTCCCGGGTCGTTAGGTTCTAATGAAGTGTGAATGGAACGTTGAATTCCGTTCGTAATCGAATGATTTGATTAAGTGAGAAATGTTGGGATTATATCTAAAAATACAAAACAAAAACTAAAAGTAACTAAAAAGCATATAAAATGAATAAGCAAAGCACAAATAATCAAAAACGCAATTAAAACTAAAAAACTGGCTCTTACGGGTCTAAAAACAGGCCTAAGAAAACCTAAAAGTGAATAATTAACTCTAGATGTGCAAATTTAGATCCTAAAAGTCCTAAATGATTAAAAATAATTTTAGAAAAAATATTTATATTTTATTGCTTTTTATTTTATTTTTTATGAATTAAAAATACTTTTGGATTAGAAAAAATTATTAAAAATACTAAATTAATGTGAAAAATTATGAAATTTTTTGGAAAACTTCTTAAATTTATAAGGATTCAAAGAAAATAAAAGTAAGGTCACAACTTATTTGGATAAGCAAATAAAGAAAATAAGCTTAAAGGACTAAAAGGTGTTAAATATAAAACCCACACAAACCTTAACAGAAAAGACCCAATGGCGCAGTTGGTTAGGGAGTGTGTTATAAGAGGTTGAGACTGGTTGGGGTCAAGGGTTCGAGCCTCAGGCTCACCCTTGGCTTCCCAGTTTCCTTTTTTTTAAAATAAAAAAATTTTTTTTTGCAAATTTTCTTTATGAAACTTATAAATAAGCTAAAAATAGAAAACTTTTGTGAAAACAAAAATTTTAAATCTAAAGGAATAAGCTAGAAAAGAGCTTAAAGGCAAACAACTAATCAAAGGACTGAAAAACTAAAGTACTTAATTGATATGAACACACAAGCTTCTAAAAGCTTGTGTGTAAACTAAAAAAAACTTCTAAATCCTAAATGCTACTCTAAAAAGCAGATCTAATCCTAAATAAGCAGTGTTAATCAAGAAATAAGATCAGAACTAAAAATAAGCTAATAGTGCCAAACTGTTATACTAAATAGACTACTAGGCAACTTTGAGCTTCTAAATAAGCACTTATGCAATAAGCTATTCCACTAAAAACTGAAAACAGATCAAGAACATCAGCCAAAGAGCTTATAAAACAAATTTTAGACTCTATTGAGCTTATTTAGAGCTTAAAAAGCTGCTGATATGGAGGCTAGTCAGACAATGTAAACTGATGTTAAACTAGTATTCAACACTGATGTACCATTTTTAAAGCTACCAAAAAGCTAACAAAAAGCTGAGTATTAAGCTAAGAACTAAAAAACAACATAAAGTACTAACAAAAGAACTTGTAAAATAAATTTCAAACACTTTGAACTACAAATAAGCACTAAACAAGACCTATTTAATACCCTACTCAGACTGTTTTTGGATTTTTTTGAAACTGTTAAGACAGGTTTGAAAAAAAATGAACAAAAGCATTCAAAACCATATGAAATTTATCTAACTCATAAAAACCAACTTATATTACTGATCTAAACTCAAAAACTACACTAAAATATATATTTGACTGATTTAGCAAAATAAGCACATTAATAATAGTTTTAAACCTTGAAAACTACCTTAAAACCTATAAACCTACTTATAAAAGCTTTAAACAACTTGAATTCAACTTATAGGACTCAATTAGACCTAAATCAAGTTGGACCAATGGCTAAAACTCATGAAAACACCCTTTTAAATGATCAAACATGATTTTTAAGCTTAGTTAAGATGTAAAACTCAATTTTTTGTGAAAACAGATCAATATTAAGTCTATTTGAAGTATTTTAAGCACAAGTTTATAGGACAAAAGCACTTAGCCAATAAGCTAAGCTTATTGGCTATTATGACCACAAAATCACTATTAAGCACAAATAGATGTTATACTATGAAATAAGCCAACAAAACAGTAGATCTACTTCAAATAAGCATATATAAGACAAATTAAACACAAATAAGCATAAAATAAGCAGTAAATAAATGAAAAGCAGTTTAATAAGCTAAATAGGTAAAAATGGAACTCACTATGTCCTTTGCTCAAACAAGGACTTATAAATGCTCCAAGAGCTGATCTACAAGCTCCAGCTTGTTAAAAATACGCTAGTAAAGTCCAATAAGCCCTTCCCAATCCGGCTTATCATCCAAGTGCGTATTCCTTCCTTAAGTTAGGGTAATTTGAGTCACACTTGAGTACACTTCAAGTTTTAATTATAGAAGCTCAAAACAAGCTATGAAGAAGCTTATTTGAGATCTAATCAGTATTTAAGTAAAGTGCTTATTATAGCCTATTTTAACAACTTAAAAGCATTTTAACACAAAAGTAAAAGAGACAAAGCAATGATATAAACAGAATTTTATTAATAATGAAAAAACTATTACAAAGCTGAAATTAAGACATGAAATAAGCAGTAATTAAGCTACAATGACTGAAAAATAAGAAAAAAACTAAAACTTCTAATGCTTGGTGAAGAGCCTTTTATTTATAGGAGTTCCAGGAGCCTTCTAGGGTTTCTATCAACAAATCCTAGCCCTTAAATCCATGATGTCGACATCAATCATCAATCTCAGCCCTTTGATCGACTGCCACATAGCTTCCACCAATAGGATGCTTGGAAATTGCCATGGTGGACAGTTAATGAGCTCATATCAGCCTAGTCATCCTTCTAGAAGAGGTAGATTGTACTTGGGTAAGTTATTGAAGCTGGGTAAAAGGAGGAAGAAAGATGAACAGTAATTGGCGCCTTATTCCTTATGTTTGACCCAGTTTTTTATTGCTTTGATTTTCGGGTTATAAGGTGAAATGGTCGAGTTATATGGGATCCAGATTTAAAAGGAAGTTGGGATGGATTGGACTGGATATGGTGGACTCGATTTATGTTTATGGTATAAGGATTTAACAATAGTTAGTTTTAGGACTAACTATGCAAATTGTTAAGGACTAATGGTGAAAATGATTTTGGGATAATTAATGAAAATGATTTTCCATTAAGGATTTGGTTTTGGAATTTTGGGTTTTTGGTTGATAAAAATTGAAGAATCACATCCCCGGCCTTGGCTTTTCTCACTCTTTCCATTCTCGTGATCGTTTCCGTCCGTTTTGTCTTTCTTTTTGTCATTTTCTAATATCCTTTACCTGCACATACACAAACACAAAAACAAGCATATGTTTGGCATTTATGATCGGTTTTTGGTCTTTTAAGTCCATTTTTGATAAAAAAAAAAGGTATGTGATTTAACACATACCAAAATCCCCCAGACTAAGGTATTGCCATGTCCTCACGCAATGTCATCACATCACACTTTTAAAACCAAAAATTTCAACCTCTTTCTACTAAAATTTTTGAAAAGTAGCAAAATGTTCCTCAAAAGAGATTAAGAATTCAATAGTTCCAAAAACACCCCGTTTGACCATTTTATCGAATATAATATCTTTTTTGTACTTTTCTGATATGACGAGATGTTGACCTTCATTATTTAACAATAACTTTTAGGATCACGGAGTAAGAAGCACTTTTCATGAAAAAACGCCCATATGGATAAAATTCATCGTCCTTGATTTTTCACGAGTCCCCAAACCAAGCTTAAAAATAAAATCATTGTTAAATACAAGTTAGATGCCAACACTACCCATAGATGCTAATTGTGTACGCATAGCTACTTCTTGCTCCCTTATTCCTATTTCCTCTAAGTATTTTATGAAAAATGAGTTTTTCTGGTTTCCATAGATTTTTAGTCCGATAAAGGCACTAAGTTTAGACGCTAACTAGTTTAAAATCCTTCATTCGAAAACCATTGCCCATAAAAATGAGGTCCACATCAAGGTCCTAATTTAACATGATTTAAGGGATATCCTTTTTATTTCGACCGAAACAACTCATCTACGAGTCCAGAGACAGAAGCTTAGAGACAGAAGCTTTATTAGGATATCCCCGAAGTCAAAAATTGGCATTATTAACATTATTAAGCTCATATTAGTCCTCGGTCTTTTAAACAACCTAGACAACGGCAGCTAACCGTCAGGAATCGGGAGTCTTATTTTGACCTTGGATATTTTTCCTATGACTTTTTGAAGTCTGAGTCAACGGGAGCGAACCGTCAGGAAACATAAAACTTTTATCGGCTTTGGATTATTATTATTTAATTTATTATTACATATTTTGCCAAATTCCGAGTCCTGCGGTCTTTCGACAACCGAAACAATAGCACATACTATCAGGAATCAGTAGTTTATTTCCCCGCAACACTGGCAGTACCTTGATGTGTACCTAACTCTTATAAGCAAGAATTCTCTTAAGAAGGAGTAAAAACTAATTATCTCCAAAACCGTGCACCTTTAATTATTTAAAGATTTATATTTTTGGGTTTATTTAGCTGATGGGAGCAAAAAGCCACAATTAACCTCTATGAGCTCTAAAGAGATCCAATTACTCCACGTTTAGCATCTAACTTATTTTTAACTCTATCATTTTTCATTCTTCGCAAATTTAAAATCCTAAATAATAAGATTCGCGAATGCTTAGTCTAGTAAAATCAAGCTGCGCATATTTAAAGTCAATTATGGAAACTTGCAAACTCTTGCTAGAATTCGCGTTTTATAACTTCTTGTATAAGAGACTAGCACAACTTGCAATTATAAAGGTTAAGGGGACAAGCAAGAGCTCAACACGCTTGATCAAGTTGAAATTTTAATCCTACTCTCACCAACGGAAAGTCAACAATGTGTCAAAACACTTATAATATTTTTGCAAAATTTTTTAAATTTTCTCATTTTTTCAATTTTTTGGAGGAAAAACGGGGTTGCGAAAGGCAAAATGCAAGGTAAAATCAAATCGAAAGATTACCCCCCCCCCCAAGACTAAAACGAGACATTGTCCTCAATGTTTTGAGATAAGGGTCCTCTTATGCAAATCTAAAGCCGTTTATTAATTATGCTAATAGATAAACATTAGTCGATAAGATGTAGGATATCGGATTTCCCAATAAGCACTGAAGGATGAAACTCGAGTGGATGAAAGACAAAACCACGAGCACGAGAGTCTTCATAATTCAGGTAAATCCTGGACATAAAACAAACAAACACGAAACATGAGAACTGGAAGAGGAGGGCCTCTTCACGTTACATTTATTAGAAATTAGAAAGAAGATAGACACGGGTTGCCTCCCGAGAAGCGCTTGTTTATTATCTAGTCATTTAGCTTGACTCGCTCCGAATTTAATTGTCCATGGGTAAGAAACTAGTGGAAGAGAAAATCTCCATCGGACTTCCATTCAAGATGTTTGGATAAACATTGAAGCACATGAAAGTTCCACTCCGATGAGACGCCCCCGGATCTAAATAATAGAAACTATAAGCGGAGATGCCGGGGTCAAAAATGGTATCCTCACTCCCGAAGGAGTGAAGAAGAGGAGAATTCACACGATAGGTAAGAAAAGGAAGAAATATTTTGATAACAAATGTGAGGGAAAGATAATGGCGATCCTCAAAAGTAAACTTCACATTTTCCTTAATTTGTAAACCATCATTAAAGCTCTTTAAGTCGTGGTCTAAAAATACCTCAGGAGGAAGATTAGGGGTAGTGTCATTTTTAAGCAAATTCTCAAGATAAATTACATCTCCCTCCGAGTTATAACCGTCCTTAAGATCAAAGTAAAAATGATCATACTCTGGTGGAGATATGATGTGAGCGAGTTCATCGGCGAACTCCTCATGATAAGGATCGATCCTATCGGCAAGAGGAGGTTGTTCAAAGAGAAATGGTTCATAATCAGGAAGAGAAAGATGAGAATGAGAAGTGGTACTGCTACTACTCTTCTCTTCAGTATGATTGATATCAAAACGGAATGCTTCATAATCCGGAAGAGAATAATTGGAATGAGAAGTGGTACTGCCACTACTCTTCTCTTCGATATCAAAGAAAAAATTTTCATAATCCGGTAAAGAATCATCAGAATGAGAAAGTAAATCCTTGAGCTCGAATTCCGGAGGATTTGACGTCTTAATTTCCTTAATTCCTTCAATATCAATTTCCTTCGAAGGAAGTGAAGGTGATGGGTCATCGTTAATCATTTTCTCGAGTAAAAGAGTATCTCCCTCCAGATCAATTTCCGGTGAAATTGAATCATTTGTACGACAAGCCTCGATCTCTTCCAAAGTGAACTCATTTATTTCAAACGGAGTGAGAGAAGGGGAAGAGTCGGCAATGATAGGTTCTGAAAATAGAGTGGGATTGCCACGTGGAGAATTGTCCGAAAATCCAGGAACTTTTTGAGCATACTCCTCAACATCTATTACATCGATCCGGTTAACCGATAATTTATCGTAATTGGAGGAGTATCTCGAAGTTTGATCGAGTTTAAAAGTCACGACTTGATCATCAACACGCAGGGTTAGTTCTTCACCATAAACCTCAATCAAAGTACGCCCCGTCCTCAAGAAGGATCTCCCGAGAATGAGGGGAACCTGAGGATCGGCATCAAAATCTACGACAACAAAGTCGACCGGAAAATGGAACTTTCCTACTTTCACGAAGACATCTTCCGCGACACCGATAGGACGAGTAATCAATCGGTCCGCAAGCTTGAGAGTCATACGATTAGGAGTAAGTTCTGGAAGGGAAAGCTTTTTCCATATTGAAAATGGCATAAGATTGATACTTGCGCCAAGATCGGCCAAATCTAAGCATTCAACCATTCCCGAAAAATCGCACGGAATGAGAAACTTGCCGGGGTCTCCAAGTTTTTCGGGTAACTTTTTGAGGAGCACCGCCGAACAATTCTCATTTAACGGCGTATTAGCTACTTCAAACAATTTTTCTTTATTACTCAATAAGCTTTTAAAAGTTGAAGCAAATTTAGGCATGAGAAGAAGAGCATCCGCGAAGCTAATATCGAAGTGTAAATCTTGAAAGATTTGGAAGAACTTTCCATTTGATGGTTAGCTTTTTCCCAGAGCTTTTGATCATTAAGTCTTGATGGGTAAGGTATAGAAGGCTTAGGATTGGTCTTCGGAACATCGGGTTCCGGAATTGAAGTTTGGATGACCGGAGGTTGGATGTTTTTGGTACTTCCCTTATTAGTAGGCGGTACCGTTTCCTTTGTCACCTCGGTTTCATGTTCCACCTCTCTCACCGAAGAGGGAGTAGGAATCAAGGGTCCATCATACGCAACACCACTTTGAGTGGTGATAGCTTTCAGCTCACCCTTTGGGTTGGGAACGGTATTGCCCGGGAGTGATCCCGAAGTCGAGGGTTGATTCATTTGCATAAAACTACTCATCATGTTCTTAAGCTCATTCGTTTGTCTAGTCAACGTAGTATCAATTTTTTTCCTAAGCTCGACCTTCATATTGTTGATTTGATTTTGCATAGCTCGCATACTAACATCATTCATCTTTATGTAGTTTGAGAAATCATTAGAAGGTCCAACTTGAGGAGGAGAAGGATGACGAATTGGAGCTTGGTAATTTTGGTTTCCTTGATTGAAATTCGTTCCACTGTTTTGGTTGTAACCTTGATTAGCATGATAACCTTGGTTATTTTGAAAACGGTTTTGATTGTTTTGAACGGGAGGAAAACCGGGTGGTCCCATTTGATTATTGGCACGGTAATTAACTTCTCCTTGAGGGCGAAATCTTTGATTTTGATTGTAATTCGCTGCTGCTGCGGTAGCATTGAAAATTTGGCCATCGGTGGCTTGACAATCATAGTAAGGATGGGGATCACCACAAATGACACAAGTTTCTTCCATCGCTTTGACTTGAGTGGGTGGAGGAGTTTGTGGGGTAGACAGGTTCTTTTGATTAGAGAGAATCAAAGCTTGGATAGCATCCGTGAGTTTGTCGATCTTAGCATCCATGCTAGAAGTATTGGCACTCACTTTGGAAACAACCGGTTTGTTTCGTGAAGTGGGGACTTTCGATTTGTTCTCGATAATAGTCATAATATCTCTCGGAGTTCGATTCAAGATATTGCCACTGGCGGCTGCATTTAGCGAATCTTAATCGGTTTGCGTTAAAGCATTATAGAACGTATCGATTTGGTGCAATTCTGAAAAACCATGATGTGGGCATTTACGAAGGAGATCTTTGAATTGTTCCCATGCCTCACCAAAATTTTAATCAAACCGTTGTTGAAAATTTGTGATATCATTCTTAAGATTTGTCGTCTTGGAAGGAGGAAAAAAATGATTCACAAATTTGGAGACGAGGTCTTCCCAAGAAATAATCGAACAAGGAGGTTCTTTTTCGAACCAAATCTGGGCTGCCCCCTCGAGAGAAAATGGGAATAACATCAACTTAATCGCGTCATGAGGAACATCCTTATATTTCATAGTTGAAGTCAACTTACTAAACCATCGGATGTGAGCGAAAGGATCATCACTCTCGAAACCATGAAATAGATGTGACGTTACAAGTTCAATTAAACTGGTTTTTAGCTCAAAATTCTCGGAAAGAATCGGTGGTAAAACAATAGAATCTTCATAACCCTCGGTGGGTGCTTGGAGCAACTCCAACATAGTTCGAGTATCCGCCATTTTGGTAATGGGAATATCAACAAGAGTACGTATCTCGGGTACGTTGACTCGTTTGTTGCGTCGACGATTTTAACAATTCGCATTTCAGGTTAACTTCTATTCCTGAAATTTTTACTATTCATTTTTACTATTCACTGGCACTATTCATTTCTGAAATTTTTATTTCATATTCTCGTAAGATAAAATATTTCCATGACAAAGTGAAAGTTTGACGCTCATCGGGTCATTTTCGCAAAAGTTATTAAGAAACTATACGTTTGGTTTAAACGTCGTTTAAACATCCTGCACATAACGAAACCAACTGCGACAATTTTCCTCGCATCAGATTAATGTTTGGTACACTCACAATCAATTAGGGAATTTTTGATTTCAAGTTAAAATGTTACCAAATAGACCCTGTGTCTTGCAAAACAAAAATTGCGTTTTAAGCACTTTTACTTATCCGCAACCTTAGCCTTTACCTGCACCAGATTTTCTAAGACATATAGAAGCTTTTATATTGTTGGAAAAGTCAACATATTTTCCCTCCTCCATTGACCATAAAATCATTCTTTGATTTTATAAATCATTCCTTGATTTTTAGGCTTCCGGTTTTACGTCTAAAGGACATTTAACACCAACCGACACTAGACTGATCCCAGTCCAGACATTATAGGTCATCTTAATTCATTATCGTCATATTAGAAAAGTTACATTTTACTTTTCTCAGTTTTACGCAACTTTTGTACGTTTTACGTATTACGCGTTTTAGACCCGCGTTTCCAGTTTTAGCAGGGTTTAAGCAACCCGATGGAACTTACCACTCATTTTATATTTTATTATGGAGTATAATGATGAGTTCAATCATTCCTACAAGTTTCGTATTTTTACGATACTCGGTTTTACGTTTCGTGGCCTAACAACTTACGGTTAGCGATTAACGGAGTCAAAACTAACTCTATAAGTAGGATAATACCAAAAACCAACCAAGTCATCCTCCCTAGACTTAGTGAACCGCCTCTTAGAGGGGGAATCACCCCTTGTGTGGCTTGATCTCAAGCCTTGTATGCTTAAGATCATTACATGTGTTTAAACTTCTCATGGAAGCCTTAGACTAAGTCTTCCATGTAACCTCCTCAAGACCTTATATAAACCCCCCTCCTCTTCCCTTTAGACACCCCATATACCACATACAAGCACCTTTCATTTTCTAGTTTCATCCATCAAAAATTTAACCTTAAGTTCCTTGTTGATTCCTAGTTCCATTTATACCATAAATAACACCATAATCTCATCATCAATCCTAGGGTTTTATTGGAGGATATCCAAGAGGTTAGGGGCTGTGATTACAAGGTTATTACAAGGGTTATATCAAGGTTATTAAGGGTTAGCAAGGGTTGTGTTGAAGGATTGAAAGCTAGGGTTTTCGATTAAAAGGTTTAGATCTTGTCCTAGTTCTTGATTTCCCTTTTCATTAAGGCCAAAAGTTGTAAGAAACCCTAACACATTTTCTTGCTCAATATCATTTTCATGCTTATTATGCTTCATTCATGCTATATATGGTCTTTGTGTTATGTTCATGATGTATAAAAACTCTTAAAACAAGTTACGGAAACTATATGTTAACCTATGTTAAGTAATCAAGGAAACTAGTGACATATATTGTGAAACACGACCAAAATGGTATAAACATAATATTGGACAATTACATACTGTGATAGAGGACTTAAAAAGGAAAACATAGCAATTTGAATCATCGAAAACGAGTATCCAAGTCAAAAGTTATGGCCAAAAGAAGTTAGCGAAACCAAAACGCCGAAACTATCCAAAACCTACTGTCCCCGAACTGAGGTAAATTTTAGAGGCACTTCTGTTCCGTTTCATCAAAAAGTTAAAACACGAAAGTTGTCCAGAACGACGTTTTCTTCAAACAAGCTTCAGACCACGAGTCATGAAAACGCATAACGAATGAGATATTTTTTTTGAAATTACAACAGCCCCTATATTACACCTAAATGACCATGTATTGGTTACGACCAAGTAAAACCAAGAGGTCTAATGACCTTAAGCCGAGACCACAGCCATGGCTAAGGCCAAGGATGAGTCTCAAGACCATGGTAGCCATGACCAAAGCCACGGCAAGGACACGTAATATTACATTCATACTAGACTTAATAAACTTATGAAGATAACAATCTTCATTCAAAATAAACTTTCCTAAGTTTATTCAACTTTCGGACACGTAACATTTAAAGACAAAAACAAATATTTTCTATCGAATACTACAACACTAGGGAGCTTCATGTGAGGGGTTTCATTTGGGTAAACGGATCGACGAGTTGCTGGATTTACGAGTTAAAGTGTCCTAGCTCCTCGAACGTTTACTACATGACCTCTGAATTATGATGGCCCGAACGGTAGTACAAGATATACAAACTAAACGTGTTCATAAACCATCATCATACAACGACCTATACATCATACTAAGTGCTACATCATGAACAATATGCAAGACAATATATATGCCCGTCTTTGTATTCTTAGACATTATTCCAACCTAAGTCGCAACGTCCTATTGTAGGTTGCACTTAGAGGTTTCCCGGCTTATCCATCGAATTCATTAAGGAACTATGACACCATCAAACTCACGGTGAGTTCATAGCCCCACTTTCTATTACTTAATTGTTTTACAAACCATTGGGGGGGGGGAATACATGCTATTTTAACCGAACACAATGCTTTGAAATTGTATGCTATATGATTGTTTTATTATCACTAAGTACCATCCTTGCCAATCTAAGACCCCATAATCATGAACCATTTAATCACTAGAAATAGTGAGCGCGAGTATTGTGAATAGGCCTATTGGGATTGACGAATCCCGTTTGTGTTGACCAGTTAGGCAAACAAACGCACTATATTTGAGTCTTAGGTATGTTGGCAAAGTACCTACCGGGGTAACTCCACCGATCGATATTGGTACACGTTAACGTATTGGTTGCATGAGCTTAGTGAATAATAATAACTGTTTTGTTTTCCAACCATGAGTGTGCATTTATAACTCACACTACCAACATATTGTGTTCAACTCCATAACAAACTCTATGAATATCACTCAACCTTTGTGTTGACAGTTTTAAGCATGTATTTCAGGTGCATAAATGATCAAGGATGGCACGGAGGGGCACGGACTCAATTAAGAAGGCTATAACTTATTTTATCATTCAAAACGACATCAAATGACTTTATATTGATGTATTTTGTAAACATGGAACCTTTTGGGACATATCTTGTAAACTCTGATATATTATTTGAATGATAAATCCTTTTTAAAACGACTCAGTTAGAGATCGTTTTCTATTATTATGACTGTTGTGCCGTCGAGTAACACCTAGTTTGAATTCCGCTGCATCATTGAATTGGGGGTGTTACAGATTGGTACCAGAGCCATGGTTGTAGAGAAATGGGTCTAAGTGAGACTTAAACTATAACCACTTTTACAAGCAAAAACATTTTTATAGCCTTCCGCTCTTCGTGCCTTCCATCCTTCAGACGATCATGGACTTGTTAGACATTATACTACACAAACATGTTAGCACATGAATATATGTACCCGTACTTGAGCATTTCTCCGTAGACATTTTATTACTACACAAACATGTTAGCATATTGATATATGTACCCTTGGCACATTTGAGCATTTTCACGTAAGCATGTTATGCTACACAAACATATTAACATATTGATACATACACACTTGTCATATTTGAACATTTCTCGTAAGCATTAGATTTATTCTAACATCATAATCCTTATTGTAGACATCATGTCTGTACCTCCATCACCCGATCACATTCCCGCTATGCCCGCTCACTTGCCATTTCTTCCCGGACTCCATGATCCCTATCTTGAAGCACTTGATTATGACAATGAGGAAGAACCTTATGAGGATATAGTCAGTCACCAAGAGGAAGAAATGGAAGAAGATCCGGACGAAGATCCCGAAATGGACATAGACGAGGAAGAAGAGGAGGAACTACCAGTTATACGACCACTATCACCATTGACATCACCACCTCCGATCTCCGTAACCTCCTCCGAATCAAATCATAATACTCCCACTCGAGGTCCAAAGTCCACTTATGAGATCGGCGGATCATCCAAACTCACACCTACATTCATAAATTCTGCCCAGTACGATGTATACTGCTTGAAACATGGCCTCGACCTAACTCTACATAAACTTCAAAACATGACACGCCAAATGAATGACTATGAACCCAAGGTTACTGCAGCCAGAATGGAAGCCGTTAATGCACGGCAACGCCTCGATTTGTTTATCCTTAATACAAGCTATGTAAAGGAAGACTTGACTCTTGTTCAGGATATAGTCTTGGATCCTTTAACCGGCTTGGATGACATCAAGAATAGACTTATGCGAGTAGAAAAAGCTCAAGCCCAAGACGCGGCCCAAATTCACGCGCTACAACACCACCTAACGGCTGCACAGATCCGACTGGATGTTGCCAACTTTGACCGGTACCAACTCAAGAATGAGTTGTATGCCATGCAACAAAGGTTACGTCAAAGGGAAGTCGACGAGATTCGCCCGAATGAGTGTGTGGATGTGCTAAACACTTATGGAAACACCAATCAGTCCGAATCCTCCAACTAGAAGTAGACTAGTATTATAGTTATCTTTTGTACTACTAAACTGAGTAGACTCAGTTAGTAAACTCTGTAAAAATCCATGTAATAGCTAGCGGTAGTAAAACGTTGTAATTACTAAACTGAAAGTATCAGTTAGTAAATTTTGAAGAAGCTTGTAATAGGTTTCGATTTTGTAATCAATCAACGTTATATGAATAAAACTCTTGCTTTGTATTATCCTGTGTTATAATCTAAACCTCCAACATAATTATTCTATCATTTCCATCAAAATCATGCTTATTCTAGCAACTCTATACTTACGACATACCTTTTATGTAATAGCATCATGGCGCCAAAGAAGAGTACACCACCAACAATGACTCAAGCCGCCATCAACAAACTAGTTAATGATAGTGTGAAAGCCGCACTCGAAGCTGAACGCGCAGCCGTAGCTGCAGCAGCTGCCGAAGCTGCCAAACCCAACTAAGTGCTGCACATTCAAGGACTATTTGAACTGCAGACCCACTAATTTCAAGGGTACTGAAGGAGCCGTAGGTTTGACACGCTGGTTTGAAAAATGCGAGTCAGTATTTTCAATCAGCAAATGTGTCGAGGAGGATAAAGTTAAATTTGCCACCAGTACACTGCTGGATGAGGCATTATCATGGTGGAACTCGGTATCTCAACCAATAGGCATTGAAACTGCTTATAAGATTTCTTGGGATAATTTGAAGAACATGATGATCAAAGAATACTGCCCCCGCAGTGAAATTCAGAAGTTAGAAGTGGAATTCTGGAATCTTGTTGTTAAAGGGAATGACATCCTGACTTACAACCGTCGATTCCAAGAGTTAAGGATACTATGTCCAACAATGGTTTCAATAACTAAGAAACTGTTGGAAAGATATATATGGGGACTCCCACCAAGCACACAAGGGAACGTGACTGCATCCGCTCCTAAAGCACTTGATGAAGCTATGCGATTGGCTCGCAACCTCACAGATCAAGTGGTACGAACGGGAGCTATCCAAAAGCAAAACCTCAACAACAACGCCACTACCACCAACAACTCCAACTACCATAACAACAATAACAATAGAAACAACAACAGTAAGCGACCATGGGATGGTAACCGTGGAGGTAACAATAACAACAACAACAAAAACCCAACCTGAAACAACAATCATCATAACCAACAAAACAAAAGACAAGAAGCCTCAACGGCTTATGTCGCTGCACCAACCGGAGGTGGATATACTGGGAACCAACCACAGTGCACTCGGTGCAACTATCATCATGTAGGTCCTTGCCCCGCCAAGTGCAACAAGTGTCAAAAGCCGGGACATCTTGCCAAGGATTGTAAGAGCAGGGCCACTGGAGCTAACACTCAGCCAATAGTTACATGTTATGGGTGTGGCGAAAAAGGACACTTCAGGAACAAATGTCCTCAAAACCATGGTCAACAAGGCGGAGGTGCTCATGGTAGAGCCTACGTCATGGGCAACGGTGAACCACAACAGGACCCGAATGTGGTTACTGGTACGTTCTCACTCAATAACATTCCTGTTAAAGTCTTATTCGATTCTGGTGCTGATATGAGCTTTTTATCTACTAGAATTGCGCCTTTACTTGGTATCACACCAATCACTCTAAACACAAACTACAATATTGAACTAGCTAACGGTAACTTAGTAAATACTAATACCGTAATCCCAGACTGTACCCTTAATCTCCTAGACCACCCATTTAATATCAACCTTATGTCAATCGAACTTGGAAGTTTTGATGTAGTCATCGGCATGGATTGACTATCTAAACATCAAGCGAACATCATCTGTGGTGAAAGGGTTGTTCACATTCCTTGTGACAATGAAACTTTGGTCATCCGTGGTGATCAAAGTGGAACCCGATTAAATATCATCTCATGTATCAAAACATTGAAATACATTGAGAGAGGATGTTATGCCTTCCTAGCACACGTAACCGAAAAGAAATCTGAAGAAAGACATCTTGAAGATGTTCCCATCGCACGTGAATTTCCCGAAGTCTTTCCCGAAGACTTACCCAGACTTCCACCAAATCGTCAAATAGAATTCCAAATTGATTTAATACCAGGAGCGGCGCTAGTGGCCCGCGCACCTACAGGCTAGCACCGTCAGAGATGCAAGAGCTATCAAATCAATTACAAGAACTTTTGGACAAGGGATTTATTCAACCTAGTTCCTCACCTTGGGGAGCTCTCGTCTTGTTCGTAAAGAAGAAAGATGGATCATTACGAATGTGCATTGATTATCATGAACTAAACAAGTTAACAATAAAGAACCAATACCCATTACCAAGAATTGACGATTTATTCGATCAGTTACAAGGTTCAACCTATTACTCAAAAATTGACCTATGATCAGGTTACCATCAAGTTAAGGTTCGCGAGGAAGATATTCCAAAAATAGCCTTTAGGGCACGATATGGTCAACACGAATTCCAAGTAATGCCATTCGGGTTGACTAACGTACCGACGGTATTCATGGATCTCATGAATCGAGTGTGTAAGCCATACCTAGACAAATTCGTAATTGTATTCATCGACGATATTCTTATTTACTCCAAAAACGAAGAAGAACACAAACAACATCTAAGAACAATTTTAGGGTTACTCAAGGAAGAGAAATTGTATGCGAAATTTTCAAAATGTAAATTTTGGATTCGTTCGGTACAATTCCTTGGGCATGTGATTGACAACACTGGTTTATACGTCGATCCCTCTAAAATTGAAGCTATCAAAGATTGGCCAACACCTACCACACCTACAGAAATTCGTCAATTTCTAGGACTAGCTGGGTATTACCGAAGGTTTATCGAAGGATTTTCCTCAATAGCCAAACCTTTGACCAAGCTAACCCAGAAAAAACAAGAAGTACATTTGGAACGAGGATAAAGAAGAAGCCTTCCAAATTCTCAAACAAAAACTTTGTAGTGCCCCTATTCTAGCATTGCCAGATGGGATCGAAGATTTTGTAGTCTACTGTGATGCATCGCACCAAGGTTTGGGTGCCGTATTGATGCAACGTGAGAAAGTCGTGGCTTATGCTTCACGACAACTCAAGAAACATGAAGAAAACTACACCACTCATGACTTAGAGTTGGGAGCGGTAGTCTTTGCACTAAAAATCTGGAGACACTATCTATACGGTACTAGATGTGCTGTGTTCACCGATCACAAAAGTCTCCAACACATCTTGAATAAAAAAGAACTAAACATGAGGCAACGTCGATGGTTGGAATTACTAAGTGATTACGACTGCGACATTCGCTACCATCCAGGAAAGGCAAACGTAGTAGCCGACGCCCTGAGCCGAAAGGAACGGGTTAAACCATTACGAGTCCGAGCCTTAGTCTTTACCATAAATTCCAATTTTCCCGCTCAAATCCTTCACGCTCAAGCTGAAGCAGTGAAACAAGAAGACATCAAAAAGGAAAAATTAGACGGCATGATACAGAAGAAATTCGAAACCCGTTCAGACGGAACTCTATGCTTCGAGGGTCGAAGTTGGTTACCACTTTATGGTGGCCTACGAGACTTGATCATGCACGAATCCCATAAATCTAAATATTCCGTACATCCAGGATCTGATAAGATGTATCAGGATCTTAAAAAACTCTATTGGTGGCCAAACATGAAAGCCGATATTGCAACATACATTGGCAAATGTCTTACATGCTCCAAAGTAAAAGCCGAACATCAAAAACCATCCGGTCCATTACAACAACCCGAGATTCCTATGTGAAAATGGGAACGAATTACAATGGACTTCATTACCAAGCTTCCAAAGACATCAAGCAGTTATGACTCCATCTGGGTCATAGTTGATCGTCTCACAAAGTCCACACACTTTTTACCAATTAAGGAGACATACAAAGTGGATCAGTTAACCAGACTGTACATTAAAGAAGTAGTCTCAAGACATCGTGCACCAATATCTATCATATCTGACAAAGACGGTAGATTCATCTCAAACTTCTGGTAGTCACTCCAAGACGCCTTTGGAACAAAGCTAGACATGAGTACAGCGTATCACCCTCAGAACGATGGTCAGAGTGAACGAACCATTCAAACGCTGGAAGACATGCTTCGAGCTTGTATAATCGACTTTGGAAAAGGATGGGATACTCACCTGCCATTAGTCGAATTCTCCTACAACAACAGTTATCATGCAAGTATCAAGGCAGCACCATTTGAGGCGCTTTACGGACGAAAGTGTCGTTCACCTGCCTGTTGGGCCGAAGTGGGAGATGTTCAACTCACTGGTCCAGAACTCATACATGAAACAACGGAGAAGATTGTACAAATCAGAAATCGACTTCAAGCCGCAAGAGATCGACAAAAAAGTTATGCCGACACACGACACAGACCCCTAGAATTCCAAATCGGAGATAGGGTTATGCTAAAATTATCGCCTTGGAAAGGCTTGATACGATTCGGTAAACAAGGAAAACTAAACCCAAGATACATCAGACCATTCAAAATCCTAGCCAGGGTTGGTCCAGTGGCATACAGACTTGAGCTTCCATCAGAACTCAGTAGTGTACACCCCACTTTTCATGTATCTAATCTAAAGAAATGCTTATCAGACGAATCACTAGTCATTCCACTCGATGAAATCCAACTCAATGACGATCTTCAATTCATCGAGGAACCAGTAGAAATCATGGACCGAGAGGTCAAACAACTCAAACAAAGCCGAATTCCAATTGTCAAGGTTCGTTGGAACTCACGACGTGGTTCAGAATACACATGGGAAAGAGAGGACCAAATACGTCATAAATACCCACATCTTTTTACCAACAATACTTCTACATCCAACGCAAATTGAACTCCGGGACGGATCTATCTTAAGGGGTGGAGACTGTAACAATTCGCATTTCAGGTTAACTTCTATTCCCGAAATTTTTACTATTTATTTTACTATTCATTTTACTATTCACTGGCACTATTCATTTCCAAAATTTTTATTTCATATTCTCATAAGATAAAATATTTCCATGACAAAGTGAAAGTTTGACTCTCATCGGGTCATTTTCGCAAAAGTTATTAAGAAACTATACGTTTGGTTTAAACGTCGTTTAAACATCCTGCACATAACGAAAACCAACTGCGACAATTTTTCTCGTATCAGATTAATGTTTGGTACACTCACAATCAATTAGGGAATTTTTGATTTAAAGTTAAAATGTTACCAAATAGACCCTGTGTCTTGCAAAACAAAAATTGCGTTTTAAGCACTTTTACTTATCCGCAACCTTAGCCTTTACCTGCACTAGATTTTCTAAGACATATAGAAGCTTTTATATTGTTGGAAAAGTCAACATATTTTCCCTCCTCCATTGACCATAAAATCATTCTTTGATTTTATAAATCATTCCTTGATTTTTAGGCTTCCGGTTTTACGTCTAAAGGACATTTAACACCAACCGACACTAGACTGAGCCCAGTCTAGACATTAAGGTCATCTTAATTCATTATCGTCATATTAGAAAAGTTACATTTTACTTTTCTCATTTTTACGCAACTTTTGTACGTTTTACGTATTACGCGTTTAGACCCGCGTTTCCAGTTTTAACAGGGTTTAAGCAACCCGATGGAACTTACCACTCATTTTATATTTTATTATGGATTATTGATGAACTCAAATAAGTACATTTTATCACCATCATTTATCCTATTTATTTGACTTGTTTTATTATATTATCTGTGAGAATTGATACGTTAATGTTTACTTTTGTAATTCTCAGGTAAAAACAAGTATTATGTGAAACTTGGCGATTTTGGACTAATTATGGAGCAAAACAAGCATAAAGTTAAGAGTCTACTGAAATGTACAAGACCAAGACATTCTGCTCCAGATACGCCGCATCTTGCTACATACGGCGCATCACTATCTAGATTTCACAAGATACGATCCAAGACAGCAAGGACATGCGCCGCATCTGAGAATGGAGTTACGCCGCATCTTCTGGCGGTGTATGAATATTCCTGAATATATTAATCTTGGACCCCACGCGAAGTTAAGTCAATGCGCCGCATCTACTTATTAGATGTGCCGCATCTTACCCTCAGACAGAAACTATAAATACCCCAAGACCAGACGAATTTCCGAGGTTGGAAGGTTCGACATTTAGCTAAGTACGAGAAGACAGAAACCCTAGGACGAATTCAGTCGAAGTAGCAGCACAAGACACACCTTGAACGAAGATACAAGAGCTGTAAGAAGGTCCTGCATGTATTCAATTCATTAAGTAGTTTTGTTTTATTGTATTTGTAAACTTTAATTCATCAGGATTGGTGGCTTGTGTAATGTGACAACGGAAAGGTTGCACTCCCTTAAAACTGCTTTCCCATTAATTAAAGTTTATATGTTGATGTCTTTGGTGACTTTTATTAGTGCATTGATAACCTCTGTGTCTAGCTGAGCGTTGATCGGGTCGCCGTGCCTCTGCCCTCGCCTATTTATTAGATCGCCTATGCATTCTATCGTCTGTAGAAAAGTAGGAAGAAAGATAAATAGGATAGTCATAAGTAATCATTAAGGGTTTACTCGCCGATAAGATTAGAACCAACGAGAAAGGACTTAATCTCGGTGCGTTGCATCGAACTATACACTTCATATAAAACTAGCAATAAAACAAGTGACAAGCTACTTAACTATCAGGACAGGTCTTCTTATTGTCTCGAGTATTTATCTGTGTACGTGTGTGCTACTCGCTGATTCGTGCCTATTAGTTTAGTTTATTATTTAATTGCAACCAAACCGTGCCAGTCTCTCAGGCTGAACCCCCTTGCGTTAGATTAGGTTGTATAGCTAACTTAAGATATTAAAATACTGACTAGAATAACTAGATAATACGTTCCACTCTTAGTGATCGACACTCTACTTACCATTATAATCATACTGACCGGGTACACTGCTCGTTAAAGTGTGTGTGTTATTGATAAGTCGGCTAAATATAAATTTAAAACTTGAATACTGCTAAAACTACAACAACATACCGTGGGTATAAATTAGAGCATACGCACGCACGCATCAAGTATAATGATGAGTTAAATCATTCCTACAAGTTTCGTATTTTTACGATACTCGGTTTTACGTTTCGTGGCCTAACAACTTACGGTTAGCGATTAACGGAGTCAAAACTAACTCTATAAGTAGGATAATACCAAAAACCAACCAAGTCATCCTCCCTAGACTTAGTGAACCGCCTCTTAGGGGGGGAGTCACCCCTTGTGTGGCTTGATCTCAAGCCTTGTATGCTTAAGATCATTACATGTGTTTAAACTTCCTATGGAAGCCTTAGACTTAGTCTTCCATGTAACCTCCTCAAGACCTTATATAAACCCCCCTCCTCTTCCCTTTAGACGCCCCATATACCACATACAAGCACCTTTCATTTGCTAGTTTCATCCATCACAAATTTAACCTTAAGTTCCTTGTTGATTCCTAGTTCCATTTATACCATAAACAACACCATAATCTCATCATCAATCCTAGGGTTTTCTTGGAGGATATCCAAGAGGTTAGGGGCTGTGATTACAAGGTTATTACAAGGGCTATATCAAGGTTATTAAGGGTTAGCAAGGGTTGTGTTGAAGGATTGAAAGCTAGGGTTTTCGATTAAAGGGTTTAGATCTTGTCCTAGTTCTTGATTTCCCTTTTCATTAAGGCCAAAAGTTGTAAGAAACCCTAACACATTTTCTTGCTCAATATCATTTTCATGCTTATTATTCTTCATTCATGCTATATATAGTCTTTGTGTTATGTTCATGATGTATAAAAACTCTTAAAACAAGTTATGGAAACTATATGTTAACCTATGTTAAGTAATCAAGGAAACTAGTGACATATATTGTGAAACACGACCAAAATGGTATAAACATGATATTGGAAAATTACATACTATGATAGAGGACTTAAAAAGGAAAAGATAGCAATTTGAATCATCGAAAACGAGTATACGAGTCAAAAGTTATGGCCAAAAGAAGTTAGCGAAACCAAAACGCCGAAACTGTCCAAAACCTACTGTCCCCGAACTGAGGTAAATTTTAGAGGCACTTCTGGTCCGTTTCATCAAAAAGTTAAAACATGAAAGTTGTCCGGAACGACGTTTTCTTCAAACAAGATTTATACCACGAGTCATGAAAACGCATAACGAATGAGATATTTTTTTGAAATTACAACAGCCCCTATATTACACCTAAATGACCATGTATTGGTTACGACCAAGTAAAACCAAGAGGTCTAATGACCTTAAGCCAAGACCAAAGCCATGGCTAAGGCCAAGGATGAGTCTCAAGACCATGGTAGCCACGACCAAAGCCACGGCAAGGCCACGGCTAAGACCTTAATACTTTCTAAACCGAAAACATGAACTAAAGTGTTAGTTATAACATAAGCAACCAATTTGGATCTACTCCATCAATATACCATGAGGTTTTGCAAGTAATATTACATTCATACTAGATTTAATAAACTTATGAAGATAACAATCTTCATTCAAAATAAACTTTCCTAAGTTTATTCAACTTTCGGACACGTAACATTTAAAGACAAAAACATATATTTTCTATCGAATACTACAACACTAGGGAGCTTCATGTGAGGAGTTTCATTTGGGTAAACGGATCGACGAGTTGCTAGATTTATGAGTTAAAGTGTCCTAGCTCCTCGAACGTTTACTACATGACCTATGAATTATGATGGCCCGAACGGTAGTACAAGATATACAAACTAAACGTGTTCATAAGCCATCATCATACAACGACCTATACATCATACTAAGTGCAACATCATGAACAATATGCAAGACATATATATGCACGTCTTTGTATTCTTAGACATTATTCCAACCTAAGTCGCAACGTCCTATTGTAGGTTGCACTTAGAGGTTTCCCGACTTATCCATCGAATTCATTAAGGCACTAAGACACCATCAAACTCACGGTGAGTTCACAGCCTCACTTTCTATTACTTAATTATTTTACAAACCATTGGGGGGGGGGAATACATGCTATTTTAACCGAACACAATGCTTTGAAATTGTATGCTATATGATTGTTTTATTATCACTAAGTACCATCCTTGCCAATCTAAGACCCCATAATCATGAACCATTTAATCATTAGAAATAGTGAGCGCGAGTATTGTGAATAGGCCTATTGGGATTGAAGAATCCCGTTTGTGTTGACCAGTTCGCCAAACAAACGCACTATATTTGAGTCTTAGGTATGTTGGCAAAGTACCTACCGGGGTAACTCCACCGATCGATATTGGTACACGTTAACGTATTTGTTGCATGAGCTTAGTGAATAATAATAACTGTTTTGTTTTCCAATCGTGAGTGTGAATTTATAACTCACACTACCAACATATTGTGTTCAACTCCATAACAAACTCTATGAATATCACTCAACCTTTGTGTTGACAGTTTTAAGCATGTATTTCAGGTGCATAAATGATCAAGGATGGCACGGAGGGGCACAAACTCAATCAAGAAGGCTATAACTTATTTTATCATTCAAAACGACATCAAATGACTTTATATTGATGTATTTTGTAAACATGGAACCTTTTGGGACCTATCTTGTAAACTCTGATATATTATTTGAATGATAAATCCTTTTTAAAATGACTCAGTTAGAGATCGTTTTCTATTATTATGACTGTTGTGCTGTCGAGTAACACCCAGTTTGAATTCCGCTGCATCATTGAATTGGGGGTGTTACAACGATAACGTTGAGTCGGTATTGTAGGAGATTTATCAATTAGATTCGATTTAGAACGAGTGAGCATACACTAAAAAAAAAACACAAAAGTTAAACGAAAAATAAATTTTGAAAAAGAAAATATTTTTGGTTTTTAGAATTTAGAAAAATTGACAAACAAATATTTTTGTTAATTGATTTGTCAACCGGTGCTCGGTAGCTCTCTAGAATTACTCGCAAAGTGGCGGAGAAACAAAGGTCCGCAATAAATGCTAATTAAAAACCTGTTTCTTTCGGTTCGATAATTTAATGTCAATCCTCCTTAAACCCCTCTTATAGGTTGTAATCTAAAGGTGAGCAGACGTAACAATTGATTTCACGATTTATTTTGTTGGTTTTTTAATTTTTTTGGTATTATGAATACTTTAGGAAAAGTATTTGTGCTTTTTTAACTTTTTTTTGGTTTTTATAATAATATAAGAAAATAAAATATTTACAAAATAAAACGGTAACTTCACGGGGAAGGATCTTCAAATCACTAATCTTCAAACGTAACTCGATATTCACTTCACAACTTCCCCGGTAGCGGCGCCAAAAACTTGGTGTGTGTGCACAAGTATATATATATATATATATATAGTGTAGGAAAAACCCGACCAAAGGGTGAATTCTATCTCTAACCAAGATTGAATAAACCGAGAGGTCAAAGAAATTCAAACAAAATATAATTCCGGAAGAATTGTTTTTTCCCGGGTCGTTAGGTTCCGATGAAGTGTGAATGGAACGTTGAATTCCGTTCATGATCGAATGATTTGATTAAGTGAGAAATTTTGGGATTATATCTAAAAATACAAAACATAAACTAAAAAGCATATAAAATGAATAAGCAACGCACAAATAATAAAAAACGCAATTAAAACTAAAAAACGGGCCTAAGAAAACCTAAAAGTGAA
The DNA here is from genome assembly GCA_021014915.2 of Artemisia tridentata subsp. tridentata. NCBI lineage: Eukaryota > Viridiplantae > Streptophyta > Magnoliopsida > Asterales > Asteraceae > Artemisia > Artemisia tridentata. Next base: position 385,438,621 of record CP139508.1, read on the forward strand.
TAATTAACTCTAGATGTGCAAATTTGGATCCAAAAAGTCCTAAATGATTAAAAAGAATTTTAGAAAAAAGATTTATATTTTATTGCTTTTTATTTTATTTTTTATGAATTAAAAATACTTTTGGATTAGAAAAAATTATTAAAAATACTAAATTAATATGAAAAATTATGAATTTTTTTGGAAAACTTCTTAAAGTTATAAGGATTCTAAGAAAAATAAAAGTAAGGTCACAGCTTATTTGGATAAGCAGTTATTAAGCAAATAAGGAAAATAAGCTTGAAGGACTAAAATGTGTTAAATATAAAACCCACACAAACCTTAACGGAAAAGGCCCAAGGGCGCAGTCGATTAGGGAGTGTGTTATAAGAGGTTGAGGTCAAGGTTTCGAGCCTCAGGCTCACCCTTGGATTCCCATTTTTTTTTTTTTTTTTTTTTTTTTTTTTTTTTGCAAATTTTCTTTATGGAACTTATAAATAAGCTAAAAATAGAAAACTTTTGTGAAAACAAAAATTTTAAATCTAAAGGAATAAGCTAGAAAAGAGCTTAAAGGCAAACAACTAATTAAAGGACTAAAAAACTAAAGTACTTAACTGATATGAACACATAAGCTTCTAAAAGCTTGTGTGTAAACTAAAAAAAACTTCTAAATCCTAAATGCTACTCTAAAAAGCTGATCTAATCCTAAATAAGCAGTGCTAATCAAGAAATAAGCTCAGAACTAAAAATAAGCTAATAGTGCCAAACTGTTATACTAAATAGACTACTAGGCAACTTTGAGCTTCTAAATAAGCACTTATGCAATAAGCTATTCCACTAAAAACTGAAAACAGATCAAGAACATCAGCCAAAGAGCTTATAAAACAAATTTTAGACTCTATAGAGCTTATTTAGAGCTTAAAAAGCTGCTGATATGGAGGCTAGTTAGACAATGTAAACTGATGTTAAACTAGTATTCAACACTGATGTACCATTTTTAAAGCTAACAAAAAGCTGTGTATTAAGCTAAGAACTAGAAAACAACATAAAGTACTAACAAAAGAACTTGTAAAATAAATTTTAAACACTTTGAACTACAAATAAGCACTAAACAAGACCTATTTAATACCCTACTCAGACTGTTTTTGGATTTTTTTGAAACAGTTAAGACAGGTTTGAAAAAAAATGAACAAAAGCATTCAAAACCATATGAAATTTATCTAACTCATAAAAACCAACTTATATTACTGATCTAAACTCAAAAACTACACTAAAATATATATTTGACTGATTTAGCAAAATAAGCACATTAATAATAGTTTTAAACCTTGAAAACTAGAAAACTACCTTAAAACCTATAAACCTACTTATAAAAGCTTTAAACAACTTGAATTCAACTTATAAGACTCAATTAGATCTAAATCAAGTTGGACCAATGGCTAAAACTCATGAAAACACCCTTTTGCTGATTTTAAAACTTGTAACCAAACACACCTTTAAATGATCAAACTTGATTTTTAAGATTAGTTAAGATGTACAACTCAAATTTTTGTGAAAACAGATCAATATTAATTCTATCTGTAGGATTTTAAGAACAAGTTTATAGGACAAAAGCCCTTAGCCAATAAGCTAAGCTTATTGGCTATTATGACCACAAAATCACTATTAAGCACAAATAGATGTTATACTATGAAATAAGCCAACAAAACAGTAGATCTACTTCAAATAAGCATATATAAGACAAATTAAACACAAATAAGCATAAAATAAGCAGTAAATAAATGAAAAGCAGTTTAATAAGCTAAATAGGTAAAAATGGAACTCACTATGTCCTTTGCTCAAACAAGGACTTATAAATGCTCCAAGAGCTGATTTACAAGCTCCAGCTTGTTAAAAACAAGCTGGTAAAGTCCAATAAGCCCTTCCTAATCAAGCTTATCATCCAAGTGCTTATTCCTTCCTTAAGTTAGGGTAATTTGAGTCACACTTGAGTACACTTCAAGTTTTAATTATAGAAGCTCAAAATAAGCTATGAAGAAGCTTATTTGAGATCTAATTAGTACTTAAGTAAAGTGCTTATTGAGAGCTTATTATAGCTTATTTTAACAACTTAAAAGCATTTTAACACAAAAGTAAAAGAGACAAAGCAATGATATAAACTGAATTTTATTAATAATGAAAAAACTATTACAAAGCTGAAATTAAGACATGAAATAAGCAGTAATTTCTGCTTCAATGACTGAAAAATAAGACAAAAACTAAAACTTCTAATGCTTGGTGAAGAGCATTGTATTTATAGGAGTTCCAGGAGCCTTCTAGGGTTTCTATCAACAAATCCCAGCCTTTAAATCCATGATGTCGACATCAATCATCAATCTTAGGCCTTTGATCGACTGCCACATAGCTTCCACCAATAGGATGCTTGGAAATTGCCATGGTGGACAATTAATGAGCTCATATCAGCCTAGTCATCCTTCTAGGAGAGGTAGATTGTACTTGGGTAAGTTATGGAAGCTGGGTAAAAGGAGGAAGAAAGATGAACAGTAATTGGCACCTTATTCCTTATGTTTGACCCGGTTTTTAATTGTTTTAACTTTTAGGTTATAAGGTGAAATGGTCGGGATATATGGAATTCAGATTTAAAAGGAAGTTGGGCTGGATTGGACTGGATATGGTGGACTGAATTTATGTTTATGGTATAAGGATTTAACAATAGTTAGTTTTAGGACTAACTATGCAAATTGTTAAGGACTAATGGTGAAAATGATTTTTGGATAATTGATGAAAATGATTTTCCATTAAGGCTTTGGTTTTGGAATTTTGGGTTTTTGGCTGATAAAAACTGTAGAATCACATCCCAGGCCTCGACTTTTCTCACTCCTTCTATTCTCGTGCTCGTTTCCGTCCGTTTTGTCTTTCTTTTTGTCATTTTCTAATATCCTTTACCTGCACATACACAAACACAAAAACAAGCATATATTTGGCATTTATGATCGGTTTTTGATCTTTTATGTCTGTTTTTTATATAGAAAAGGCATGTGATTTAACACATACCAACCCTTCTTGTTCGTTTGCGGTTTTGGCTTGTTAATCCTACCGCCCTGAATAGAAAGTACTTGGGGCGTAGGAGCCTTATGTGGTAATCCTTTCTCGTAGTCAATGAGCAATGCGTTCAATTCACTCACTGTTTTCCCCACACAGTGCATATTGAAGTTGCGCACAAAAGCACTAAATTCCTTATTCAGGGATCTATTGATTAAGTTAACAACAATATCTATTGCATAGGGTTTCCCAAGTGCCTCCAGTTGGTCCATGTAACCTTTCATTTCCAACACATGTGCACTTACAGGTTTACCATCTGATGCTTACAGCTGTGAAGAGCATCAATCAAATCATAAACCTCAATAGCTGCAGGTTTCTCAAACATTCGTCTGAGTTCGTTGAGCATGTCATGAGGGAAAAAAAATTTCAAACTGCTTTTGTAAAGCAGGTGTCATCATTCCCAGCATCATGCAAGCCATATCATTATGTTTCTTATATTCAACTTTCCACTCTACTTTTTCCGCATCAGATGCATTAGCAGCATGTTCAGCAGGACAAGGCTTATACAAATATTCCAGTTTCTCAGCCACTCGCAAGACAATCCTGAGTGATCGAAACCAGTCATTGAAATTTTTTGAGCCAAACAATTTTTCTTGCTCAAAGAAAGTTTTGAACGCAGAACTCAAAGTAGTGTTATCGTTTTGAGCCATTTCTACAGAAAAAAGTTCAAATATTAGTATTTTCGATAATACAATTTTTTCAAGAAAATAAAATACCCAAGGAAATATTCATATAACCTTAGAATTTTCTTAAAAATAGGACCTAAATTAACATAGTTTCATACATCAGTTGATCTGCTAGTAATTAAAGTATAAAATAAGGTAATCTGTCGAACAATAATTGGCAAACAATTTCCAATTCCTAGATCATTATGGGATTTACATTGCCAAACCTAGTTGCAATGTAAGCATGTTTTATCCCCATCTAATGCCTTGGGTTATAGCTTTCACTAAACAACTCAATTAAGTCGTCTAATTTAAAGAACTGCAAATGTGTCCAGTTGAGCTCTCACATAACATGAAGATTTACCTTTCCATTGCAATATATCTAAGTTCTCACATAACGTAAATTGCAACTTCAAGCGTCCTTTTTATTAGATGGCATTAACTTAAATTTTAAGGGTACTAGTTTTGATGCGTAAAATCAAAAAATATGTACGAAGAAGCATGCATACAACTTCGTATCATAAGTTTTAATAAAAAACTTTTTATTAACCAATTTCTCATAAGATCAAATTAACCAAGTTTTAATTGAGGTATTGGATGAACCAATCAAAGAATTACCTGCAATTATCGTCCACTATATCCTACTACTGCATGAGTCAAAAGACTCAAGTTAATTGGATAATTACTACAAAGTGGCGTGTGGAATTAAAGTCAATTCACCCTTAAGGTGATTTTGTACATATAAAATAGTCGTACTAGGTAGCTCCAATTTGACGCACAAAGGAGCGGTGAAACAAAGGTTAGCTTAAAGCCATTAAAAACCCGTTTCTTTAAGGTCAAAATTTAATGCGTACCCTCCTTATACCCCTCACACAGTTTGTCAAGTTGGGTGAGCCTTTCTTACTATTTGGTACAAAACTCATCAATCAATTAAAAGCTATAGTTTTGACTCTTAAAAAACATGTCATAAATTATAAAACTTGCTAGTCTCGCCTGGGAGCAAATTAGCATGCGAATCGAACCACTATCGGCACATGAGACCTTGCAAGATTCATAATTTATACACAAATCAAGTTTCACCAGTATTTAGTCCGTATTATTTTTCTATTCAAAATTACCCTTTTGTTTACAACATGTCTAATAAAAATAAACAAAACAAGTAATAATAAAAAATAACCAACTAAATAATACACACATAATATAACAATTAATATTTGAAAACATGTAGCCACATACAAACTTTATTCGATAAAACTAATTAAGAATCAATTATAGGTTTATTATGCATATGTTTAACTAAGGCTCTCACCTACAAAGGAAGTGAACCACATGCATCGACGAATCGATTGCGTAAGCCATAATTAAATATATACCACATAACACGCAATTGATTCATTAATTATATTGAGGTCTTCCCCAATTCAAGAATTATCAATAAATAATCATGCGTAAAAACTTAACAATTAATCCATATAGACAATAATTCCATGACAAAACATGCACGTTCCATCATGGATTTTCATAACAATTATAACACGTTGTCACAAGATCGCACACAATTAACATGTAATTATATCATGCAATCCTAGGGTTACTAATCCAATTAATAAACAAAACAATTTTTTTTTATTAAATCAAAGGGCAATCGCCCCCCTCCCCCCCTAAATTTAGGGTTTCGAATTATATAAACCCTAAAATTCGACATATATAATTAAACACAATTCAAGATTCGTTTTTTTACGTGTTTCGGTAATTAATTACATATTAATACAAGGCTCGTGATGCCACTGTTGGAATTTAATAACATGTCATATATAATTAAACACATAAACATCAAGTATTGCGGAAGCGTATGGATCATATAACATGTAAATAATTAACCGAATATAAAAATATGCGTACCTTTTAGCAATTCTTCAACAATCAACTAGATGAACCCTAATTAGGGTTTATATGGATTAACGAATTGTCTCTTACCGTTTTACAATTCAATCCAAGATACTAACAATAGTGTGTTAGTATCACGTTCTTGTACACACGTACTAATACCAAGTTAGAGTAATGCTAGTTAAATAAAACACAAAACAAATTTGTATGATTAACAAAATTCGATCGACCCTAAGGGAGGGGTTTGTTCGATCGGTTTCACCAAAGAAAAAGAAGAAGAAAACTTTAGGTATTGTGTGTACACAAAAGGTACCAAAACAATGACCCTAAGGTTTGTACATATACTAAAAGAAACTTGGAGAACAAGTTGGATAAGGATTGGGTCTCCCAATCCCCTCCACGATCGGCCAAGCCCACAAGGGGGTTTCCGGATCCTTCTTGACTTCTAATTTCATTCTAGTCTTTCTCTTTTATTATTTAACGGTCGTTAGTCCATTGTCGTTAATCACTTAACGTCCGTTAGTCGTTTTGTGTATTTAATAATATATATAACATTTTATATTAAATTATTAATCATTAACTCTTCATACGTAAAGTGTGCAATCCCGTGATCTCGATTTTGATCCTAATCATACATCTACTAATTTATGTCTATAAAACTAACATTTGTAAGATTGATATGCTTGTGTGGCGGAGACGCATGTCATTTCTTGACTGTGATGTTGTTTGCGCATTGTGTTTTACGTTACCCTTTTCAAGAGTGGTCATGTTTGTTCGGTAACCCTATGTGTTTGCATTCCTAACAAATACATATAGCCATGTAACCCTATAGAACTGACATAAACACTTTAAACGGAAAAATCATTCATAGTTAGTACAAGATAGTTTCTCACCATGAATCATCAATCAAATGATTCAAGTGCCTCACGTTCTGAAATACAACGTACAAAAGTAAACATAGCAAATGAAGCTAAACAGGAGCTAGCTTTTTTTTTTTGAAAAGCAAACTTCCTTAAACACCAAAGGACGGGGAATCTCCAAGGCGGAAAAACCCACGAACCCAACAATTACATCACATCAAAATGGAAAGACTTCCGACCCTTCCAATCCACTACACTATTTCTACCCCTATTACAAAACCAAAGATAACTCAACGCTTTAACATCTGACACAATCTCGACCACATTCCTAGTCGTCTGATTAAATACCTTCTCGTTTCTAGCTTTCCAGATCCGCCAACATGCCACCATTAATATGCCGTATAAAATCTCTTTGTTACTCTTCGACCATCCCGAGTTCGTAACCACATCAACAATATCTTAAACAGGAGCTAGCTGAATGAAGGCTTTATGGCTCGATCTTTATTCTTTTAAACTTAACACTTCTGAGCAATCGGACGCTGGTTTCTGAAATTTTAATCAATTAGCTTCCATCGACACACTTCATACGTAAAGTGTGCAATCCCGTGATCTTGAGTTCGATCCTAATCATACATCTACTAATTTATGTCCATAAAACTAACATTGGTAAGATTGATATGCTTGTGTGGCGGAGACGCATGTCATTTCTTGACTGTGATGTTGTTTGCGCATTGTGTTTTACGTTACCCTTTTCAAGAGTGGTCATGTTTGTTTGGTAACCCTATGTGCTTGCATTCCTAACAAATACATATAGCCATGTAACCCTATAGAACTGACATAAACACTTTAAACGGAAAAATCATTCATAGTTAATACAAGATAGTTTCTCACCATGAATCATCTATCAAATGATTCAAGTGCCTCACGTTCTGAAATACAACGTACAAAAGTAAACATAGCAAATGAAGCTAAACAGGAGCTAGCTGAATGAAGGCTTTATGGCTCGATCTTTATTCTTTTAAACTTATGAGCAATCGGATGCTGGTTTCTGAAATTTTAATCAGTTAGCTGAGCTTCCATCGACACACACCCATTGACCCACAAAGATCAATTCACAATTGATGTTGGGGTTAATTCCCAAAAATGATCCCAAGCTCATCTGGAATGCCTGGCTGATGGTGGTACAATCATCACCAACTTCCACACCATAAACAGCATTACAGACAACTGAGTTTGCCTTTAGGAAACCATCTATATATTCAAGATTCGATCAATCAAAATGAAAATTAAAGTAGGGTCAAATGTACACATGACAAGAAATACTTATTAATTTACATGTACACAAAACCTTAAAAAGGGTAGCGACCTCGAAGGACTTACCTAGTTGGGTAACTCTGCTTTCTGCCAATGCCGTGAGAATTAGGAAAAGCGAGAGTGTAGTGGCAATTTTCACAAACATTGAAGTGTTCCTAGCCATGATCCCGAATTCGTTGTTTCTTCTTGGTTAATAAAGATAATGATACTAATCGAGATACATAATATGGGTTCTTGACGTTCGTATTTATAGTGAATGATTCGGTTTATTTTTGATATAGTTCCTTAGATAAGCCAAATTCACATTGTAATATCATGATTTGCAGCCGGCCATTGTTAGAGCTACATTTGTTTTTACCTTTTGTTGCAAACTTAGAGACTGAAATTCCATCCTGAAAGCGGCTGTTGTTTGAGATTGAACATATGATGAAAGAAAAGTGGCGTTAGTGATTGTGTTGGGGTAAAGGAAGAATAATATTTTGTGTTTGAAAAATACCACATTATGTGTGTAAGTGCAAGACCATTTTGAAATGAATAATTAATGAAACAAAGATGCATTAACTTCGTTTTGGTTTTAAATATTTAGTTTTGTTTATTTAATCTTACCTAATCATATATTTCAACCATCTGATTTATATCAATTAGATTGTAATACTCCAAAGTAATTTACTTTTAAATCATTTCGACTTTTTATTGAAAGTTAAAACGATAAATGTTTTGTTGTATATTAATACTAGTTATAGTGCTCGCGCACGCGCGTGATTTTTTTCTAATTTTTAGAATAATGTATTTTAATTTATTAAAAACCAATTATTTTAATTTTTTGTTTGTTTTATTTATGGTTTTTTATTTTGTATTATACGATGAAGATTATTATTGAATAATGTATTTTTATATATTAAAAAACCAAAGAGTTGATTATAACCAATTTGCACGCTCCATATTGTGCTATAAGAATTATACATTTGCTATATACCGCTTCTTTAATTTGTACACCGTAATGTGCAAATAAAAAAAATGAGTGTGTCAATCAAACCCGGCCTCATACCAAAAGGATTACTATTTTGGAGTTCGTCAATTTATGCAACCACTCCACGATGCTATTAAGCCTGTCAACAGGTCAAATCTTTCTCAGTTTCGGTGATTAGCCTGGGTAATGGCCACTTGGAGATCAAGTCCTCAATTTCTTCATACAGATAGTGTTTAGTGATATTGAGATAGTTGGAGGCTAACATGTGTTAAAAATAGCGCGCATCAGGCGAGCCTGATGCGTGATGCGTTGCGATGCGTGGCTCTGTTGCATCAGACACCCTGATGCGTTACGTTTACGGGATGCGAGGTGATGCGCGCGCATCAGACACGCATTAGCTGATGCATGCATCAGCGCTTTTTTGCGCATCATGTACTTTTGGCCTTATAACATAAAATTGGACTTAATAATGTGTATTGGGCTTCTTCTCATGGGCTTTACTTTTAAGATATGGGTCCAATTTGACTAATTCCTTATAAACAATAAGATTTTGATCTTAGTTTTCGACTATTTATGTGTTTTAGCGATATAGAATCGTAAACTATGAACACGCATTGTATCTTTTGACATTAAATGTGGTACAAATGTGTTATTAATGTGTTTTGTGCACTATATATAATTTAGATATTTTTTATAAAATTGTCACCTCGGGTACGTGATGCGCGCGCATTCACCTCGGCGCCTCGCGCCTCGGCTTTTTGACCCTTATTGCATCGACGCGCATCGCGCTTTTTAAAACCTAGAGGCTAACAACTTGAAGCCACTCGGGGTGCAATATGACCATGTGTATGTGTACACCCATACGACCTGGGCGAAGAAATGCAGGATCAAGTTTGTCCTTTCTATTTGTTGTGAATATGATGATTCTTTCGTCACCGCAACTTGATCATAAGCCATCAATGAAATTAAGAAACCCGGACAATGTTACCTGATGATGACAGTTGTTAGATTTATGTAATCATTTGTCGTAACTATATCTAATGAAATATTATAAAAGCTTTATTATTCAAATGACAATTCCATACATATTACTGTAGTAAGCCATTTTTGATACATCTTGACCCAAACTCATCTAGACACATGACCCAACCCACTCATTTTGCTACTTAACGAAGCTGCCATAATTTGCTTATTCACCCCCATTTGGCTCGCGACATTCCCGTTAATAGAATTATGAGTACCATAATCTGTACCAGATACTCTTTCTTCAGCATGCCACTTAGGCCTAATGGAAGCCGCATTAGTATTTTCTTTCTCAAGCAAGGCGGAAAAACTCATTGTCATTTTATCATACATTCTCATGGCATAAAAAAGGTCGACTGCACCAACACTTCATTCTCCATCTAATAAAACTTATAGCAGCCTCAACGGTATGTAATTATATAAAATAACCTTTTGTTGTCCTACAACCCAATTATAATGAAATGGGTCGAAATTGCCCATATAAATAAGAACGGAGCACAATGGGAAAAAAAGATCCAATCTTGGTAGATAAGTAAAAGTAGGGTGCACTTGGTTCAAAATAGGGAATGGGAAAGGGAAAGGCAAAAGGAATGCTAAGGAAAGGGAAAAGGTAAGGAAACCATTCCCCTCAATTTATTGGGTAATGACCCATTACCCACTATTGGGTAATGGGTCATTGCATTAGAGCCAACCAAGCACCATGTTTCATTTCCTTTCCCATTGATTAGGCCTTATACCCCTCAACCAAGCAACCTTAGTACTTTTTGGGTCATAATTAACATATTACTTCTTTTTATTAAAAATTAAAAAGATTGTGTTTGTTGGTCGACTCAACCAAGCCATTTCAACCCGTACAAAAATACTAAAATTTATAAGTTTCAACCAAAACCCATTTTGACCTATTATCCAACCAACCCGAGAACCACCCATCATGCCACATGTAATATTTTTAACTTATCGTTTAATGCAAAAAATTTATAAACTAACCCTTAGACGTTTTTGGTCCGGATATGATACCATAAACTCTCTGAAGACTCTTACGGTCTTTGTTTCCCCTCCAGTAACCCGCCGAAGCCTGAAAAGATATCAAAAGCATAAACGAATAAACAGATATGCAAAAAATTCAGTCTCAATGCATCATAATATACCTCACCTTTAAGCAAGCAATTGCTTTGACAAAAGTATATAGGGTCTACGACACAAATCAAACTAATGGACCACACCTAAGCAAGTTGGACATATTTACCACCATTTTATCAAATATATTTTCTCCTTTGTTCTCTTATAATAATCTGATTGTATGAGTTTATTTTGCTACATAGAAGACCAGACATTCAAGGCTGCTTGAGTTGAGATGCCAGAGTACTTGTCCTGAACGTCACGAAGATCGATGGAGGTAGGCAATGTTACATCGCCCTAATTAATAATATTATACAATTTATAGGTGACAAAATGGGTGGGCATCCGGGTCATTGTGACAGGTCAAAATGGGTTCCAATAAAAACAAATATTTTTATACTGTTTGAGTCATGTTCCTTCAATGCAGTTTTTGTCAAAAGATCTTAGATTCTTCGAATATAATTCCAAAGACTAAATCTTCATAGGTGGTTTTATGTACCTAAAATACTTTTCTTGCCGCTTTAGACCCGTTTGACCTGTTCTCTTTTAAAATAAACTTTTTAGTTTACTCATTAAATCTGCTAGAGTTGAAACATGGCACATATAAGATAGCAAACTGTTAGATATGGGGAGAACAATACATAAAATTGACTTGTCCTTTATTAAAGGGATGTATTGTGTGTGTAATAAAAGTGATCATGTTAAATAATCAAAATCACGTAAGTGACATAATTAACTGTGAAAAAATTTCGAGACATGTTGTAGTTGTAATAAAACAATAATCAAAATTTTAAGCGTATGAAAATTCTAACTATTTTTAAGGAATAAATAGATCTTTTATGAAAGGCGGGGAATAAATAAATTAAATGAAAAGTATGAAAGACACCCTATTATTATATGGAAGTATAAGTATCTGAAATTAAGTTAAGAGAGAGGATATTTTGGAAATTTTATTTTACCCTTAAGGAGGGAGCTTAGTTGCAACTTGTATGAAATTGATCAAAGTTTTTGTATCTAAACATTAAAAACTGAGACTTCAAGTTGCAATACTCGGTTCCAAAACACATATCGAAACACCCCCTTGTGAGATAAGTAGTTTTGATTGCAAGTTGTATGAAACTGATTATCCAATACAACCTATATGATTATATATTTAAGCAAAATTTGTTTATCTAAATCATTGCCACCGCATATAATCCTTTTGAAAACTCAAAACCATAAACCCCTTAAAAAAGTAACTACTGGCAAATAAACTAAAAAAAGATACCTTCAATATTGCGCGCTTAAATGGTGAGTGTTGATGATATGACTTGACTAATTTGTATATCAGAATATCTGAAGGGACTGCACGGTCCTCGTCTCATAGCCAAGGGTGAGCTGTAGATTGTCATTTATCAATTCTTCAAACATTATAACACCTAATGCGCTACCAATTATATAGAAAACTAAAAGAATCGGTGCTAATAAAAATCTTACTCAAGGTTTGGGAAGCATTTATTCTTTTCGGACGATCCTTATTGAGAAGTCTTTTAACAAAACTTTGGCTAATGAGTTACGGAAGGCCAAAGTGAATTAAGATTAGGATCATCCCTCAACACATATAGATTCCAGATTCAGTCCCAGAAAAAATAATGGCCTTAATAACATATACTATTTGAAAACAATAATACTCTATTCGCCTCCACATTGTATGATCTGTGGAGTAATTCTTGTGCGACATGTATGCACTTACAACAATATCATTAAGCGCTGCAGATGAACACCAAAAAAAGTATCTTATATTAATATCTATCAACAATGGTGAAACAACATTCTTCAGTTGATTCAAAGAAAGCAAGTTCAATAGAAACATATATTTCAGCAGTAAAAGAAAAACATCAAATTAAGAGGAAACACACATATATGAACTCAATAGAAAATAACCACATACAAATAAAACATATGAGTTGAATTAATACCAAAAGATATTAAATTGAACTAATCACATAATGGCGTAAACATTGAATTCTAGTTAAGTTATACTTACAACTTTGTCAAGTCAGCTCTTGCAAGTTAACATAATCCCTCGGTGAATATCATTAATTAATAGGTTTAGGGTTTGAGGCTAAGAAATCCCCTTTTTTCTTCATAGGCTCTGTTGATGAATGTGGGATCTTTTGTTCTTCAATAGGTTTTTTGGTTTGGGGAAATTTGATATTTACTGTTAATGAGTACGGTAATTTTGCTCGATCAATTTGAGGATTTTAGGAATGAATGGCAGGGGATTTTAGGAACGAATGGGGATTGAAGAGCCGTGTTTTATGTATTTACACTTTGGCCCAAAAGTATAAATAATGTAATTGTGAGTACATGTGTATTTTTTGTTTTTTTCTATGCAGAAGTATATAAAACGAATTTACAATCTTTTTTTTGCTAAATTAAGAAATATTTAAGCTTTTATTATTAAAAGTGTTTAAAATAAAATAAATTAATAATTAAATAATTACCTAATAAAGGATGATTTGATTTTTTTGAAATGCAAAAGTTCCCACTTGGGGTTTTGTTTTATTATATAAAAGATTCGATAGGCTGAAGAATAGGTTAAGAAATACCAAACTATTACTCAGATAAGTCATTCTTAATCTATCAAGATGGGTGATTGAGGTCGTTGCCTATATCAAAAATAACCTTAATCTCCTATTTTAGAATATGGTAAATAAAGGATCGCATCCACGAGTAGCTTAGATTAACACTATAATTTCTATTTGATTACAAGAAAACAATAAAAAAAAAAAAAAAAAAAAATATATATATATATATATATATATATATATCGCAAGAAAGTCTCATATATATATATATATATATATATATATATATATATATATATATATTAGAAGAGATTGATTATAACTAATGAACAAAACTAAAGTGATAAAACTAAAAAAACGTAACTTAAAGCAAGAAATGAAATTCAGATTGTAAACTTATGAATTAAAAACATAATCACTTCCTGTTTCACGTTTGATCACAATTAACTGATGTATTTGTTTAGTAAAGATTTCGGTTGCTCAAGTTTTATAGACAAAAGTAATAATTCAATTATTATTTCTGGGCACGGAATATGTGTATTGACACCAATTGTCTTACACGCTACTTAGAATGATTTGGCACTCGGCACAACTACAATATTATACCATTTTACAACTATGTTATAGCTTTAATCATGGACTCAAAATATGTTCAAAGTAGGCATGCTTTGCATGTTATTAGTTATAATACTCTGAATAATCATTAAGATATTACCTTCTTAATATATATTTTTATATCTTCGGTAAACTAGTCAATTATGGTAGAAAATGCTGGTAAATAATTTTATTTCTTAATTGTATGTCTTAATATATAATCGTAGATTATGCGTGTACATTTTTCTAATGTAAATTTTTGATTCTAGAAATAAGTTAATTAATTTGAATAAACAGCTCTAATCGAGCCCGGCTTACATATATTTTGAACTCGGTGATATTAGCAATTCACACATAAATTGTTGAGCCATCTATCTACGTACTTAGCGATTTGTTGGTTATTTCGAGTTTGGCAAATTCTTTCACTAAAAAAAACTTAAGTTGAACAGGCCCAGCATTACTTCATCCAAACCAAACCCGAACCTCTCAAATAACAGATAATGTTATCGGTCGGGTTAGGTTGAACCAGGTACTACGACACAAACGGCTATGCATAATCACCATAAGATAATGCAGAGAAGAAGGTACTAACTAAAACAGAATGACATATCTAGATCACTTGGTTTGAGAGTTTAGGAAGCTAAAGCATTATGAACACACCGTCAAATAAGGTATATGACTAAGTCACTGAATCTGATATGCCTGTGGATATGCACAGGGACTTCATGATGGGTTGTGATAGCCATCATACTTATCAATTGTTTAGGATAAGTATTTGTTATGTTTTAGAACAAGTCTTGTGTTTGTGTGAGTTATTACATAACTAGTATTTAAGGTCCTGTCATTAATGAAAATTAATAAATAAAGTTTAAAGATCAAATATCTCTCATTCTTCTCTTCTACTTTTCTAACGGAGCTACCTTAACGGGTCGTATCAGAATCACATTTGAAATTTCATTTATTCAACTATATACTATATATAGTGTGTATATCTAATGTATTTGTGTAGCTGTTAACCAAAGAATCAATTGACGTATTATTGGAGCTCAGCTTAGTTCATGTTTATATTAAGGCTACATATGAAGTTACTTAAACTATTGCAACATGTAGTATGAAACAGAATATGATTAACTAGTTCTTATACTAAACATGGACGTACAATAACTTGTGTTAAAAATTCTCTTGCAACTTGTGGAGATAATTTGTCTACAAGCTTACGCACTGCACCTTCAACTAACTTGCCTCGTTGATTGTCATTTTCTTTGCGCATTACTTCTAGTTCAGCTTTATTTCTTTCTTGTTCACTTGCTAGCTCAAGCTTTTTCCGTTCATGATCCTCGTCAACATCTTATAGATGGGTCTAGTTGGGTAAATAGTTAGTAGGGGATGGGTCTAGTTGGGTCTCCTTAAATATTATAGATGGGTCTAATTGGGTATTTGATAGATGTGTTTTGCTAAACACTGCCCACTGGGCAATGCTTAAAGCGCATTAAACAACCTGTTCTTTCTATATTTAAAGTAATTATGCATTTAATGCACTATAAATGAACATACAAATTAACTTAAATATATGTCATTTTTTATTTAATAAAATCCAAATTTCCTTTTGCATTTATATTAAATATTGTCCAGTAGGCTGTTTAGCAAAACCAAGTGCAATTATATACTGTAATAATTACGCAACGGGAATAGGCGGGTCTAGCGGGTCAAAAAAATAATTTTACTTTTTTTTCACCTTTTTCATCTTTTGCTAAAAAAAAAGTTTCTTGTCGACAAGACCAAAACCAACCTAGACCAGGATCCATTTAGACCCATGTTTCTAGAAGATTCATCTAGACCCGGACCTGTATAAACCCAAACCCAACCCGACCCACCTATTTTGCCGCCTTTAACTACAACATAATGACATATCTAAATCACATAGTTTGAGAAGGTTGTAGAGGAGCATCAAAACACATGACCTGTTAAGAAAACGATATTGCTTTTGAATGTCATATATAAAATAGAAAATATAGAAGAAACAAGAAGGAAGTCAAGGACCTCATAACAAAAAGAAAGCATAGAACTTTCTTAATGCAAGATTTCTGGAGAGTAACCTGAAGTTCATTCAACTCGCGGTCATTTAAAGCCCTGTCCATATCATGATCACAAAGAATAAATATCCTTTCTAATGCTCTTTTACGTTGTAGTGACAAACTTTGAGATTCAAGATCATACAAGGGAGCTATTAGATAAACCACCGCTTTTTGAGCATATTCAAACACCTCATATACCTACAAAACATATACTAGTATGAGATGACTTGCCTAATCATTACTATCTATATTAATTCACAAAGCAAACGACGCCGTTTTTGGCGCTTTTTTACTGTTCAAAAATTGTTCACGTTTTCCCGCCAAAATTTGGCCCAACATTTAGCCCATTTACATTTAACCCATTTGCGGTTCCCGTTTTGCTCCCTTTTGACCCAAAAAACTATCGGAGGATTTTGTGGCCTGTTTGAAGCTTATTATTTTCCGTATATATATATTGTATAAACGATGTGTACGTGTCGACTATCCATTCCTATATCTTAATCTTTGCGATTTTATTTGTAATAAAACAAAAAACGTATACAGTGTAAATAGTGGCTACGTGTCGATCATCCATTCTCTTATAGTACCAATAGAACTTTCTATGCGATTATACTTCCCAGGAAAAAGTACTATTTCAACTAAACTAAGAACAGTAGCCAGCAAAATTGTAGCAGAAAAACTGCGGGGAAAAAAAAAAAAAAAAAAAAAAAAACACAAGAACAAAGAGATCAGCAGCCTCTCGACCAGGTATGTATCATATTTTGCGTCACTTATGCATATTTATTATGTTTTTTAATTTAGCCTTTTTTTTGCCTTGCATGTATACATTGTTAAGAATGCTTATGGATTTTGGTGTTAACAAATGCATGTAGATTTGGTGTATATATGATGCCAATAAATGTAGTCATGTATGTTTGATGCACATCTTATGCTTTCTTTATTAGCTTATACCTACATGCAATAGATTAGGATTACATCTATCCAATATGAAGACTAAAAAAAAGCGATACGTAGAATTACTTCTAATGGTTCTTTAGAATCTGCCGATATTTGCGACTTTGTTCAAGGGGAGGAATCTTATAATGTAGATCTACTGCCAAAGAGGCTGGTAAGTGATGTGTGTAGTGTTGACCCATCTTTAAATTTTATTAGTAAGAAGCCGTGTAATTCTTGGCCTGTTACCGGTGATGTTTGCATTGGTAACACCTCTATAGATCAACAGACAAGCATATCAAACCCTCAAAATTGTGATACGTTTAATGTAAATTATGTGTGCGGTCGCACAAGTACCATATTGTCGTATCAACCCTTTCAAAGTATGCGCTCTGTCACCAATGAAGAAGGGTTTACAACTGATGCAAGAGATATTCAATATGATGTTACTAATGTATTTCATGGTCCGCTTATACAAATACCAAGTACGTATCCTGTTCCTTATATTTATGCCTCTGTCTTCTATTAAGAATCTTTTTACAAAGGATTTCTGCTACTGTCTTTCAGGTGAATGTACAGTCGAAAAAATACACGACATAAACACGCCTAACTTAGGCAGGCATACTTCATGTCATGCGCAGTTTATGGCTTCCCTAGATAAAGGAAAACGGAAAATGTATGAAGTTCCTAATGAAGATCAAACGGTTACAGAAGGACATGATGTTGCATTGTATTCTGAAATTAACAACGAGGCACAATTGATATGTAATTTGCAGGCACTTTTCCTTTCCATTTAATATTGGATATGTTGTTCCATACATTTATAACCATATTATCTCTCTTTGTTACAGGTACAGAAGGTTTCTTTATAATGGATGATAACGACTCAGCGATTATACCTAAACATCTTAGACACAACAGTAACCATTTACTTTTGAGCTCCGCTTCAGATGGCACTGCCCTTTCATCTAATGAAAACGTTTAAACCCACACTATATTAACACGCGATCAGGATCTAAAACTACGGATGAATAACGAACAACGGTGTTCTCAAGGTTTTGTTACCTTTTTTTTTTTTTTTTTTTTTTTTTTTTTTTTTTTTTTTTTTTTTTTAAATGTATAATTTTAAACCAGCTTCTGCTTACTTACTACCTTTTTTTTTATTGTGTCACACCCCCAAATTTCGTGACTTGCAGCGGAATCTGTCATTCAGGGGCACGACTGGTCATAGCACCAAAGTTACAGTTATATTGAACGACCTAAAGTGTCGTTTAGAAAATACTGTTGGGTCCGTCAGTACCCAAGAATACTTAAAACAAGATTTGAACACAAATTAACTAAGTGTTAACTTAAACCGAGAACAATTCAAGTCACTGAGAGAACAGTCTCTCAGTGAGTCATCTTCAGGATGCTTAAGGCGAATTCAAGAAGAAGGATTCACTACTCAGGAAGGCGGTACTCCTGAGTAGGACTTAAGCCAAAGAAGAAGATGATGGTTCAGTGAGTGTTGGACAAGAACTCACTGAACCCCAGTCTCCTCAACAACAATTGTGATTAATAAATGAAGGTGTGTACTGAAGAACCTAAAGCCTGAAAGAAAGGTGGGAAGATCTGGGAAGAGTTTAAGATAAGATCAAATCTTATCTTGTTAGGAAGAAACCTTCCCTAAGACGGCTAAAAGTCATGGAGTGTCAGACCAACCACTCCTAAAGACTTTTAGCCCATTCCTATTGGTTCTTGGAAATGACAATTACTATTGTAATTGTCAGACACGCTTGCTTCAACAACTTGTATTATTTTTAATCACTTTTACTCTTAATACTTGTGTATAAATAGGTTCTGATGGGAGAGAAGTTGAGTGTGTTTTGTACATTGAAAGCCTTAGACTTTTGCAAAACAACTTCTCTCCTACAAAGAGCAACGTATCCCTGAGATAGCTCAGTGGGTCGAATTTGTTACCACTTAAGCATAGCTTGAGTTTAGATAGGAGACACCATACCTTGTCTATTCTATCCCAAGTGTTTATTCCGCTGAACACTTGGGTAATAGATTCTTTGATTTATTTCTAATAAGAATTTAAACGTTGAAAAATACTTATGTGTTTTTACTTCTACGTTTCATTAATCTGTTAGAATTAATCATAACATTGTATTAATCATAAACACGAATAGATTAACTTTCTAGTTAACTCTAAGCGTGTGAAGGGAACAACAAGTGGTATCAGAGCCTCTGGTTTATAAAATCTTTCAAAACTAACCAAGAGTGCTCGAGGTTTTTTAAAACCAAGATCCTACTATGGCTGATATTAATGTACCCCAGCTGGTCGATAAAAAGGGTGGCAGCTATTCTGCTGTTGCACCCAGACTAGAAGCTGGAAGATTTAGCAAATGGAAAACATATTTGCTATTTAACTGGTATGGAACCTTACTACATCACCTGTATCAGGGATGGCCCATTTGTCCCTAAGACTGCTGAAGGGCTAAACAAGCCTGAGGCACAATGGACCATTGATGAGAGGAGGGTGGTTAATCAAGACCAACGCCTTAAAAGCATCCTTATATCTTGCCTTCCTGACGATATAATGGAATCAGTCATCAACTGTCTAACAGCCAAGCAAACTTGGGATGACTTGGTTAACAGCTTTGAGGGCCCCTTCAGATACCAAGGAAAACAGGGTCATGGACCTGAAACTTGAGTATAATACTTTCAGGGCAAAAGACTCTGAAAGTCTCTCTCAGACTTATACCAGATACAAGACTTTGATAAACGAACTATCAAATGATGGTGTAGTATTATCTAAGCATGAGACAAATGTTGGCTTTGTCAACAGTCTCCCTGAGAAGTGGCTAAACTTCTCACAAGGCCTGAGGAATGCTAATCACATTCAGACCCTTGAGCTCCCTGAAATATATGGGAAGTTTTTCTATGAGGACAACTTGATCTCAAGGAGATATCCTGACTCAAAAGCTCTTGAGTCCAAAAAGGTCTTAACCTCCACACCCATATCAACTGCTTTTTATACTAATGGTGTTGTGCAGAACTTTCAAGAGGATTCTGAGGATGAAATTGATGAAAAGACTAGTGATGAGCACCTAAAAGATCTAAACTTGGAATTCCAAGAGAGGGCACTCCTTGCTAGTTCAAAGCGTTTCATCAAAAGAAACCAGTCCAACTTTTCTAAAGGAAAAGCAAATGAAACCACAGAATGTTTTAACTGTGGTAAAAAGGGTATTTTGCTAGGGACTGCTATTCTAAAACCACCTTAGAACCTTCTTATTGGATACTAATTTATCTAATCCATGAAAGTCAAACATGAAAGTCAAACACGAAAGTCAAATATGAAAGTCAAAAGTCAAACATATGTATATAAGTCAAGTGGCAGTTATTTTCGGTTAGGAAAACAGTTATTGTTAGTTATACCGATTAATGAATTGGTATGTTGTTTAGTTGTGTCGATTGGGAATGTATAAATACCTATGTTAACTACTTTGTAAACCCAACGATTGTTTATCAAATAAAAACTAGTGTGATTATTGTATACGATTGTTCACAAAGAGATAGGAAATTAACAACAGTGGCATCAGAGCCAAAGGTTCGAACCACCTGAATCGTTTTTTTTAGAAAAGAAAGACTAGCGATTCAGGGAATCGTTCAAGAAAAAGAAGAAATTGATTCAGGGAATCAATCAAGAGAGAAAACCGATTAAGTGAAGTTCGAATCAGAGAAAGAGAGAAAAAACATACCGGTTGTGTAAAGGAGAAACCGCCGCCGTGTGTTTGCCGGAGAAGACAAAGAAGAACAGTAACCATCATTACTAGAGAAGAAGAGAAGGCACCGATTAACCACCACCATCGTTCGATTAGAAGAACAGAAGAAAGAAGAAGAAAAAAAGAAGGGCTGTTGAAGTAACTGTCGTACAGAAGGAAGGAGAGTTTTGCCCTAATTGAGTGAAGGAAGAATAAGCTATTTGGGGATAAAAAAAAGAACGGTTCTTTTTTTGTTCAGGGAAAGAGGCCCACAAGAAATAAAGCCCAAAGAAATTAACAGGTTTTATATTTCCAACAACACTTGTTATTTTTTTCTATTAGGAGAATAGATTCAATATTAGAATTTTGCCATTACAATTCGCGTTAGAAAAGGTTAGAATTGTTAGAAAATTATTGTGGTTAGACAGAAAGTTAAGTTCGACTATTGTTAGAGTTATATTGGTTTTAGTAGAAACTAAAGGTGAAGATCATTAGGAAAGAGAATATGTCGGGAGATAAAAACGGAAATATTGTTTTCGCCTCATCATTATCATCATATCAATGTCCAGTTCTAAACAATACGAACTATACATTATGGGCATTAAGAATGAAAAAGATACTATTGGCAAATGGAGTATGGGGTTTAGTAGAAGGAACAAGTACATCAAAAGAGATTGATGTAAAAAAGGATAGTTCTGCATCAGCATATCTATTTCAAGGATTACCAGAAGATTTGCAAATGCAAGTTGCGGGACGTGAAACAGCAAAAGAAATTTGGGATTCTTTAAAGGCCAGATTCGTTGGGACAGAAGACGTCTAATAGGCACACTCGCAACAATTGAAATCAGAATTTGAGAGACTCATGATGAAAGAAGATGAATCAATAGATTCATTTTCAGGGAAGTTGATGAGTATTATTACAAAGGCCGCTACATGTGGATTGATGTTTGATGAACAAACAAAAGTAAGGAAAGTACTTAATGCAGTACCAGATAAGTTTGTACCAATAGTAGCAACCATTGAAATGGTTGTTGATTTTAAGACTGTAAAGTTGGAGGAAATTATCGGGAAACTTAAGACTTATGAAGAAAGGCTTAGGTTTAGAAAAGGAAGTGATGAAGATAACAGTGAGAACTTGTTGCTCACACGTAAAGGGAATGACAGAAATTATGAACGCAACAATTGAAGTTATAGAAGAGGAAGTGGTAATCAGACACGAGGAAGAGGCCAAGGAAGATTCATAAGAGATAATAGGAATGAAGATAGTTATAATAGATGGGGGAGAAGCCCTAGAGATCAAAATTATCCAAGAAGAGATCTTAGAGAAATACAATGTTATAATTGTCAAGGGTTTGGACACTTTGCTGCAAATTGTTCAAAACCAGACCGTAGAGAAGAAAAAGCAAACCTTTTGGTCGAAGATGATGAACCAGTGCTATTGATGGTTACTAGTAAAGATGAAAAAGAGATAACATCCTTAAAGGAAGAATCGAGAAAGAAAGGAATTGTCATTGAGAAGGATGAAATTCCAAAAGAAAAGTTAGGAGACATGAGATCAGAGATAGAAACTGACTTGAAGTGTAAATTAGAGTTTTGGAAGTTCAAAATGTTTCAAGAGTTAGAGATGGAGAAACAAGAGTTTGAGAAGAAAATGAGAAATAGAGAAATGGCATTTGAGAAACAAATGCAGAGAGAGTTAGAGAACCTCAAGAAGATGAGAGATTGCACAAGCAAAGAGATGAAAGAGTTAAAGACAAAAGGAGAACAATTTAAGAAAGAGAACCATGAAGTTGTTTCAGATAAGAAACATCCAGAAGAAGAATTAAGTGTTGACAAGGGCGAATGCAAGAAGCATCAAGAGACGCCATCAAGATTTCAGAAGGAGAACCAGATCTGAACCAGAAGATCGTGATACAAGTACTAAAAGAAACAGATTATTGGAGATGCAAGATTATGAAATGATACAAGAGAAGAAAGATGGTGATAAAGGTAACAAAGATGATCGAGATGAAATTGAAGACAAGGAAGAAAGAAGTCAAACCAAGAAGAAAGTTCAAGACATAGTTCGTGTTAAAGATCAAGACAAAGGAAGTGGAAACAAGCCAAAGTTCAAAGATAAAGATGATGGAGCTTGAAGATATCGAAGACATGGATTAATAAATTAGGGAGGAGTATTGGATACTAATTTATCTAATCCATGAAAGTCAAAAGTCAAACATATGTATATAAGTCAAGTGGCAGTTATTTTCGGTTAGGAAAACAGTTATTGTTAGTTATACCGATTAATGAATCGGTATGTTGTTTAGTTGTGTCGATTGGGAATGTATAAATACCCATGTTAACTACTTTGTAAACCCAACGATTGTTTATCAAATAAAAACTAGTGTGATTATTGTATACGATTGTTCACAAAGAGATAGGAAATTAACAACACTTCTTACAAATTTTCAGGAAGTAGTTCCTCAGGAACTAACAAGTTTCAACCTAGAATGTTTCAGTCGACCCAACAATTTTAAAACAAGGGTCAAAAAGATTTTGAAGCAAAATATAGGAAAGCCAAGGCTAAACTTGCAATTCTTGAAACTAATCCCTCTATGTCTCAGGCTGTTCAATCTACCAAACCTATTCAGGTAAAGAACAAGGTTTTAGTAGCTGAAGCTTATGACTCGGATGAAGAAGAGGTCTCCTAAGATGAGGAAATTAGAGTGAGTGCACTAATGGCACTCTCTGAAGGTGATCAGGTGGCTGTTGGGAAAAGCCATGCAAGGAATGAAGAGTGGGTAAACATCACCATGAAGAAGGTAAACATTTTACTTTCTATGGATGATGATTCTGATTGGCAGTCTTACATGAATTATATTTGTGTAGATCTTAAATTTGTTGAGGAACAAAGGCTTAACATGTTTTCAAAATATAACAACATAGTGTCTGAATTGAACAAATGTAGAGATGAATTGCTTGTACTGAAGCTAGCCAAATTAGAAACAATAACTCTACAAATTCAGAACACTGAAATTTTGAAACAAAATCAAGCCCTACAAACTGAACTTAACAAAGAAAAGGCTGTCATCCAAAGCTGGACCAAGAAGAACCCCAAGGTTTTTGACACTGTGGGATTAATCTCTCAGAAAACCATTGGAATTGACCATCTTATGGTTGATCCCAATGTGTGTCACAGTGAACTAACCTTTGTTCCAGCTGGCATATCTTTTGAGCAAGAAATGCTTCCCAAGTCTAATGACTGGATTGTCAGGGATAACCCAATCAGTAAGTTACCAAACTTTGAGACTGGAAAGATTTTGCTTCCTGAAAGTCAGGCCTTGAAAAATATGCTTGGACTTACTGAACAACTAAGTAAGCTTGAACTCACTAAACAACTCAGTAATACTGAGTCTGTAAATGATTCTGAATCAGAATCATACCCACCACTTCCTCCACTGAATACCCTTCAGGGTGCTGCACCAAACTTAGTTCTCCCACCAATGGTCTTCTCACCGCACTTTCCAAAGGAGAGATCAGGAAAAGGAACAACCATCCTGAAGAGACCATCCCTTGAAGTCTCAGTAAATACTGATGACTCATCTACTTCAGTCCCTTCTGAAGTAAGAACCCAAAGCCCTGATTCAAAATTTGATCAGTTGGCTGAAATGGTAAGGAAGCTGGGAGAGAAGATTGCATCTTCTGAGAAACCTTCTCAATCCAAGAAGGAACAAAAACCAGCTTCCTCAAAAACCAAACCCAAACCCACAAAACCCCTGAAAAGATGTGAATTGTGTAACTATACCAATCATATCACTGTTGATTGCTATAGAATTCTTTATTGCATGGTTTGCAAAAAGGATGATCACAGGACCTCTGATCACAAAACACATTCAGTCACATCAAACATGGCAAGTCTTAAAGCTCAGTCTTTAAACTATCCTTCTGATTCTAAACAGAAACAGAAACAAAAGGCAAAGCCTTTTGCACCTTTCCCTTACTGTGGGTTCAATGACCACCATCTTAAGGATTGTTAAATTGACAATTGTTGTGAAAATAGTGGAAGTTCCACTCATAACACCTCAGGATGTGGTAAGGCCATTCAGGCCAGTAGAGGTATGACAAAGTCAGCCTCTCAGTTCACTGAGTCTACATCAGCAATCAAATGCATAATATGTGGTTGCTCAGTCCACTCCACCACTGACCATAAATCACTTGAAAATGTTAATAAGACCCTCAAAGCTAAACCCTCCAAGAAGTGGAGTCCTAGAAAGAACTGACCCAGTTTACTATTTGTGCAGAAACATGCCAGGGATCCTGTTTGGCATCTTGATAGTGGATGTTCAAGGAGCATGACTGGTGTGAAGGAGTATCTGCACAAGTATGTGGATGAATCAGGACCCAAAGTGATATTTGCTGATAACTCATCATGTCTCACTGAAGGTTATGGTTCAGTAAACTGCAATGGTATAGTATTTACTAGGATAGCTTATGTAAATGGTCTAAAATACAATTTGATAAGTGTCAGTCAACTATGTGATGCAAAATACATAGTTCAGTTTGATGATAAGCAAGGAATCATCTTCAATGCTAATAAGGAAGTTGTCCTTATTGCTCCAAGAAGACATGATGTTTATGTGTTAGACATGTCCAGTCTGACTCAGAATGGAACTTGTCTCTTTACTAAAGCCACTGATACACTCAACTGGCTTTGGCATAAGAGACTCTCCCACCTGAACTTCAAAAACATAAACAACCTTGTAAAACAAAACAAGGTCCTTGGCTTACCATCTCTTGTGTTTTCAAAGGATAAACCATGCTCAGCTTGTGAAAAAGGTAAACATCACAGAGCATCCTTTAAAACCAAAACCAACTTTTCCATCAGGAATTGCCTACATCTTCTTCATATGGATCTATTTGGACCAATCAGTCCTAGATCTATTAACCATGAGAAGTATACTCTGGTCATTGTGGATGAGTACTCAAGATACACTTGGGTATACTTCCTGATCAAAAAGAGTCAGGCAGCTGAAACTATTATGTCCTTTGTCAGGAACATTGAAAATCAGAATGACATCAAAGTCAAACAGATTAGGACTGACAATGGAACAGAGTTCAAAAATTATGAACTTGAATGTTTCTGTGATGAGAAAGGCATTTCACAAAAAATTTTCTCACCCTACACACCTGAACAAAATGGGGTGGCTGAAAGGAAAAATAGAACACTCATTGAAGCAGCTAAGACAATGCTAAATGGATCAGTCCTTTCCAAACACTTTTGGACTGAAGCAGTAAAGACTGCATGTTACACACAAAACAGATCCATCATTGTAAAGAGACATAGCAAAACTTCTTATGAGTTATTCAAGGGAAGAATCCCTGACATCAGCTACTTTCATGTCTTTGGGTGTCCTGTGTTTATTCATAATAACAAGGATCACTTAGGAAAATTTGATGCCAAAGCTGATGATGGATACTTTCTAGGATACTCCCTAGTCTCAAAAGCCTTCAGGGTGTTCAACACTAGGAGACAGCATGCTGAGGAAACATTTCATGTTACCTTTGATGAGAGCACTGATGCAATCAGTGTCTCTAACAACTCAGTAGAAGAGATAGGTATTGATGAATCATCAAGATACCCTCCTGATGAACATCATCCTGATAATGGTCCTTCCACTCAGTACCATGCAAATGCTGACATCTCCTATTACATCATTCCCCACAACCTTCCTTACCCAACCATCACTGAGTTTATTGAAGCACAAAGTACTGATGAATTCATTCAGTCAGTACAAAGTGCTCAGGTACTAAACAATCTCAGTGATGAGTCAAACCACTCAGACACTCAAGATGCAGAAGAACATCATGTGTCTAATCCTGATCCTACCCATCAGGCCTCTACAAGTTCTAATCATTTTTCAAGACCTCAGGACAGTTGGACTAGGTCTTAGGATATAGAACTTGTCAATATAATTGGTGAGCCTACTGAAGGCATGCTCACAAGAAGCATGGCTGCTGAACTGAGAGCAGCCTCAGCCAATGAATGCCTATTTGTGGACTTCATTTCCACAATTGAACCCAAAAGTGTTAAGGAAGCACTAAAACATCCAAGTTGGGTTCAAGCCATGAATGATGAACTAGAACAATTTGACAGAAACAAGGTAATGACCTTGGTCAAATGTCCTGAAGATGTTTCAGTCATTGGCATGAAATGGGTATTTAAAAACAAATCTGATGAAAATGGCATAGTCATTAAAAATAAAGCCAGACTTGTAGCCAAAGGCTATAATCAACAAGAAGGCATTGACTATGAAGAAACATTTGCACCAGTAGCAAGGATGGAGGCCATCAGGATCTTCCTTGCTTTTGCTACATACATGAACTTCAAGGTGTACCAAATGGATGTTAAAAGTGCATTCTTAAATGGTTCACTGAAAGAAGAAGTTTATGTTCAGCAACCTCCTGGATTTGAAAGCCATGAGTTTCCTGACCATGTCTGCAAGCTTAACAAAGCCCTTTATGGACTGAAACAAGCTCCCAGGGCATGGTATGAGACTCTTTCAGCCTTCCTGATCCAAAACAAATTTGTCAGAGGCAAGATAGACAACACATTGTTTATCTACAAGACAAACAATGATGTCATACTTGTACAAGTGTATGTTGATGACATCATCTTTGGCTCAACAAATTATAAACTTTGCAAACAGTTTGAAAAACTAATGGCAAAGAAATTTGAAATGAGCATGATGGGAGAACTGACTTACTTCCTTGGTCTACAAATCAAGCAGACTGATAAAGGAACCTCTATCAGTCAAGAGAAGTATGTCAGAAGCCTACTGAAGAAATATGAGCTCAGTGACTGTGCCTCAGTCAAGACTCCTATGGTACCCCCAAACAACCTTGGTCCTGATCTTACTGGAAAACCAGTGAATCAAACTCTCTTTAGAGGAATGATAGGATCACTAATGTATTTACTTGCATCAAGGCCTGATATCCAATTCTCAGTCTGCCTATGTGCCAGATATCAATCTGACCCAAAAGAGACTCATATCACTGCTGTGAAAAGGATATTTTGGTACCTGAAAGGTACTCCAAACCTTGGATTATATTATCCAAAGTGTCCAGGCCTTGATCTTAAAGGATACTCAGATTCTGACTATGCTGGATGCAACATGGACAGAAAAAGCACCTCAGGCTCTTGCCAAATTATTGGTAGTAAACTAGTCTGTTGGAGTGCTAAGAAGCAAGAATCAGTTGCCATGTCCTCAGCTGAAGCTGAATATGTTGCAGCAACAAGTTGTTGTGCAAATGTACTCTGGATGAAAAGTCAACTCAGTGACTATGGAATTCAGTACAAGATGGTTCCCATCTTTTGTGATAACACAAGTGCAATTTCCATCTCAAATAACACTGTTCTTCATCAGAGAACAAAACACATTGATATAAGATATCACTTCATCAGGGACCATGTCATGAATGGTGACATAGAATTACACTTCATTCCTACTGAATATCAGCTAGCTGATATATTCACCAAACCATTGGATGAACCAACTTTCACCAGACTGAAAGCTGAACTAGGAATGTTGGATATTGAGAATCAGTCCCCTGATTGACTCCATCCAAATATGTGTAAATTCTGAATCCCTGACTCAATGTGTTCTTCAGTGAAAAAGGTCGCTGAACTTCAAGAACTAAACCCAAGTTCCTGAAACCTTAATCCTCAGGAATTAAACCCAAGTTCCTGAACCCTGAACCTCAGGAATTAGACCCAAATTCCTGATCACAAGAACCATCAGTGACTAAACCAAGTCCTGACAATCAGGTTCACTGAATGACAAGTCATTCAG
Source organism: Artemisia tridentata subsp. tridentata (assembly GCA_021014915.2). Classification (NCBI taxonomy): domain Eukaryota; kingdom Viridiplantae; phylum Streptophyta; class Magnoliopsida; order Asterales; family Asteraceae; genus Artemisia; species Artemisia tridentata. The sequence continues at coordinate 385,467,284 of CP139508.1, forward strand.
GGTCCTCAAGAGACATTAAATACTGACTTAAATGCTCTAAGTATCTAGTTAGTAAATGTCCGAGGTTGGTAACTGAACTCATATTTAATTTAAGAATATTTGTTCTTTTTGCCTTTCTGGCTTCCACCTCTGGGCCGCCACATTCCCACTTGGCATTAAATGCCTCTCCAATCACATTACAGATATGTGATGACTCATCTCTGCAAATTACACTTTTGCAGAACTGCTCAACTGTTCACCTTGACTGTTGCGCCAAACCAGGGAAAAGTGGAGTGTTGGCATTAAATGCGGATCCCAAAACATTTTATTCAAAATAGTTTCCATTAATTCTTTTTGAATAAATTAAATCCGCTTAATGCCTAAAGTACCCTCCACTTCACTTCCCTATAAATACCCCAACCAAAAAGAACACACACACGTCTATTAGAAATTTTAAGCAAATTCTGCCCATTTTTTCTCTCAAAACTAATAGTGTGGTTCTTAGCTTTAAGAAATCCCAAACCATCTTTGTTACCAGACTTACCAACAAATATGGCTTCTTCTAAAGCTGTGACATACGCCCCTAATGTGGATTTCACATTGGAGGGTGTAGACCTCACCAAGAACAATGTGGTGGGAAACTTTTCCTATCCACAAAAGTTCCTAGCCTACAAGAATGTTATGAAATATCTTCAAAACTGTTTTCTTGCAAAGGCATTTACCAAGACCCCCTCAGTCATCTACCATGACTACTTGAGGGAATTTTGGTGTACTGCTGTGGCTACTAGCCCAAAAGAAACCAAAGAATCCATCATCACATTTACAGTGATGAATGGGAAAAGACCCCTTTCCCTGGATTACAACACCTTCATCAAGGCCACATGTCTTGATTTTGCTGAGGCTTTTGAGCCCAATCCCACTGATCAAGAGGTCAAGAATGAATTAATCCTTCTAGGACCTCATGACCTCAGACGTCCTGATCAGTCTGCTGGAGCCTTATTGGAGAAGGCTCCACTAGTCAAAACCTGGTTTCACCCAGTCTGGAGGATCCTGATGACATTTGTCATTCAGGTCCTTGGGGGGAATAAATCCTCAACGGAGCAATTGAACTCATCACAACAATTGATGTTGTTCAGCCTCCTGGAGGGTACAAAGATTGATATCGGAGGAATAATCTTCCGAGACCTCGTTGCCAAGCTCTCAGGAAAATCTAGGCAAAAACATTTGTCTTACCCTAGGTTTATTTCCTGTGTGCTTCAGGACCTTCTTGGTTCTGACTATGAAAGGTCTAACGTCGAAGGCACAAAGCCTGACGTCTTGCATAAGACCAATTTTTCTAGTGGCATCCCTGAGGTAACACCCATTGCCCTGACCACCTATATGATGGAGGTGATTCAGGGGGAGAACGCTGTTTCTCCAGTACCTTCACCTACAAAGAAGGTGAAGAAGATTAAGAAGGGTCAGTCCAGTAAGGTGGTTAAACCCAAATCACTCGCCATTGAGACTGATGCCGAAAACCAACTAAACCTTAAAAAGAGGTTGAATGTGGCCCAGACCTCTGAGACACCCACTACAGAGACCCTCCTGACCACAAAACAAAGGCCAACGGAGGGCACTGAGCAATCATCCTCAGTTTCCTCGGGCAAACCCTTTCCACATGTTCCCACTGACATACACAAGTCTGAGGGATCAGGAACATTCACCATTTCACATCCCCATGAAGGAACTGACAAATCATAATCAGTTCCTGAGGGAGAAAAGGGTTCTAAATCCTCGGTGGGGCATCACTACTCCACTGAGAAGGGGACCCACAACCTCTCACATCCCGATGAAGGAACTGATAAATCACAATCAGGGCCTGAGGGAGAAAAGGGTCCTAAATCCTCAGTAGGACAGCACTATCCTACTGGGAAGGGGACCCACAAACAATCACATCCTGATAACGTTCCTGATCAATCACACTCAGGATCTCAGGGAGTTAAGGATCCTAAATCCCCAAAAGGACTGTACAATCTTGATGGGAAGAGGGTCCATCAATCATCACAATCAGTGCCTAGTGATACTACTGGAAAACACCTATCAGTAGTTGAAGGCGCTAATGGGGACAAAGACTCAGAGGGAAAGAAATAACCCGCTGATATAGAACCCATCACCCCCTCAGGCGGATCCATTCACTCAGGAACTGCCCCCAAAAGCCAGGCTGGTATTACCCCAGTTATTATGGCTAGTCAGGCTGAGCAAACCCACTCAGTTATTATGACAACGGGGTCAGGACCTGGCAAAAAAAAAAGGCGAGTCTTCTTACGAAGAGGAGCCGGTTGAATTTTTGGGTATTGAGTCCATGGGGGACTTTCAGGCTCTTATTGAGTCTGATGAAGAGCTCAAGGAAGAGAGTGAAGAGGAAATTTTTGAGGCAGGTGAGGATATGGAAACTGATGTACAATCTAAACACTCTGAACAACCTAAACAATAACATCAGTCATCTCCACATCCAAGTGAAGAATCAGAACCTCAAGCTGCTGGTTCTTCGGATACCGATAACATCCTCACCAAGTATGACAACACTCTTCCTCTCACTGAAAGACAATTGGTCAAGTTCTTGCTCAAGACCAACAAGGCTCTCTTCCAAGGTCTGACTGAAGAAATGTTTGACCAGCACACTGAAGCCGCTGTTCATTATGTAAACCTGAAGGAATAAGTGGAAGCCCATCATGATGATGAAAATGAGCACATGTCATCTATCTCCTTCTCCCTGACGAATCTTGATTCAAATTTAAAACTGTTCAACGAGGCTCTCACCAACTTACAAAAGAGCGTTGAAACCATTCAAGAGTCAGTGAAAGATGACCCTGAGCTAAACAAAAAAGTTCTTCAGGCTTCAGAAACTTACCAGCAACAAACTTCTCAGTTGACTGAGCTGGTAACTGTGCTGAGATCCTCAAATCTTCAGGGACTCAACTCTTCAGTGGACTCCATCCGATCTTCCCTGGGTCTTATGGAGTCCCACATGGCTTCTTTGGCATCATCTTCTTCCTCTATGGCTTGGAATCTTGGGCCAAGGATGACTGCATTCGAGGCTTCTCAGGCTTCTCTTGAGACTAAAGTCTCAACTCTTCAGGAGGACACCTCAGACATCAAGTCCATGATGACTGAGATCTATCAGGCCTTCAAAGGTCAAGCTCCCTCAACTTCAGTGAGCACACCAACTCTTGCTCTCACTATGGGTCAAGCAAAAGTTGAGGGGGAGAAAGTCACTAAAGAACCTCCACAACCTGAACAAGAACAACCTCCTTCTCACACTGAAGGGGAGAATCCTGAAGCCACCACATCTTCATCCCACCAAGACAAAGGCAAGGGCATTCTCACAACCACTGAGCCTAAACCCACGATCTTGGTGCCTTCCTCCAAGGAAAGAAGGCCAGACCCTGATGAACCAGTCAGGGTTCCTTATGAAATCAATGGGGTAATGGAACTTCTCACTCATGCTGAAATTCAAGCTCACATAGAAAAAGAGGAGGCAGCAAAGAAAGCTGCTAAAGATGAAAGGCAGAACAAGCTTGCTCTCATTCAGGTTGCAAGAGAAGAGGCTGAGAAGATTGGGATTGAGGCAAAAGACCTTGCTAAAAGGAAAGGTGGCAAGAGCTTTGTGGAAGCTCAGAATGCTGAAATGGATGCCCTCAGGCAAAGAAGGGAAGAAAGAATGAAAAGGACTGAAGAGATCAGGCAAAATAGGATTAAGAGATATCAGTGGATCATGACAAACAGGTTGAAACCAGAACCAATCACTGATGTCAAGATTCATCGAAACACCACGCCTGCCACAGTTACTGTCTATAGAGGTGCTGACATGAGAAACTTTAATGTTCATACCCCCTTCAGATTCGTTGACTTCGGGATCACTGAATTGGATGAGTTGGGTCCAATATTAGTGAAAAAATCAAATGTTGTGGTCCCTGGTCTGTTGAAGTCCCTGAGCCTGAGGTATGAAAGATTGGCAGCAGCACCTCAGGAACTTGGTATTCCATCTCTTCTTCCTGCTTCAGCTGAACAGCCTGCCCCTTCTCAGTCTTCTTCAAGAAAGAGAAAGAAGATTGAAGCTGAGCCTGAGATCAAGGTTCCTGGTCTTGACTGTAATAGGGCTCTCCCTGAAGGTGTTCCATTCAGGAACAATGTGGTCATTGAACAACCTGAGAGAGGTATGTTCTTCATTGATGAGTTCGGTGACCAAGCCTTTCAGAGATGGAGTGATATTGATCTATCAGGGATCAAAGCCATGCTTGGCTTTCTAATGATGGCCTCCCCACTCAAAACTCCTGAAAATGCGAGGTTTTGTCAAGATCTGAAAAGGAAAATCCGAGAGCACCCTGACCAACAAGAACTGCAGTCAAAGAAACCTAAGCTTGAAGCCCTTGGGATTAAGTTGAACTGATGAATCTGCCTGACTACCAGCACCACCTTTTGTACATAGTTTTGATAGGACTTATAATGATTTTAATAAGATGATGTTTTTATTATTTTCGTGTCCTTATTTACATTCTAGTACATTCAGTATGAGTAGAAGTCATTAGCTCACTCATTACTGATCAAAACACTTAGGAATAATTTATATTCAAATAGGGGGAGATTGTTGGGTCCGTCAGTACCCAAGAATACTTAAAACAAGATTTGAACACAAATTAACTAAGTGTTAACTTAAACCGAGAATAATTCAAGTCACTGAGAGAACAGACTCTCAGTGAGTCATCTTCAGGATGCTTAAGGTGAATTCAAGAAGAAGGATTCACTACTCAGGAAGGCGGTACTCCCTGAGTAGGACTTAAGCCAAAGAAGAAGATGATGGTTTAGTGAGTGTTGGACAAGAACTCACTGAACCCCAGTCTCCTCAACAACAATTGTGATTAATAAATGAAGGCGTGTACTGAAGAACCTAAAGCCTGAAAGAAAGGTGGGAAGATCTGGGAAGAGTTTAAGATAAGATCAAATCTTATCTTGTCAGGAAGAAACCTTCCCTAAGACGGCTAAAAGACATGGAGTGTCAGACCAACCACTCCTAAAGACTTTTAGCCCATTCCTATTGGTTCTTGGAAATGACAATTACTATTGTAATTGTCAGACACGCTTGCTTCAATAACTTGTATTATTTTTAATCACTTTTACTCTTAATACTTGTGTATAAATAGGTTCTGATGGGAGAGAAGTTGAGTGTGTTTTGTACATTGAAAGCCTTAGACTTTTGCAAAATAACTTCTCTCCTACAAAGAGTAACGTATCCCTGAGATAGCTCAGTGGGTCGAATTTGTTGCCACTTAAGCATAGTTTGAGTTTAGATAGGAGACACCATACCTTGTCTATTCGATCCCAAGTGTTTATTCCGCTGAACACTTGGGTAATAGATTCTTTGATTCATTTCTAATAAGAATTTAAACGTTGAAAAATACTTATGTGTTTTTACTTTTACGTTTCATTAATCTGTTAGAATTAATCATAACATTGTATTAGTCATAAACACGAATAGATTAACTTTCTAGTTAACTCTAAGCGTGTGAAGGGAACAACAAATACATCGTTTGATTATTTAAAAACATTCAGAGTTATAAAGCTAGGTCCCAAAAGGTGAAACAAGTTTTCATAAAACAAGTTTATACAATTCAAACGATGGATAAGTGCATAAAATATAAAGTGAGACGCGTCGACTCCGCGACTCCATGATGTCCATATGCAAGCCAACATGCGATACCTTAATTACCTGAAAATACATTGCTAAAAATGGTCAACAAAAATGTTGGCGAGATCATAGGTTTATGTAAATGAAATATTGTTCGGATACCACAAGTATAAAGTGTATGAAAAAACAATGCCACATAAAAATGATACATTAGCTCTTAAGCTCATGACCCCGAAGCTAGACTGAATGAAATGCCCCAACTGAGTGTTTGCCAATCACTCTAATATGACAGAAATGAAATGCGTTCGTTTGACAAGTTGGCGCTACCAACCCGAACGGAGGAGTCACCCTCAATAGATCTATTCACTCACTCTCGCTTGCTAACAATTAACGGTTCATGATAATAAAAGGGGACTTTAATCTGGGCAATGATGTAACTTAAGCAATGTAATGAGTTTGCATACTTTGGTCCGCATATAAAAATAGTGCAATGTATTCTCCCCCGAGAGTTTAGAAATCAATAAACAATTCAAAACGGGGCTATGAAAACTCACCTGATATGATATAGTGATATGTGTCTAAATACACATATATTTTGTATTATTTAAACCCACATAACGACCAAAAACACGCAAATGACTCACAAAATGGTACAAATATCATGAAAATGTGTTTTTATGTGATTCAGGTACAAAAGATTGAAAAACAAGTGAAAAATGATCAATTTCACAACAATTGTCATTTTCAGTCCCTGGAGTTTCACAAATTGTCAAAACTAGTCCCTGAAAACTCAAAATGATAGAAAAGTCAACTTAAGTCCTTGGGAAGTCAAACTTGTTCACAAATAGTCCCTGGATAAAAGTTTACACAAAATAACAATTTTTACCCCTCAAGTTACAAAATTGGCAAAATTAGTCCCTGGGTATTTAAAAATGGAAATTTAACAAAATATACCCTTGTACTATTCATGAATGACAATTTGGAACCTTTTGATAACTTTTGGGAAAATTACAATTTCACCCCCTCAACTTTGAAAAATGTCATAAAAGGTCCCCGGGTGTTTTAAATTGTAATAAAAACAAAATAGGTCCTTTGGTTTATCTAACATGGCAATTTTGGTACTTGTGATTACTTTTGGGAATTTACAAGATCAGCCCTCAATTTTCAGCATATTACAAATATGGTCCTTGTGATTTAACTAAAACCAAAATCCAAATCCTAACTAAACCTTAGCTGCTTATCTAAACCAAACCCAAACCCATTTTCAAGCCCAACACCAATAAGCCCAACTCACCCTTAACTAAATATCAGGGTCAAACTAAATGTTTGACCCGTCTCCTTCCTTATCACCCCGCCAAAACCAGACAGTCACCCCTAGTTTTACCCACTGATTTCACCAAACAACCTTATCCTGACAACCCCCCTCCTCCAATGCTTATCCCTTACACCCCATGTGCTCAGATGAGTTAAAAACCCACTTGTTCCATTTTCCCGCCAAAATTACACTGGATGGCTGAGATCAATTCAAGACAATTAAATGGTGGGGATATGCTCGGATTTGATCAAGGATTCATTTGGGATTGCTATAAAAGGAAGAGATGCATCACAGGAATAATTGTCAACTAGTTTAGGACCAAATTAGTATAAAAAAGTAGTGTAATTTTATTTCAGTTTAATTAATGTTTTCAGTTGTAATTCTAGTTTATTTTGAGTAATCTGTCACTTTTATATTGTAACAATATTAATTAGTAATAAAATTTCAAGTTTTCAAATTTCTTGTTTAATTCGTATTAATTTATTTGATAAGCAAATAGCTTATTTTCTGTTTATATAAGCTCATTTAAGCTTCTCATAGCTTTTTGTGAGTTTATCATTAGTTTAAATCAGCTCTATCCAAGATATGTGTAAAAGTCAACAAAAGTCAAACTGATTGGTAATAAGCTGTTTCTGGGTTTAGAAGCTAAAGCTGGATGGTTTTCTGGTTTCTAGCTTGTTGACAACAAGCTAGGAGTGGTTTCTAATTCTTGTTCCTTGTTCTTTGTTCCATTTTCAATATCAGTTGTAAGCTTTTCTTTCTATATTTTGCATAATTATCCATAGTACTGTTCTAGTGCTTATTTTTAGCTTATCTTTATTATTTCTTGCTTATTAGTAGTTTAAGATCATATGTCATCAGTATAATCAGTTTTCTATAGCTTTTGTATCATTTTCCTTAAAAACATTAAAAAAGTCAAAAACAACCATAAGTAGCTTAGCTTATTAATCTGCTTAATTTTTAGTCTAAGTCACTTTTTTATAGTTTGATTAACTTATTAGTAACATTAGAATCAGAATTATAGTTAAAACAGCCTGCTTCTTTGGAAAATACCCAAACAGTCCCTGGAAAGGAGTGTTTGGTTTAGGGCAGTTTCAAGGGCAAAACCCATTGTTACTGTTCATTGACCATTGGATTAAGTTTGTTCTAGCTTATTTTCACCATAATAAGCTGTTTTGAAGATTTTATTAGCACTTTAGATAGAAAATCAAAGTTTTTATAGGCTTAGTTAATTTCAGCCTCATAACTGTCCAAATAAGCTTGCAATAAGCTCAGCTTTATTCTGGCCTATTCCTTGGCACTTTTGAACTCCCCTTAGTCCCTTTAGTGAATACCAAATAGCCTAGCTTGTTCTCTTTTGCTCTCCTTTGATCTGCACAAAATCTGCATTTTTTTTCTAAATTTGCGTATTTGGTGGTTCTGGGCTGATTTTCGGCGATTTTTCATTTCTTCGTCGTAAGGAGTTAGAACCTGAAATTTTTGGTGCATATAGCTCCCCAGCTTGTGTACATCTAGGATTTTTTTCTTGATTTTTAGAACCTTCTAAGACCACTAAACCAGGCCTCGAACAAGGGCAGTTTTGCCCTGCTCCACAAGTACAACAGCAGACTTGGTTTTGGTTCGAGCTTGTTGAGAGCTTTTCTACCTTAAGCCATAGCTTTTTCTTGTATTCTTAGCTTCTTTAATAGTAACTCAGTCCCTTTTATCTTTTTCTTTTAGCTTATAATTTATTTTATAGCTTATAGCTTAATTAGAAGTTTCTAAGTTTTTAAAAACCTTTAAAACCAACTGTTGGCATAAGCTCATGGTTTCCAGCTTATGTAGCTTGTTCCAAAAATAATGTCTTTTTAAAAGTTACTTAATATTAGCTTGTTAGTACATCTGTAAAAAGAAAATCGAAAAAAAAATAAAATACCAAAAATGTGGGGTGTGGGACACGAACTCGCGACCTCTAGTATAACATGCACACACAACCCACACCCCTTTCCCATCTGCTCTGGAGCACCAGTTCTGCTAGAGTCTCCACCTTAAATCCTTTTAACACCTTTTTTTTCGTTTAAGCTTATTTTCATTTTTAGCTTATAACAGCTTATCAAAATAAGCTGTTTTGTCATTTATATTTTTATTAGCTTTGTAATGTTATAAAGTATTTACATAAAAAAATTTCAGATTTTTTAGAATACGTTTAGTATTTATTTCGTATTTTTGTTTGTAAATTAGTAATTAAATCATAATAAAAAATATAAAAGTCAAAAAAATATAAATCTTTTTTCTAAAATTTTCTTTTGTCATATAGAACCTGTAAAAAATAGATTTGCACCCATAGTGTTTATATTTCATTAAATTCACGTTTTTACTTGCGCACGTACGTTATTTTTATTAATAACGCGTGTTTTCAGTTTTCTTTATAGTTTTTTATTACGTAAGTTTTAGATAACCGTTTTTCTTACATTTTTAATCGTTTTTAATTATCTTTAACATATTTTAGCTTAGAAACCCAAAACTCTTTTATTTTCACCTTTCTAACACGTTTCAGCAAATCGAGATCGCGAATTCCATTCAACCTTCGTTGGGGATAACGAACCTAGGTTACACTTGCTCGCCTTGTGTTTCCTTTGACATTAGAAATATAAGGTTGATATTACGCGTATCAATTTTTGGCGCCGCTGCCGGGGAAGGCTGTAGCGAATTTTAAATCTCGTTTGTCGTTACGTGTTATATAGCATAATATTAGGTAATTATGTTTTGAGATTTGATGTTGCTTGAAAATCCATTTTGACTGCCAATATGCTTAGTTTTTTATAATCATAGGTTTAAACTTGTTTGACTACTTGTTTAGGCTAAAAAAGGTTTTATTTGACACATAAATACCTCTGGATTGGATATAATAGGTTTATACAGTCTTATGGAGTGGAAAGCTCAATTTTATTTCATTTAAGGGTTGTTTGGATTTGATGGTTTATCTGTGTTAAAAGGTGTTTGAGTGGTTGTTCTTGTTTGATGTACTACACATATGACCTAAATAACTCAGTGATAACTTCAATTAAGTGGTGTAGCATGTGGGAAGTCAAATTGACACTTGATCCTTTTCATATGAGCACTGTGAGATTGTCATGACCTAGAACTCTGCATAAGTGTAATTTTTTGTGTAAACTTGTAAATTTTTGTGTGCTCTTATTACTAGGTTTTAGATGCTTTAATTCTCATACCCATGTCTCACCCTAGTGTGGGGGAGATGTCCATAATATGTGTAATAATATTATTTTTTCTTTATTTTCAAGTGTGGAGCTTATACCAAGCTTTTACAAGCTTTCACTCAATCCAAGTTAAGCCCCAAAAAGGCTTAACTGTCTAAACCATAAGCTCATACTTTGTGCACTATCCCAATGTATAAACTTGTCTATATTTGTTCCTTGGACGAGTGCACATCTTTCTTTTACCTTTTTTTCTTTTACATGTTGTATATATGTTAAAAAAAAAAAAAAAAAAAAAAAAAAAAAAAAAAAAAAAAAAAAAAAGTGTGTATATAAATATAAAGGCTATTAGTATTTCCCTTTCACGTTCTAAGTGTTGGTTTAACAACCGGTTCTTTGAATATTGAGGGCAATATTCAGTTCTAAGTGTGGGGGGGAAATTCTAGCGAATTTGATCAAATGTACCATCTAGTACCCCCATTTTAGCCAAAATTTTAAAATTTTTTTCTCACTTAGAACTCAATAAATGGTTATCAGTCCGCCATGTCTAACCCACATAAGGATTGGCTAATCCGAGAGCAAACGGCTCTTGGTAAAGATAAATCAAATCCGTTTATGGCTTGCAATTTGCCTAAAATTGTATGGTATTCGACTCACCATATCTTTAAAAGTTAAGAGTTGGCTAGTCCAGAAGCAAACGGCTTCTGGTAAAGACAAATCAAAACCGTTGACAGCTGGTGGTTTGCTCAAAATCATTTGGTTATCATTGTACCAAAGTTCTTACTTGAACTGAAACAATTGGCTACTCCAGAAGTAATGGCTTTTGGTAAAGAGATGAAATCCATTAAATCTTCATAAAATATTGCTAGGGACTAGCAATAGTTTAGTGTGGGGGATTTGATATGTGTCTAAATACACATATATTTTGTATTATTTAAACCCACATAACGACCAAAAACACGCAAATGACTCACAAAATGGTACAAATATCATGAAAATGTGTTTTTATGTGATTCAGGTACAAAAGATTGAAAAACAAGTGAAAAATGATCAATTTCACAACAATTGTCATTTTCAGTCCCTGGAGTTTCACAAATTGTCAAAACTAGTCCCTGAAAACTCAAAATGATAGAAAAGTCAACTTAAGTCCTTGGGAAGTCAAACTTGTTCACAAATAGTCCCTGGATAAAAGTTTACACAAAATAGCAATTTTTACCCCTCAAGTTACAAAATTGGCAAAATTAGTCCCTGGGTATTTAAAAATGGAAATTTAACAAAATATACCCTTGTACTATTCATGAATGACAATTTGGAACCTTTTGATAACTTTTGGGAAAATTACAATTTCACCCCCTCAACTTTGAAAAATGTCATAAAAGGTCCCCGGGTGTTTTAAATTGTAATAAAAACAAAATAGGTCCTTTGGTTTATCTAACATGGCAATTTTGGTACTTGTGATTACTTTTGGGAATTTACAAGATCAGCCCTCAATTTTCAGCATATTACAAATATGGTCCTTGTGATTTAACTAAAACCAAAATCCAAATCCTAACTAAACCTTAGCTGCTTATCTAAACCAAACCCAAACCCATTTTCAAGCCCAACACCAATAAGCCCAACTCACCCTTAACTAAATATCAGGGTCAAACTAAATGTTTGACCCGTCTCCTTCCTTATCACCCCGCCAAAACCAGACAGTCACCCCTAGTTTTACCCACTGATTTCACCAAACCACCTTATCCTGACAACCCCCCTCCTCCAATGCTTATCCCTTACACCCCATGTGCTCAGATGAGTTAAAAACCCACTTGTTCCATTTTCCCGCCAAAATTACACTGGATGGCTGAGATCAATTCAAGACAATTAAATGGTGGGGATATGCTCGGATTTGATCAAGGATTCATTTGGGATTGCTATAAAAGGAAGAGATGCATCACAGGAATAATTGTCAACTAGTTTAGGACCAAATTAGTATAAAAAAGTAGTGTAATTTTATTTCAGTTTAATTAATGTTTTCAGTTGTAATTCTAGTTTATTTTGAGTAATCTGTCACTTTTATATTGTAACAATATTAATTAGTAATAAAATTTCAAGTTTTCAAATTTCTTGTTTAATTCGTATTAATTTATTTGATAAGCAAATAGCTTATTTTCTGTTTATATAAGCTCATTTAAGCTTCTCATAGCTTTTTGTGAGTTTATCATTAGTTTAAATCAGCTCTATCCAAGATATGTGTAAAAGTCAACAAAAGTCAAACTGATTGGTAATAAGCTGTTTCTGGGTTTAGAAGCTAAAGCTGGATGGTTTTCTGGTTTCTAGCTTGTTGACAACAAGCTAGGAGTGGTTTCTAATTCTTGTTCCTTGTTCTTTGTTCCATTTTCAATATCAGTTGTAAGCTTTTCTTTCTATATTTTGCATAATTATCCATAGTACTGTTCTAGTGCTTATTTTTAGCTTATCTTTATTATTTCTTGCTTATTAGTAGTTTAAGATCATATGTCATCAGTATAATCAGTTTTCTATAGCTTTTGTATCATTTTCCTTAAAAACATTAAAAAAGTCAAAAACAGCCATAAGTAGCTTAGCTTATTAATCTGCTTAATTTTTAGTCTAAGTCACTTTTTTATAGTTTGATTAACTTATTAGTAACATTAGAATCAGAATTATAGTTAAAACAGCCTGCTTCTTTGGAAAATACCCAAACAGTCCCTGGAAAGGAGTGTTTGGTTTAGGGCAGTTTCAAGGGCAAAACCCATTGTTACTGTTCATTGACCATTGGATTAAGTTTGTTCTAGCTTATTTTCACCATAATAAGCTGTTTTGAAGATTTTATTAGCACTTTAGATAGAAAATCAAAGTTTTTATAGGCTTAGTTAATTTCAGCCTCATAACTGTCCAAATAAGCTTGCAATAAGCTCAGCTTTATTCTGGCCTATTCCTTGGCACTTTTGAACTCCCCTTAGTCCCTTTAGTGAATACCAAATAGCCTAGCTTGTTCTCTTTTGCTCTCCTTTGATCTGCACAAAATCTGCATTTTTTTTCTAAATTTGCGTATTTGGTGGTTCTGGGCTGATTTTCGGCGATTTTTCATTTCTTCGTCGTAAGGAGTTAGAACCTGAAATTTTTGGTGCATATAGCTCCCCAGCTTGTGTACATCTAGGATTTTTTTCTTGATTTTTAGAACCTTCTAAGACCACTAAACCAGGCCTCGAACAAGGGCAGTTTTGCCCTGCTCCACAAGTACAACAGCAGACTTGGTTTTGGTTCGAGCTTGTTGAGAGATTTTCTACCTTAAGCCATAGCTTTTTCTTGTATTCTTAGCTTCTTTAATAGTAACTCAGTCCCTTTTATCTTTTTCTTTTAGCTTATAATTTATTTTATAGCTTATAGCTTAATTAGAAGTTTCTAAGTTTTTAAAAACCTTTAAAACCAACTGTTGGCATAAGCTCATGGTTTCCAGCTTATGTAGCTTGTTCCAAAAATATGTCTTTTTAAAAGTTACTTAATATTAGCTTGTTAGTAAATCTGTAAAAAGAAAATCGAAAAAAAAATAAAATACCAAAAATGTGGGGTGTGGGACACGAACTCGCGACCTCTAGTATAACATGCACACACAACCCACACCCCTTTCCCATCTGCTCTGGAGCACCAGTTCTGCTAGAGTCTCCACCTTAAATCCTTTTAACACCTTTTTTTTCGTTTAAGCTTATTTTCATTTTTAGCTTATAACAGCTTATCAAAATAAGCTGTTTTGTCATTTATATTTTTATTAGCTTTGTAATGTTATAAAGTATTTACATAAAAAAAAATTTCAGATTTTTTAGAATACGTTTAGTATTTATTTCGTATTTTTGTTTGTAAATTAGTAATTAAATCATAATAAAAAATATAAAAGTCAAAAAAATATAAATCTTTTTTCTAAAATTTTCTTTTGTCATATAGAACCTGTAAAAAATAGATTTGCACCCATAGTGTTTATATTTCATTAAATTCACGTTTTTACTTGCGCACGTACGTTATTTTTATTAATAACGCGTGTTTTCAGTTTTCTTTATAGTTTTTTATTACGTAAGTTTTAGATAACCGTTTTTCTTACATTTTTAATCGTTTTTAATTATCTTTAACATATTTTAGCTTAGAAACCCAAAACTCTTTTATTTTCACCTTTCTAACACGTTTCAGCAAATCGAGATCGCGAATTCCATTCAACCTTCGTTGGGGATAACGAACCTAGGTTACACTTGCTCGCCTTGTGTTTCCTTTGACATTAGAAATATAAGGTTGATATTACGCGTATCAATTTTTGGCGCCGCTGCCGGGGAAGGCTGTAGCGAATTTTAAATCTCGTTTGTCGTTACGTGTTATATAGCATAATATTAGGTAATTATGTTTTGAGATTTGATGTTGCTTGAAAATCCATTTTGACTGCCAATATGCTTAGTTTTTTATAATCATAGGTTTAAACTTGTTTGACTACTTGTTTAGGCTAAAAAAGGTTTTATTTGACACATAAATACCTCTGGATTGGATATAATAGGTTTATACAGTCTTATGGAGTGGAAAGCTCAATTTTATTTCATTTAAGGGTTGTTTGGATTTGATGGTTTATCTGTGTTAAAAGGTGTTTGAGTGGTTGTTCTTGTTTGATGTACTACACATATGACCTAAATAACTCAGTGATAACTTCAATTAAGTGGTGTAGCATGTGGGAAGTCAAATTGACACTTGATCCTTTTCATATGAGCACTGTGAGATTGTCATGACCTAGAACTCTGCATAAGTGTAATTTTTTGTGTAAACTTGTAAATTTTTGTGTGCTCTTATTACTAGGTTTTAGATGCTTTAATTCTCATACCCATGTCTCACCCTAGTGTGGGGGAGATGTCCATAATATGTGTAATAATATTATTTTTTCTTTATTTTCAAGTGTGGAGCTTATACCAAGCTTTTACAAGCTTTCACTCAATCCAAGTTAAGCCCCAAAAAGGCTTAACTGTCTAAACCATAAGCTCATACTTTGTGCACTATCCCAATGTATAAACTTGTCTATATTTGTTCCTTGGACGAGTGCACATCTTTCTTTTACCTTTTTTTCTTTTACATGTTGTATATATGTTAAAAAAAAAAAAAAAAAAAAAAAAAAAAAAAAAAAAAAAAAAAAAAAAAGTGTGTATATAAATATAAAGGCTATTAGTATTTCCCTTTCACGTTCTAAGTGTTGGTTTAACAACCGGTTCTTTGAATATTGAGGGCAATATTCAGTTCTAAGTGTGGGGGGGAAATTCTAGCGAATTTTATCAAATGTATCATCTAGCACCCCCATTTTAGCCAAAATTTTAAAATTTTTTTCTCACTTAGAACTCAATAAATGGTTATCAGTCCGCCATGTCTAACCCACATAAGGATTGGCTAATCCGAGAGCAAACGGCTCTTGGTAAAGATGAATCAAATCCGTTTATGGCTTGCAATTTGCCCAAAATTGTATGGTATTCGACTCACCATATCTTTAAAAGTTAAGAGTTGGCTAGTCCAGAAGCAAACGGCTTCTGGTAAAGACAAATCAAAACCGTTGACAGCTGATGGTTTGCTCAAAATCATTTGGTTATCATTGTACCAAAGTTCTTACTTGAACTAAAACAATTGGCTACTCCAGAAGTAATGGCTTTTGGTAAAGAGATGAAATCCATTAAATCTTCATAAAATATTGCTAGGGACTAGCAATAGTTTAGTGTGGGGGATTTGATATGTGTCTAAATACACATATATTTTGTATTATTTAAACCCACATAACGACCAAAAACACGCAAATGACTCACAAAATGGTACAAATATCATGAAAATGTGTTTTTATGTGATTCAGGTACAAAAGATTGAAAAACAAGTGAAAAATGATCAATTTCACAACAATTGTCATTTTCAGTCCCTGGAGTTTCACAAATTGTCAAAACTAGTCCCTGAAAACTCAAAATGATAGAAAAGTCAACTTAAGTCCTTGGGAAGTCAAACTTGTTCACAAATAGTCCCTGGATAAAAGTTTACACAAAATAGCAATTTTTACCCCTCAAGTTACAAAATTGGCAAAATTAGTCCCTGGGTATTTAAAAATGGAAATTTAACAAAATATACCCTTGTACTATTCATGAATGACAATTTGGAACCTTTTGATAACTTTTGGGAAAATTACAATTTCACCCCCTCAACTTTGAAAAATGTCATAAAAGGTCCCCGGGTGTTTTAAATTGTAATAAAAACAAAATAGGTCCTTTGGTTTATCTAACATGGCAATTTTGGTACTTGTGATTACTTTTGGGAATTTACAAGATCAGCCCTCAATTTTCAGCATATTACAAATATGGTCCTTGTGATTTAACTAAAACCAAAATCCAAATCCTAACTAAACCTTAGCTGCTTATCTAAACCAAACCCAAACCCATTTTCAAGCCCAACACCAATAAGCCCAACTCACCCTTAACTAAATATCAGGGTCAAACTAAATGTTTGACCCGTCTCCTTCCTTATCACCCCGCCAAAACCAGACAGTCACCCCTAGTTTTACCCACTGATTTCACCAAACCACCTTATCCTGACAACCCCCCTCCTCCAATGCTTATCCCTTACACCCCATGTGCTCAGATGAGTTAAAAACCCACTTGTTCCATTTTCCCGCCAAAATTACACTGGATGGCTGAGATCAATTCAAGACAATTAAATGGTGGGGATATGCTCGGATTTGATCAAGGATTCATTTGGGATTGCTATAAAAGGAAGAGATGCATCACAGGAATAATTGTCAACTAGTTTAGGACCAAATTAGTATAAAAAAGTAGTGTAATTTTATTTCAGTTTAATTAATGTTTTCAGTTGTAATTCTAGTTTATTTTGAGTAATCTGTCACTTTTATATTGTAACAATATTAATTAGTAATAAAATTTCAAGTTTTCAAATTTCTTGTTTAATTCGTATTAATTTATTTGATAAGCAAATAGCTTATTTTCTGTTTATATAAGCTCATTTAAGCTTCTCATAGCTTTTTGTGAGTTTATCATTAGTTTAAATCAGCTCTATCCAAGATATGTGTAAAAGTCAACAAAAGTCAAACTGATTGGTAATAAGCTGTTTCTGGGTTTAGAAGCTAAAGCTGGATGGTTTTCTGGTTTCTAGCTTGTTGACAACAAGCTAGGAGTGGTTTCTAATTCTTGTTCCTTGTTCTTTGTTCCATTTTCAATATCAGTTGTAAGCTTTTCTTTCTATATTTTGCATAATTATCCATAGTACTGTTCTAGTGCTTATTTTTAGCTTATCTTTATTATTTCTTGCTTATTAGTAGTTTAAGATCATATGTCATCAGTATAATCAGTTTTCTATAGCTTTTGTATCATTTTCCTTAAAAACATTAAAAAAGTCAAAAACAGCCATAAGTAGCTTAGCTTATTAATCTGCTTAATTTTTAGTCTAAGTCACTTTTTTATAGTTTGATTAACTTATTAGTAACATTAGAATCAGAATTATAGTTAAAACAGCCTGCTTCTTTGGAAAATACCCAAACAGTCCCTGGAAAGGAGTGTTTGGTTTAGGGCAGTTTCAAGGGCAAAACCCATTGTTACTGTTCATTGACCATTGGATTAAGTTTGTTCTAGCTTATTTTCACCATAATAAGCTGTTTTGAAGATTTTATTAGCACTTTAGATAGAAAATCAAAGTTTTTATAGGCTTAGTTAATTTCAGCCTCATAACTGTCCAAATAAGCTTGCAATAAGCTCAGCCTTATTCTGGCCTATTCCTTGGCACTTTTGAACTCCCCTTAGTCCCTTTAGTGAATACCAAATAGCCTAGCTTGTTCTCTTTTGCTCTCCTTTGATCTGCACAAAATCTGCATTTTTTTTCTAAATTTGCGTATTTGGTGGTTCTGGGCTGATTTTCGGCGATTTTTCATTTCTTCGTCGTAAGGAGTTAGAACCTGAAATTTTTGGTGCATATAGCTCCCCAGCTTGTGTACATCTTGGATTTTTTTCTTGATTTTTAGAACCTTCTAAGACCACTAAACCAGGCCTCGAACAAGGGCAGTTTTGCCCTGCTCCACAAGTACAACAGCAGACTTGGTTTTGGTTCGAGCTTGTTGAGAGCTTTTCTACCTTAAGCCATAGCTTTTTCTTGTATTCTTAGCTTCTTTAATAGTAACTCAGTCCCTTTTATCTTTTTCTTTTAGCTTATAATTTATTTTATAGCTTATAGCTTAATTAGAAGTTTCTAAGTTTTTAAAAACCTTTAAAACCAACTGTTGGCATAAGCTCATGGTTTCCAGCTTATGTAGCTTGTTCCAAAAATAATGTCTTTTTAAAAGTTACTTAATATTAGCTTGTTAGTACATCTGTAAAAAGAAAATCGAAAAAAAAATAAAAATACCAAAAATGTGGGGTGTGGGACACGAACTCGCGACCTCTAGTATAACATGCACACACAACCCACACCCCTTTCCCATCTGCTCTGGAGCACCAGTTCTGCTAGAGTCTCCACCTTAAATCCTTTTAACACCTTTTTTTTCGTTTAAGCTTATTTTCATTTTTAGCTTATAACAGCTTATCAAAATAAGCTGTTTTGTCATTTATATTTTTATTAGCTTTGTAATGTTATAAAGTATTTACATAAAAAAAAATTTCAGATTTTTTAGAATACGTTTAGTATTTATTTCGTATTTTTGTTTGTAAATTAGTAATTAAATCATAATAAAAAATATAAAAGTCAAAAAAATATAAATCTTTTTTCTAAGATTTTCTTTTGTCATATAGAACCTGTAAAAAATAGATTTGCACCCGTAGTGTTTATATTTCATTAAATTCACGTTTTTACTTGCGCACGTACGTTATTTTTATTAATAACGCGCGTTTTCAGTTTTCTTTATAGTTTTTTATTACGTAAGTTTTAGATAACCGTTTTCTTACATTTTTAATCGTTTTTAATTATCTTTAACATATTTTAGCTTAGAAACCCAAAACTCTTTTATTTTCACCTTTCTAACACGTTTCAGCAAATCGAGATCGCGAATTCCATTCAACCTTCGTTGGGGATAACGAACCTAGGTTACACTTGCTCGCCTTGTGTTTCCTTTGACATTAGAAATATAAGGTTGATATTACGCGTATCATATAGCAACAATGATCACAATGGATATGATGAGATGAGGCTTGGTTCCTAACCGCGACCTATCATGAATGATATGATCTAAGGTAAGCAATGATACAATGCAACATATGCAAACACGTATGTTATCAATACCACTCGAAAGTTTTGAAAACAACGTTTATCGCCGAAAAATACATTTTTGACGTCTCGTTAAGTTATAAACTACATTTCGCGTAAATATGTTAAAACTACAATCCATGATCCTTGTTTGGTGTTCTATTGGCAAATATAACGTTTTCGTCGCAAAACAATACTTTTCATAACTTGTGAAAATATATATCCAAAACGGCTTCGCAAAACTAGTCGCGAATTAGTGCACGTTAAGAGTTAGTGAATAAATTTGACGTTCTTGAAAACCTTGTAACATTATCTAAATGTCGTGCTATTTGACTTTTGATCATACGCGTCTTGATTAGATAGAAAACCGGCTATCAATGCGATGACTTGCAAAAATGTTAACTTTTATACTTAGAAAATACTTTCTAATAGGGCTGTCAAAATAGAATAGAGTTCGTCGGCTTTGAACGTGTATATCTCGGTCGTTATAAGCTCGTTTTCTACGTTCTTTATATCCACGGATTCTTCATAACATGAACTAACATAATATCAGTAGCTTGGCTCTCCTAGATCACGTCTAATGCCTCGTTTGGTCCTTTAAAGTTCGGCTAACAGCACGCTTATTTTCAGAAAATTAGTTTTCGTCGTCTAACTTTGCAAAATCATATCTCCTTCGTTATAAGTCGGTTTTTAGTGATTCTTGCGGCCACGGTTTCGTTTTTGAAAGAACTTTCTGAATATGTAGGCCAAAATATACCAAAAGTTACTGAGTTTTCCAGTTTACACGTTTTTGGACATTAGCTATTTTAGATTGTTAAAAACTCATTTCCTTGGTTCTAAACTTGATCATGCCACCTCAAATCAACTCCACAAGTTCGCAAATCCTACCATACACCTTCTTAGGGTGTCACGGGGTCCTAAACATCACCAACCTTGGTGGATCTCATGTGCTTACTAGTGAAACTTATAGATCTAGTGTTTGTGATAGTTTATAAGCAAAGTGGTATCTAAAACATAAGTAACTTGCATGATTAGCTATTATAACTTGAAAATACATAATCATATGAAGTAAATGAAAGTATAAGATGATCAAAAAGTGTTCTTGAAACTTACTTCATGATTTGATGAGTTTTGATGAGAAATGTGCAAGAAACTTTGAGGTTTAACCACAAAACATTAACAAGGAAGGTAAATGGAGCTTGATTATAACTTTAACTTGAAAATTTTATGGATTGATCTTGGTGTTCTTCCTTTGGCCAATCCAAAAAGAAGAGAAAGAGAGAATATGTAGTGTATTTTGCTAGTGAATTTGATGTAGTGAAGTGTTGGTCTAATTAAATCAAAAGACCAAAAGACATAAACATTAAATGGGATGTACTTGAAATCAAGTGGCCTTATGGCTTAGGGTGGCTAGGGGGGGGGGGGCGGCACATGGTGCTAAATATGGGAGGATTTGATGTAATTAAAGATCTTGTCTAGTTATTCTATGTGTTGGTTAGTTTAGTGTATACATTGGGTGTTATCGGGTACCGAGTTAACTAGAAATAACTCGTGACGAGGTGAAATGAAATACGACGAAGTTGTAAAAATTGTAAAATCATATTCCTTGCAAGAATCGGGTGTTAGAATGATTATCGAATTGAAATTTCGTAAATCGATGGAGTTATAAGCGTCAAACGTAAGGTATAGCGATTGGTTTGAAAACACCGGATAAAGTAATAATATAATCTCTATATCATTATAATTAGCTTGAAAATGTATTAGGATCATTGTCTGGAGTATTGGGTATAATGTTAGTAGAAATGACTGAGTGGTAACGTTAATTAAACAATTAAGCATGCGTTAATGAAAATCACACAAACCCATGCATGAACTGATATGGTAATGATGTTACTGATGATATGCAGACTACCCTAGTCTGTATGATGTGTCTTTACTGATGATGCATGAATACGTAGCTAAACCTAACTGGTTACGCGCATTTGGATACCCGTAAACCAAGTTTACGACATGATGAATGATGCCCATGAATAGTGATTTCCCTCCGGGAATAAATAGTGTCACATGAATAGTAAAATTTTTGACAACTTCTTAAATTCTCAAACTGACTTCAAAAACGATGAATAGTGATCGGTGAATAGTGATTGATGAATAGTAACTCATGAATAGTTAATTGTTGGGGTTTAGAAAATGACCTGAAATTACGGGTTATGACAGTCGGCCACCTTAAAAGGAATTCAGTCCCTGAATTCAGCTGATGTTGTTCTCTGGAGTGGTCTCGGTGAAAAGATGTGGGTATTTGAGTCGCATCTGGTCTTCCCGCTCCCAAGTAAACTCAGGACCTCTACGAGAATTCCAGCGAACTTTGACGATCGGAATTCGACTTTACTGCAACTGTTTGACCTCCCGGTCCATGATTTCTGCTGGTTCTTCCACAAAGTTAAGCTTATCATCGATCTGAATTTCTTCCAATGGGATTACGAGCGTTTCGTCTGAAAGACATTTCTTGAGGTTTGAGACATGAAATGTGTTATGTACATTGCTGAGCTCTGATGGAAGCTCTAGCCTGTATGCTACCGGACCAATCCTTTCCAGGATCTTGAATGGCCCAATGTATCTCGGGTTCAACTTACCGCGTTTCCTGAATCGTATCACGCCCTTCCAAGGCGAGACCTTCAACATGACTTTGTCACCAACCTGAAATTCTAATGGTTTGCGTCGAACATCGGCGTAACTTTTCTGCCTGCTTCTGGCTGTTTGGAGTCTTTCTCTAATCTGAATTATCTTTTCTGTTGTCTCTCTGACCAACTCTGGACCTGTTAGCTGTACATCACCAACTTCGGCCCAACAAACTGGGGACCTACACTTACGACCGTAGAGTGCCTCGAATGGTGCAGCGTTTATGCTCGAATGATAACTGTTATCGTAAGAGAACTCGATCAATGGCAAATGGTTAGCCCAACCATTTCCGAAGTCAATGACACATGCCCTGAGCATGTCTTCCAATGTCTGAATTGTTCTCTCGCTCTGACCATCGGTCTGAGGTTGATAGGCGGTACTCATGTCTAACTTAGACCCAAATGAATCTTGCAATGATTCCCAAAAGTTTGAAGTAAAGCGACTGTCTCTGTCGGAAATGATGGAAATTGGTGCACCGTGCCTTGAGACAATTTCCTTGACGTAAAGTCTGGCGAGCTGATCCATAGTATAAGTCTCTTTGATTGGAATGAAATGAGCTGACTTGGTGAGACGATAAACTATTACCCAAATAGCATCGTAACCTCTTGATGTTTTGGGAAGTTTAGTGACAAAGTCCATTGTAATGCGTTCCCACTTCCACTGGGGAATCTCTGGTTGCTGAAGTAATCCTGATGGTTTCTGGTACTCGGCTTTCACTTTAGCACAAGTAAGGCATTTAATGACATACGTAGCTATCTCTGCTTTCATATTGGGCCACCAATAAAGCTTCTTGAGATCCTGATAAATCTTATCAGAACCTGGATGAATGGAGTACTTTGACTTGTGTGATTCGTGCATGATCAACTCTCGTATTCCACCATAGAGAGGTATCCAGCTTCTATCCTTGAAGCATAATGTTCCATCTGATCTCTTCACTAAACCATTTGCGTTATCTTGCATTTCTTTGAGTGTTTCACTTGGTAGGTTTTCTTCCTTGAGTGCCTCGGCTTGGGCCTCGAGGATCTTTGATGGTAGTGGTGAAATGATAGACATTCCCAATGATCTGACTCTCAAAGGCTTGAGTCTCTCTTTCCGACTGAGTGCATCTGCCACAACATTGGCTTTTCCTGGGTGATATCTGATTTCACAGTCGTAATCACTAAGTAGTTCCAACCAACAACGTTGCCTCATGTTAAGTTCCTTCTAATCACGAATGTACTGTAAGCTTTTGTGGTCAGTAAATACTACACACTTTGTTCCATAAAGATAATGTCTCCAAATCTTGAGTGCGAAAACCACGGCACCCAACTCTAAGTCATGAGTAGTGTAGTTCTTCTCATGCTTCTTAAGCTGACGAGATGCATAAGCTATCACTTTCTCGTTTTGCATTAACACTGCCCCAAGTCCTTTGTGTGAAGCATCGCAATATACCACGAAGTTTTCAATCCCTTCTGGCAATGACAAAATTGGCGTGCTGCAAAGTTTCTGTTTCAATAACTGCAAAGCGGTCTCTTGCTTTTCTCCCCAATCGTACATTTGGTTCTTTTGTGTCAACTTGGTCAGTGGCTTAGCTATTTTGGAAAACCCTTCAATGAACCTTCTGTGATATTCGGCAAGTCCTAAGAATTGACGAACTTCTGTGGGAGTTTTTGGTGTTGCCCAATCTTTAACTGCCTCAATCTTTGCTGGATTGGTGGTGCGTGATGTGTCGTTGCGGTTTAGCAGTTTTAATGCCTACTCAAGTTTTAAATTTATATTTAGCCGACTTATCAATAACACACACACTTAACGAGCAGTGTACCCGGTCAATATGAATATAATGGTAAGTAGAGTGTCGATCACTAAGAGTGGAACGTATTATCTCGTTATTCTAATCAGTATTTTAATATCCTAACGCAAGGGGGTTTCAGTCTGAGAGACTGGCATGATTTGTTTGCAATTAAATAATAAAATAAACCAATAGGCACGAATCAGCAAGTAGCACACACGTACACAGATAAATACTCGAGACAATAAGAGGGCTGTCCTTATGATTAAGTAGATTGTCACTTGTTTTATTGATAGCTTTATATGAAGTGTATGTAGTTAACCCTTTCTCGTTGGTCCTATTCTTATCGGCGAGTAAACCCTTAATGATTACTTATGTCTAAAAGTTATTCCTAAGTGATCAATTTAGTAATAACCGTGGGAGCCACATTATTTTCCGCAGTCAAATGCCCGCAAGCCACTAATAAACACAGAGGTTATCAATGCACTAATAAGTAGTAACCAAAGACATCAACATATAAACTTTAATTGATGGGAAAGCAAGTATTAAAGGGAGTGCAATCTTTCGCTGTCACATTACACAAGCCACCAATCCTGATGAATTAAAGTTTGCTAACACAATAAAACAAAACTACTTAATGAATTAAACACATGCAGCACCTTCTTACAGCTCTTGTATCTTCGTTTGGTGTGTCTTGTGCTGCCTCCTTGACTGAATTCGTCCTAGGGTTCTGCTGCTTCGGTCTTCGAATCTAATATATTCCCCCCGAAATTCGTCTGGTCTTGGGGTATTTATAGTTTCTGTCTGAGGGAAGATGCGGCGCATCTAGTAAGTAGATGCGGCGCATTGACTTAACTTCGCGTGGGGTCCAAGATTATAATATTCAGGAATATTCGTACACCGCCAGAAGATGCGGCGTAACTCCATGATTAGATGCGGCGCATGTCCTCTTGTATCTTGGATCGTATCTGGTGATATCTTAATAGAGATGCGCCGTATGTAATGAGTGAGATGCGGCGCATCTGGAGCAGATTAGTCTTGATCTTCTTCATTTCAGTAGACTCTTAACTTCTTGCATGTTTTGCTCCATAATTAGTCCAAAATCGCTAAGTTTCACCAAATGCTTGTTTTTACCTGAGAATTACAAAAGTAAACGATTAAGTATCAATCCTCATACATAATATAATAAAACAAGTCACATTAATAGGATAAATGATAGTAATAAAATGTACTTATTTGAGTTCATCAAATATCCCCCCACTTGAACTTTACTTGTCCCCAAGTAAACCTTAGAATTTCTCTTATGAAAATGTATCCTAAAAGATGTTAGGATTTATTTTTATATTTAAGCATGTATTCGTTTATTTCATAATCACACAACTAAACACTTAACGAATTAGAAGTAAAATAAAATAAGTCGATAAAAGCAAATCTAATCGTTTAACTGTCCAGTCGTGACGAATATTCTATCATAAGCTTGGCAAGTATACACATCTCCTCCACTAAAGCTAAGGAATAACAAGTCTAAAGCGGTAAAAAGGGTTTGTAGGCTTAAGGGTTAATTATTCTCTTTCACTATCGATCTCAAATTCCAAAAAAGGCGACAAAATCACAAATACATAATCGAATCCACGAACACGATACTTGCAATTGCTCAAATCCTTAACTCGAATAGGCTAAAGATAGGTCCAAACTTCACCAATAATAATATATCAAAAAGGGCGACAAAATCATAAATACATAGCCGAATCCACGACTACGATACTTAAGATTGCTCAAATCCCTAATCTCAATAAATCAAAGGTTTGGTTGGATAAAGAATAATAAAGGGCATGGATAACATTTGGGATATAAATTGGTGTAAAATGAAAAATAAACAAAACAAATAAATTAAAATCCTAAGTGTGGTTAATCACTATCCCAACCATCCCATGAATAAGACTCATATCATCGAATAACTCACGCTTTAACACTTGAAACACACGCTTTAGGTAGACATGAATTATACTCAACAAGATCTTAATCAAAGAATAAACCTTAATTGGCGTTCCCATAACTGCCAATTCCCATTCAATCCATAGATATAATACAACAAATAGTGGTGATATCGACCACTTAATACAAAACTTTACATAAGTTGGTTAAAACAAACATCCAACTTTTCTTTCTTTCTTTTTCTTTTCTTATTTTTTCGATTTTTTTTTTTTTTTTTTTTTTTTTTTTTTTTTTTTTTTTTTTTTTTTTGACATCAAACATAGACATAGATGTGTAAAATTTCACCACATCACTATAATGATAATTCTGGATAATTTTTCCATACTTTTCATACTTCAGAAATAACGGTAATAGTGAAAGTAGCAAACACACGAAAAATAAACTCAAAGATATACAATATTTACTTTCACTCCAATTGCATTGTGCAATTTCCCGACCTAACCATAGATAATGAATTACGCACGCGAACACAGGTAATGTAAGGAAACACACTTTGCCTATAGCAATTAACCAACCACGGATTCTAATCTACAGGGTAGGCTAAGGTGTAAGGGTGTAACGAAACATTTTAAACATAGGTGCAAGAAACGAAAGGAATGGCTCTGAGTGTTTTTCTAGGGGTATCTTACTCTAAAAATGAGAGTAACAAAAGGGTTTATACGGGGGTTAACTAACCAGTGTAGTTAGTTAATAACACATAACATGTAATAGGCTATTTGGGTGTAATCCTAGAATTTTACCAATTTAGACAAGTCATTCCAATTATATAAATATAATACTTATTATGGTGGTCTCGAATAGTATACAAGCCAATTTCTAAAGTTTACAAGTCACCGGCACACTCATAGATTTGTGAATTTTGAAAATCACAATTTTTGAAAATAACGTCTTGTGTGCAGCTATGCAACTTAGATCTTAAACAAAAACATGCTAAAAATTTTTAAGTTTGATATATTAAGCACATTTTTAAGCATAATTTTTGAAAAAGTTTAGGACAAGTAATTGTTAAGTGTTCTAATTCTCCAATCCCCCCACTTAAGTTAAACAACGTCCTCGTTGTTTGTATAAAAGGTTAAAAACTGGAAAATAAAAGAATTAGAACAGAAAAACTCCCCTGAGATTTGCTCGGTATGATCCTTCATTAGTATAAGAGCAAAAAATCATCTTTCTTGTGGATTAGAACATTTAAGCTTCATACTTGATGTATCCACAGGAAATCCAGGAAACTATAATACCACCAACACTTTAAAACACACCTAAGATAAGAAAGGTTAAACTTGCATAATACATTAGTAGTTAGGAAAAATAAAACTTAAAAATTAAAACTGAAAATCATCAGGTCAGTCGATGCGCCGTATCTTATGGAAGAAGATACGCCGTATCGAGCCTGGAATTAATACGGATCAGAATAAAGATGCGCCGCATCCTTAACCAGGGATGCGCCGCATTAAAAATAAACTGATAAAAAGTTTTAAAGTCGAAAATAAAAATGCAGAAAAATAAAATAAGATATGACCATTGCAGGAGATGCGTCGCATCTCAGAATTGAGATGCGCCGTATCCTCATGCGGCCTGACTGACTCGACACAGAAAACAGAATAATAAAAATTCTCCGGGTTGTCTCCCGGTAAGCACTTGTCTTTATTCCAGAGTCTTCAAGTTAGACTCACGTTCAGCTCTTTACTTAGTCCTTGTCACGGTCCATCCTTCTTCCTTCATCCGAAAGATTTTCCCGTATATCTCTGCGACGTTTTCTTCCGTTCGACTTAATCTAATATAACTCTTTGTCTTCGCCGCAGTATACTCTTCATCAGGACCTAAAGAATATTTGATGATTTTAAATTTTTCAGAAATAATCATGGGTGGCTCATTGTAAGGAATCCCAAGTAGTCGACACTTCCTTTTGGTAAACTCTTCATTGTCTTTATCAACGAAATCGAAATAAGGATCCTTAATCAAATAATCATCTAGTTCTTCAATTAATGACTTATTGTCTTGAATCGCCTCCCATTCTCTTTCCAAATCCCATTGTAACCGTCGACTAAGCTTCGTAAAATCATCAAATTGTTCATGCACCCATTCCCAGAAAGTAGTATTCGATGTTCCTTTGAGTCCTTTCAAGCGTTCAATTCTACCCTTTTCTTGCAAAGCCACCGCTTTTTGTGGGCAGTCTTCAACATTATCGTACCACTCATAATCTTCAAAGGTTACATCGTTTCCAACCCGTTTCATCCCAATTATACTTCCCCCATTACAAGTTCCGTCACTTTTATAATCACAGGTCGGCCAAACACTACTCCCGTCCTTGAAAACGAAGGGTGTACAAGTCTGATTAATGTGCTCAGATTCCCATGGTTTATCCCAAACCCATGGTACTTGGTCATTCCATTCATAGTACCAGGTGTTTTTGAAATCGTCATAAGTCTTACATCCTGGTAGATCTCCAGTAAGCACATCATCGTCGACTCGAAGAAGGTAGTTAAATTCCTTGAACTGCTTGCACAAGGGTGTCTCATAATCGAACACATCAATGTCAATTCTGAAAAGTTCTTCAATGCCCTCATTGATTGTTGAATCATGAAGTGACGACCCATAATCGCTTTCTACTTCTTCGTCTTCTCCTCTCATCCAATATACCCATAATGCATCCTTAGTAGCTCGATCCATGCTCTTATGGTTATTAAACTTACTAGCCAACCATTCTGAAAAATCAACATCGTTAGGATCGTGGTTAACGTCAAAGCAAGCCTTTCCAATCATATTCTTTTTTATCTCCATGAACTCGTTAAATTGCTTCTTAAAACTCCGAGTCAACCATGAAGTCATAATCTGCTTGACTTCATTTGCAGGGGCAAATTCCGGACTACCATATTTGAGTTCTAGCCAATCATTGAGGGAGAGGTCTATCAATCTTACCAATCTGCCATGAAATAGTAATTCCGCCAAAGCATAATTTCTGTCATTATCCAGATAGTTCTCATTTAATCCCCAGTACTGTTCGGAATAAGGCATGTAAGAGATTTGGGTGTTGCCTCCACCACAGCTGTTGTTGCTTGAGTCCATGTATGCAAGATAGAATTTCCCATCATCTTCTTCGATAGTAGTCCAGTTCAATCCTTTGGATTCAATGATAGGCCATAAGAGCGACAATTCTTCTCCAGTGTACCTCACAAATACATCATAAGAGAATACCTCTTTGTCAATGTTGCATAAACGCATGAATTCCTTAAAAGCAACTTCAAGAGGAGTCTCCCAAGAGAATAAATCTGCATCGATCATGAGCACATTGAATGAATCTGAAAACAAGCATTCCTTAGCAAGATATCCGTTAACTGACATGTCTTCCATAGCAAAATCTGTCATCCAAGGTAAAATCATCAGTAGGATTTGTTCGCTAGAAGAGAAATTAATGAATATAGAAACGGATATATGAATACAAATAGCTGATATCTGCAGACGATGCGCCGTATCCAAATAGTTGGATACGCCGTATCTTATAATCGTTAAAATTAAATCAGACTTTTATTCAGGAAAATAGATACGCCGCTTAGAATTTATGAATGCGCCGTATCGAATTAATTAATCAAAAATCGATATTTATTTAAAATTAAATGCGTCGTATTAACGAAAGTTAATGCGCCGTATTTTCGTTACGTTTAAAAATACGAGATTTTTGATTCAGAGGATACGCCGTATCGACAGAGATCGATGCGCCGTATCTGTTTAATAATTCGAAAACTGTTTTTAATTAAAATAATAGATACGCCGTATCTGCGAAAGCAGATGCGTCGTATGGCGTTAACGTTTAGACAAAATTTTTTTTTATCAAAAACAGATACGCCGTATCTGCTAAAGCAGATGCGTCGTATTACTTTATCACTTAGAAAAAAAAACTTTCTTATTAAAAACAGATACGCCGTATCTTGGGGAAAAGATGCGTCGTATCGAATTAATTAAACGCGTTGTATTTAAAAAAAAATTAAACGCAATACGCCGTATCTGAGAGATCAGATGCGCCGTATCGTTTGATTTAGCACAGTACAACGATAGCAGAACAGAAAAAATACGAAAAATAAAAACAAAAATTAAAACACACAAACAAAAATAAACACAAAAACAAAAATAAAAGCAAACAAATAACACACAAAACAACAAATATGCAAAATAATACAATGATGCAATTAATCTAATAAAAAGAAAAACCTCATTAAAATACTAATCAAATTAACAGATAATAACAATTCACTCCCCGGCAGCGGCGCCAAAAACTTGGTGGTGCGTGATGTGTCGTTGCGGTTTAGCAGTTTTAATGCCTACTCAAGTTTTAAATTTATATTTAGCCGACTTATCAATAACACACACACTTAACTAGCAGTGTACCCGGTCAGTATGAATATAATGGTAAGTAGAGTGTCGATCACTAAGAGTGGAACGTATTATCTCGTTATTCTAATCAGTATTTTAATATCCTAATGCAAGGGGGTTTCAGTCTGAGAGACTGGCACGATTTGTTTGCAATTAAATAATAAAATAAACCAATAGGCACGAATCAGCAAGTAGCACACACGTACACAGATAAATACTCGAGACAATAAGAGGGCTGTCCTTATGATTAAGTAGATTGTCACTTGTTTTATTGATAGCTTTATATGAAGTGTATGTAGTTAACCCTTTCTCGTTGGTCCTATTCTTATCGGCGAGTAAACCCTTAATGATTACTTATGTCTAAAAGTTATTCCTAAGTGATCAATTTAGTAATAACCGTGGGAGCCACATTATTTTCCGCAGTCAAATGCCCACAAGCCACTAATAAACACAGAGGTTATCAATGCACTAATAAGTAGTAACCAAAGACATCAACATATAAACTTTAATTGATGGGAAAGCAAGTATTAAAGGGAGTGCAATCTTTCGTTGTCACATTACACAAGCCACCAATCCTGATGAATTAAAGTTTGCTAACACAATAAAACAAAACTACTTAATGAATTAAACACATGCAGCACCTTCTTACAGCTCTTGTATCTTCGTTTGGTGTGTCTTGTGCTGCCTCCTTGACTGAATTCGTCCTAGGGTTCTGCTGCTTCGGTCTTCGAATCTAATATATTCCCCCCAAAATTCGTCTGGTCTTGGGGTATTTATAGTTTCTGTCTGAGGGAAGATGCGGCGCATCTAGTAAGTAGATGCGGCGCATTGACTTAACTTCGCGTGGGGTCCAAGATTATAATATTCAGGAATATTCGTACACCGCCAGAAGATGCGGCGTAACTCCATGATTAGATGCGGCGCATGTCCTCTTGTATCTTGGATCGTATCTGGTGATATCTTAATAGAGATGCGCCGTATGTAATGAGTGAGATGCGGCGCATCTGGAGCAAATTAGTCTTGATCTTCTTCATTTCATTAGACTTTTAACTTCTTGCATGTTTTGCTCCATAATTAGTCCAAAATCGCTAAGTTTCACCAAATGCTTGTTTTTACCTGAGAATTACAAAAGTAAACGATTAAGTATCAATCCTCATACATAATATAATAAAACAAGTCAAATTAATAGGATAAATTATAGTAATAAAATGTACTTATTTGAGTTCATCATGGATCAACCTGTAGTCCTTGACTATCAATGACGTGACCAAGAAATTGTAGTCTTCTGATCCAAAAATCACACTTTGAAAATTTGGCATACAGTTTCTCTTTCTTGAGCAGTTCTAAGATTGTTCTGAGGTGTTCTCGGTGCTCTTCTTCACTCCTTGAGTAAATCAAGATATCGTTAATGAATACAATCATGAACTTATCTAAATATGGCTTGCACACCCTGTTCATGAGATTCATGAACACAGCTGGTGCGTTGGTCAGTCCGAACGGCATTACCTGAAATTCATAATGACCATAACGTGTTCTGAATGCTGTCTTCGGGATATCTTCCTCCCGAACCTTAAGTTGATGGTAACCCGATCTCAAGTCGATCTTGGAGTAATAACTGGAACCTTGCAACTGATCAAACAAATCGTCGATCCTGGGAAGTGGATAACGATACTTCACCGTTAATTTGTTTAGCTCTCGATAATCAATGCACATTCTGAAAGATCCATCTTTTTTCTTCACAAACAAAACTGGTGCTCCCCAAGGCGATGAACTTGGTCCAATAAATCCTTTATCCCAGAGCTCTTGTAATTGATTCGACAACTCTTGCATTTCTGAAGGTGCAAGTCGATAAGGTGTTGATGAACTCAAATAAGTACATTTTATTATCATCATTTATCCTATTTATTTGACTTGTTTTATTATATTATACATGAGAATCGATACATTAATGTTTACTTTAGTAATTCTCAGGTAAAAACAAGCATTATGTAAAACTTGGCGATTTTGGACTAATTATGGAGCAAAACAAGCAAGATGTCAAAAGCCTACTGAAATCCAGAAGATCAAGCTCGTCCTACTCCAGATACGCCGCAATATACTTCTAACATACGGCGTATCACTATCAAGATTTCACAAGTTACAATCCAAGTACATGCGCCGCATACAAAGATCAAGATACGCCGCATCTGAAGACGGTGTACGAATATTCCAGAATATATTAATCTTGGACCCCACGCGAAGTTAAGTCAATGCGCCGCATCTATCAACTCAATGCGCCGCATCGATCCCTCAGATAGAAACTATAAATACCCCAAGGTCAGACGAATTTGAGAGTCTTGGACAGGGTGTGAAGATATAACCCTAGAGCCGAATTCAGACGACTAAGCAGCACAAGACACACCTCAAACAAAGATACAAGAGCTGTAAGAAGGTCCTGCATGTATTCAATTCATTAAGTAGTTTTGTTTTATTGTATTAGTACGCTTTAATTCATCAGGATTGATGGGCTTGTGTCATGTGACTACGGAAGATCATGCACTCCCCTTAATATTGCTTTCCCATTAATTAAAGTTTATATGTTGATGTCTTTGGTGACTTTTATTAGTGCATTGATAACCTCTGTGTCTAGCTGAGTCTTGCTTGGGTCACCATGCCCCTTCCTCGCCTATCTATTCTAGCGTATACGAGACGTGGGCATCACAAATGCCCAATACTCTAGAAAAGTAGGATAGACATAAGTAATCATTAAGGGTTTACTCGCCGATAAGATTAGAGCCAACGAGAAACGTTTAATTATATACACTTCATATAAAACTAGCAATAAAACAAGTGACAAGCTACTTAATTATCAGGACAGGTCTTCTTATTGTCTCGAGTATCTATCTGTGTACGTGTGTGCTAATCGCTGATTCGTGCTCATTAGTTTAGTTTACTATTTAATTATAACCAAACCGTGCCAGTCTCTCAGGCTGAACCCCCTTGCGTTAGATTAGGTTGTATAGCTAACTTAGGATATTAAAATACTGATTAGAATAACTAGATAATACGTTCCACTCTTAGTGATCGACACTCTACTTACCATTATATTCATACTGACCGGGTACACTGCTCGTTAAGTGTGTGTGTTGTTGATAAGTCGGCTAAATATAAATTTAAAACTTGAGTGGGCATTAATACTGCTAAACCGCAATGACACGCACGCGCATCAAGTTTTTGGCGCCGTTGCCGGGGAGTGAATTGTTATTATCTGTTAATTTGATTTAGTATTTTAATTAGGTTTTTCTTTTTAGTTTCTTTTTAGATTCTAACCGCTAACCCTGTTATATATTAGATAGATTGCATTCATTGTATAATTTGCATATTTTCTGTTTTTGTGTGTTTTTGTTTTCTGTAATTTTTGTTTCTTTTTGTTTGTTCTTATTTTTGTTTTTCTTTTTTTTTCTATTTTTCCGCATTCTGCTATCGTTGTATTTTGTTGTACAAACGATACGGCGCATCTGTTTTCACAGATACGGCGTATTGCGTTTAATTTTTATAAAATACAACGCGTTTAATAAATTCGAGTACGACGCATCTTTCCCCAAGATACGGCGTATTCTGTTTTTAATAAGAAATTTTTCTAAACTCTAACGTCATACGACGCATCTGTTTTAACAGATACGGCGTATTTTCTATTTAAATTAAAAACAGTTTTTCGAATTTTTAAACAAAAGCGACGCATCGATCTTCATCGATACGGCACATCTACTAAATCAAAAATCTTGTATTTTGAAACGTAACGAAAATACGGCGCATTAGCTTTTGTTAATACGACGCATTTAATTTTAATAAATATAATCGATTTTTGATAATTTAAACCTGATACAGCGCATTCAAATTCATAAGCGGTGTATCTGTTTTCTGAATAAAAGTCTGATTAAATTTTAACGAAATAAGATATGGCGTATCTAACTTTCTGGATACGGCGCATCGTCCGCAGATATCAGCAACTTTTATTTTTCGTATTCCGTTTTCGTTGTTAATTTTCTGATATCATACTTTCTTGAACATACCCTACTAATGCTTTTGTGATGATTTCAGGAAGTGCATGACCAGGAGTTCAACTAAGAACTTGATTAAACCTTTTGAAGATCCTGAACGAGCCTTACATTCGCTTAAAAGGCTTTTCAACACAAAAAGCTTTGAAATCTCAAGTTCGTTCGAGCTTGATTACTTTTCTGAAGAGAAGGAGGAAGAAGAAACAGAAACAATGACGGAAAACACTACTATGGAGGAATACATGAACAAAACCCGTGCTGATTACAGTTCAGGAGTTGCTAGACCAAAGTTTGATGAAAAGTCAAAGTTTGAGTTGAAGGGTCAGTTTCTCAAGGAGCTAAGAGAAAATGCTTTCAGTGGAACAGAACATGAAGATGCTAATGAACATGTTGAAAAAGTCCTCGAGATTGCAGATTTGTTTACTACAGAAGGAGTCTCTGACGATCAACTTATGCTAAGAATCTTTCCAATTTCGCTTAAAGGAGCTGCTAATAAGTGGCTAAGGAATGAACCTGCTAGTTCAATCACAACATGGGAAGATTTGTAGAACAAATTCCTGAAAAGATATTGTCCACCTGCTAAAACTGCTAAAAAGATGGAGGCTATCAACAATTTCAAGCAAGAGCCTGATGAAACTCTTTATCAAGCTTGGGAACGATTTAAAGACTTATTGATGAAATGCCCTCAACATTATCTAAGTCCAATGCAGGAGATAATATTGTTCTATCAAGGATTGGACGTGCCTACTAGACAAATCTTGGATGCTAAGGGAGCTGTACCTCAAATGAGTGCAGCCGATGCTAAAAAATCTATCCAAGAAGCTCCTGATCACTCTAAAAAATGGCACGACGGAACCTCTACTAGATCTAAGAGCAGTACCAATTTTGACGGGTTTGCTGCAATTCAAGCTCAATTGGATAAAATTAGTAGAGAGATTATGAAGCGTGATGAGAAAGTTTATGCTGCCCAAGTTGGATGTGAAAAATGCGAAGGACCTCACTACACTAAAGATTGCCCTAATAAGAATGAAGGTGAGACTTTTGAAGAAGCATACTACACACAATTTGGACAACCATTCCGACCTTCAGGAAGATTTAGGGAAGCTGCTCCGGAATACTATCAAAAGAACAACTATAATCCCACTTATCAAGAAAGGAGTCAGACTTTGGATGACACTATAAAGCAAATTATGGCCGATGCTGCTAAAAGACATGAAGAGAACACCGCTATGATCAAAGAAATCCGAGCCTCAACGAATACTATAACAAGAAATCAAGGAGCTTCGATCAAAGCATTGGAACAACAAATCGGACAAATGAGCAAAGTTCTTCAAGAAAGGGGATACGGAAGTTTACCTAGCTCAACTGAAACTAACCCAAGAGATCATGTCAAGGCCATATGCACTACTGAAGAAGTCACACCTAACATACCTTTTCCTAGAAGATTGATGAATGGTAATGATGCTGCAAAGCCCAAATTTTTCTTTAATTCTTCAATTAGTTTAAGGAGGTTACTCAAAGAGAAGGCAAAGATTGAAGAGGAGATCAAGGCTACAATGAAAGAAGAGAGCTCTGCAACCGACTTACGTGCCTTGCCTCATAAAGAAAAGGACCCAGGAAGTTTTACTTTACCTTGTTCAATTAATGACATATCCTTCAATAATGCATTAGCTGACTTAGGAGCTAGCGTTAGTGTTATGCCCCTTAAGACATTCACTACCCTATGACTAGGAAAATTAGCACCAACTAAGCTGCTTATTGAATTGGCTGATAAAACGGTAAAACGACCTGAAGGGATTGCTGAAAATGTGCTAGTTAAGATTGAGAAGTTTGTTTTCCCCGTAGACTTTGTTATATTAGATATGCCCGAGGATGTTAAGATTCCTTTAATCCTTGGAAGACCTTTCTTGTCTACCGCACATGCTAAGATTAATGTGTTTAAAAGAAAAATCTCATTAAAGGTAGGGAACAATAAACTAGTCTATAAGTGCCAAAATCCTGCTAAGAGCATAATTAGAGGCATCTATGTGCTAGGATTAAGAGAACGTATGGACCTCGATCTAGAAGCTAGATTTATGGGAGAAACCTTGGTAAATAATGAATCGCTTGAGACCTATAGTGGAGACTACATTGAATTAAATGATCTTAATTTACCAATAGGAATCAATGATCAATTTATGGAGGATTTTGAACCCGAAATTGAAGAAGGAGAAATTATGGATGTACCTAGAATCAATATGATCAACACTAAGAATTATGATGAATTTGAAGGATATCCTAGTTTCTGTGATTATTGTAGAAAGATCCATGTAGATTGTGCTTATAATTTACAATTTCCTTGCATGATAGGATTTAAACAGGTTAGTGCCAACTTTTCCCTATTTTACCAATTAATGTAATGTCAAAAGATTTCTATAATTCTATAATGAAAAACAAAATTGAGTATAGAGGGAAAAACGTAGTTGGAATGTTCATGAATGTACCTATTTTTGTCAGGAATTTAACTATTGTTACAAATTTCACCGTGGTGGAAAACATGGATGCTTATCGTGATGTTGAGATGGGTGACGTGATCGTTGGGAAACCATTTTGTAAGGAGGTCAAAATTTACGCTAAAAGATTTGAAGGAAAGATCACATTTCAAAGTGGAAGCAACTTTATCACTTACATGATGCCTCGTGCTCACCCAAGGTTTAAACCTGCCCCTAACAAATTTTGTTACAAATTTACACCATTTCTTTTTGTAGATGAAAATGACGCTGAGAAAGGGATCGATTATCCGTACCAAAATATGAAAGGATTCTACAAAGGTGTACTTGAATTGGGGCTGGAATATGTTCGTGACGAAGTAATTCGCAACTACATCGTGCACGGACATGTGGGGATCAATAGAACAGAATAAGGAGCTGAACGTGAGTCTAACTTGAAGACTCTGGAATAAAGACAAGTGCTGACCGGGAGACAACCCGGAGAATTTTTTTTTTTTTTACTTTTCTGTTCTGTGTCGAGTCTGTCAGACCTGCAGAAGATGCAGCGCATCTCCATCATAAGATGCGACGCATCACCTGCACTGGTCATATCTTATTTCATTTTCTGCATTTTTATTTTTGACTTTAAAACTTTCTGTCAGTTTATTTAATGCGGCGCATCCCTGGTTAAGGATGCGACGCATCTTTTATTCTGATTCGTATTTATTCCAGGCTCGATACGGCGTATCTTATTCCATAAGATACGGCGTATCGACTGACCTGATGATTTACAGTTTAATTTTTTAGGTTTTATTTTTACTAACTACTAATGTATTATGCAAGTTTGAACCTTCTTAACTCAGGTGTGTTAAAGTCTAAATGGTATTATAGATTCCTGCATTTTTTTTGTGGATACATCATCTATGAAGCTTAAACGTTCTCATCCACAAGAAAGTTGATTTTTGCTCTTATACGAATAATGGAGGATCATACCGAGCAAATCTCAGGGGAGTTTTTCTGTTCTAATTCTTTTATTTTCCAGTTTTTAACCTTTGACAAAAACAATGAGGACGTTGTTTAACTTAAGTGGGGGGATGGAGAATTAGAACACTTACTTGTCCTAAACTTTTTCAAAATATGCTTAAAATGCGCTTAATATATCAAAATTTAAAATTTTTTTAGCATGTTTTTGTTTAAAGTCTAAATTACATAACCGCACACATAACTCTATTCTTTCAAAAATATTAAAACTTTAGTGTGCTGGTGACTTGTAAACTTTAGAACTTGGCTTGTATACTATTCGAGACCACCATAATGAGTATTATCTATATAATTGGAGTGACTTGTCTAACTTGGTAAATTTCTAGGATTACACCCAAATAGCCTTTATATGTTATGTAATATTAACTAACTACACTGGTTAGTTAACCCCCGTATAAACCCTTTGTTTACTCTCACTTTTAGAGTAAGATACCCCTAGAAAAACCCTCAGAGCCATTCCTTTCGTTTCTTACACCTTTGTTATAATGTTTCGATACACCCTTACACCTTAGCCTACCCTGTAGATTAAAATCCGTGGTTAATTGCTTTAGGCAAAGTGTGTTTCCTTACATTACCTGTGTTCGCGTGCGTAATTCATTATCTTTGGTTAGGTCGGGAAATTGCACAATGCATTTGGTATGAAAGTAAATATTGTATAACTTTTAGTTTATTTTTCGTGTGTTTGCTACTTTCACTATTACAGTTATTTCTGAAAGTATGAAGAGTATGTAAAAATTATCCGGAAAAATAGTGATAGAAAAGTTGTGAAATTTTACACATAATTAAATGTCAAAAAAAAAAATCGAAAAAATAGAAAAGGAAAAGAAAAATGAAAAGTTGGAAGTTTGTTTTAACCAACTTATGTAAAGT
Source organism: Artemisia tridentata subsp. tridentata (assembly GCA_021014915.2). NCBI lineage: Eukaryota > Viridiplantae > Streptophyta > Magnoliopsida > Asterales > Asteraceae > Artemisia > Artemisia tridentata. The sequence continues at coordinate 385,505,897 of CP139508.1, forward strand.
TTTATATTAAGTGGGAGATATCACCACTATTTGTTGTATATTATATTTATGGATTGAATGGGAGTTGGCCGTTATGGGAAAGCCAACTAAGGTTATTCTTTGATTGAGATTTTGTTGAGTATAATTCGTATCTACCTAAAGCATGTGTTTCAAGTGTTAAAGCGTGAGTTATTCAATGATATGAGTCTTATTCGTGGGATGGTTGGGAAAGTAATTTACCACCCTTAGGATTTTAATTTATCTGTTTTGTTTATTTCTCATTTTACACCAATTTGTATCCCAAATATTATCCATACCCTATATCATTCTTCATCCAAACCTTTGATTTATTGAGATTAGGGATTTGAGCAATCTTAAGTATCGTAGTCATGGATTCGGCTATGTATTTATGATTTTGTCGCCCTTTTTGATATAATATTATTGGTGAAGATTACTTGGTCCTATCTTTAGCCTATTCGAGTTAAGGATTTGAGCAATTGCAAGTATCGTGGTCGTGGATTCGATCATGTATTTGTAATTTTGTCGCCTATTCTGGAATATGAGATCGATAGAGATTAAAAAGGATGATCAACCCTTAACCAACAAACCCTTTTTACCGCTTTAGACTTGTTACTCCTTGGCTTTAGTGGGGGAGATGCGTATACTTGCCAAGCCTATGATAGAATATTCGTCACAACTAAGCAACTAAACGATTTAGAATTGTTTTACATTAAAAATTATTTTGGTTTCTACTTCGTTAAGTGTTTGGTTTGTGATTATGACAAAACGAATACGTGCTTAAATATAAAAATAAATCCTAATATCTTTTAGGATACATTTTCATATGATTAAATTCTAAGGTTTACTTGGGGACAAGTAAAGCTCAAGTGGGGGGATATTTGATGAACTCAAATAAGTACATTTTATTATCATCATTTATCCTATTTATTTGACTTGTTTTATTATATTATACATGAGAATCGATACATTAATGTTTACTTTAGTAATTCTCAGGTAAAAACAAGCATTATGTGAAACTTGGCGATTTTGGACTAATTATGGAGCAAAACAAGCAAGATGTCAAAAGCCTACTGAAATCCAGAAGATCAAGCTCGTTCTACTCCAGATACGCCGCAATATACTTCTAACATACGGCGTATCACTATCAAGATTTCACAAGTTACAATCCAAGTACATGCGCCGCATACAAAGATCAAGATACGCCGCATCTGAAGACGGTGTACGAATATTCCAGAATATATTAATCTTGGACCCCACGCGAAGTTAAGTCAATGCGCCGCATCTATCAACTCAATGCGCCGCATCGATCCCTCAGATAGAAACTATAAATACCCCAAGGTCAGACGAATTTGAGAGTCTTGGACAGGGTGTGAAAATATAACCCTAGAGCCGAATTCAGACGACCAAGCAGCACAAGACACACCTCAAACAAAGATACAAGAGCTGTAAGAAGGTCCTGCATGTATTCAATTCATTAAGTAGTTTTGTTTTATTGTATTAGTACGCTTTAATTCATCAGGATTGATGGGCTTGTGTCATGTGACTACGGAAGATCATGCACTCCCCTTAATATTGCTTTCCCATTAATTAAAGTTTATATGTTGATGTCTTTGGTGACTTTTATTAGTGCATTGATAACCTCTGTGTCTAGCTGAGTCTTGCTTGGGTCGCCATGCCCCTTCCTCGCCTATCTATTCTAGCGTATACGAGACGTAGGCATCACAAATGCCCAATACTCTAGAAAAGTAGGATAGACATAAGTAATCATTAAGGGTTTACTCACCGATAAGATTAGAGCCAACGAGAAAGGTTTAATTATATACACTTCATATAAAACTAGCAATAAAACAAGTGACAAGCTACTTAATTATCAGGACAGGTCTTCTTATTGTCTCGAGTATCTATCTGTGTACGTGTGTGCTAATCGCTGATTCATGCTCATTAGTTTAGTTTACTATTTAATTATAACCAAACCGTGCCAGTCTCTCAGGCTGAACCCCCTTGCGTTAGATTAGGTTGAATAGCTAACTTAGGATATTAAAATACTGATTAGAATAACTAGATAATACGTTCCACTCTTAGTGATCGACACTCTACTTACCATTATATTCATACTGACCGGGTACACTGCTTGTTAAGTGTGTGTGTTATTGATAAGTCGGCTAAATATAAATTTAAAACTTGAGTAGGCATTAATACTGCTAAACCGCAACGACACGCACGCGCATCAGGTGTTCGCGCAACTGGTGCAGCTCCCGGCACTAATTCAATCTGAAATTCGACTTGGCGAGTAGGTGGCAGTCCTGGTAAGTCTTCTGGAAAGACTTCTGGAAAATCTTTTACTGTTGGCACATCCTCAAGTCGCTTCTCCTCCGACTTCTTTTATGTGATATGAGCCAAGAATGCATAACAACCCTTCTTTATGTATTTCTCTGTTTTAATGCACGAGATGATGCTGAGTCTAGTCCCACTGCGTTCTCCGTGAACGACCAATGTTTCGCCATCATAAGGAAGATGAACAACTTTTTGATCATAGATGATTCTGGCATGATGTTGAGATAACCAATCCATTCCGATAACAATGTCGAAACTTCCAAGTTCTACTGGCATGAGATCTATATTGAATGGGTGATTGAGAAAATTGAGAGTGCAACCACGAATGATCGTTTCGGTGCCAACTAAACTACCATTAGCTAGTTCAATGTGATATGGAGTGTCTAATGTGGTTGGTTCAATGCTGAGTAATGGTGCAAATGCACTAGAAACAAAACTTCTATCGGCTCCTGAATCAAATAGTATGGGTGCATAACGATTATTAATGAGGAACGTACCCGTAACGACACTCGGGTCCTCCCTGACATCTTCTCCTCCAAGGACATAAGCTCTTCCTCTAACTGTTCCACCTTGGTTATTGTTTCCCTGATTCTTTCCTTTTGGACATTTATTCTTGAAGTGCCTAACTTCTCCACATCCAAAACATGTTACTGGGGGTTTCTGATTATCAACCACAATCGGAGCTTTGCAATCCATAGTCGAATGACCAACTTTCTTACAGTTTCCACACGGATTCGGACAATTTCCAGGATTATGATGGGTTTGACATTTGTTGCACTTGGGTAAAGTACCATTGTAACCTCTTTTCTCAGCTTGACCTGCAACATAAGCCTTTGCAGTTTCCTGTCTCTTGGGTGGTGGTTGAGTAACATTGCTACTCTGGTTGTTGTCCCGATTTCTCTTGTTGTTGTTGTTATTGGAATTGTTTCGGTTGCTGTTATAGTTGTTGTTGTTTCGGTAGTTGTTGTTGGAGTTACGGCTGTTGTAGTTACGGTTACTATTGGTGTTGTTGTTGTTGTCTGAAGCAGTTCCTTTCTTCACTATCTGAGCCATGAGTTTCTGAGACATTCTGATTGCCTCATCCAATGTTTTTGGGTCAAAAGAAATCACATCTCCTCGGATGTTGTGAGGTAATCCTCCAATGAAATTCTCTAATAGCTTCTCAGTGTCCGGGACCATTGTCGGACATAATGCTGCCAATTCCTGAAATCTCCTGATATATGCCTCAATATCATTACATGCTGTCACTAGCTCATAAAACTTTGTTTCCATCTTTTTCACTTCTGTTCGTGGGCAAAACTTCTTTGTCAGTAAATTCTTGAATTCGTCCCATGTAAGCTTGTGAGCATTCTCCATTCCCATGGGCTTTGCATACGAATTCCACCATGACATAGCTTCCCCAACGAGTGTACTAGTAGCAAACTTAACCTTGCTGTCCTCCGGACAGTTGCATAGAAGGAATACTGATTCTGTCTTTTCAAACCATCGGATCATGGCAGTGGCTCCTTCAGTGCCTTTGAATTTTTCTGGATCACCACTCTTGAAATATTTGTACGTACACTTACGACCATTTGTACCATTGGTATTTGTTCCTGCGGCTTCCGCGGTCTTTGCCCGCGAAGCGGCTTCAGCAGCAGCTGCAGCTACGGCAGCTCTTTCTGTAACCAATGCTGCCTCTATACTGTCGGCAACAAGCTTTCCGAATTCAGCAGGTGTCATAGCAGTGGTGGCTCTTTTGGGTGGCATAATTCTTCACAATCACAAAAGATAACAACAATGAGAATCCACAATAGAAAACGATCATCATACACAATATATACAACCACAACATGTATATACATCCATAACACTTATGAGTACAACCACAGCATGTATAAATACAATGAAACCACAACGAAACATCATAGATATAATCACAACACACATGAATATAATACATGAAAATTTCGGTTACGCAGACCGATATCATAAAATAGCACAATGAAAATCCTGCATAGTAGAGTCACACTTGATATATTTGTTTGTACTACAAGCAAAAGACAACAAGTACTAACTATGTCCCACACCCCGGGACTAGGATAATAATGTACAAGCTACATGATAACAGTCTAATACTAGGCACCTCCTCCGGGTGCTCCATCTAGCCTGCGGAAAATCCTCTGAAGATCCCTAGACATCGCAACAACAATCTCCTCTAGGTGCTGAACTCGAAGCTGGAGATCAGTCTCCCTAGTCTCTGATGCATACAACCTAGCCTGAACTGAAGATAACTCATCGGCCTGGTGATGATGCTCATCCTGGAACATCTGTGCTTTGTCGACTAACCCCGGCATCTCCCGCCTTAGCTGTGTGATATGCTCTGAACGGTCCAACTGACGAGCCTCTAAACCCTGGTGTGACACATCAATGGCAACCCTGCCCTGGATCAAACCTTCGACCTCCTCCTCAATAGCCTCAATACGGCTCACTGGAGTCTCGTCTAGATGAGACAATGCCCTCTCAATCTCTCTCTGAAGCTGGTCTAGTCGCGAGTCAAATGTAGCAGCAGTAAGCAATCTGTTAGCAGCAGCCCTCGAGCTCTCACCAACCTCGAATCTGCTGGGTGGTGCTGTCTCTGTAGCATCTGAAGTATCTGGTGATGAGATATCAAGACGAGCCCGCTTCTTGAGCAGTAGGTCTGACATGGGAGTAGGATCTCTGGTGTGGACTGGTGCTGATGGCATCTGTGTTGCTGATAAGGATGGCAATGGTGGAGACAATGATGATAAGGATGGTAAAGGTGATAATGGTGGTGGTGTACCGAATACCACACTCCTCCTCGCTGTCAAGCGGCGACGGAGTGGATGAGATGAAGTAAGGGATGATGGTGGTGGTAGGGATACAAATGCAGCTGGTGAACTGACAGTGAGACGATGAACCCGCTTAGCAGAAGTGCGCTTCATGCGCGGCCCACCTGGATATGTACGGTAAACTCGATCATAGGGCACAAACTCTCCTGGCTGGATAACTGGAACAACTCTGGGACCACGACGGATCACAGGTGACAGTGGTGGGGTAGGCACGACTTCTCCCTGCTCAAAGGGTTCTGTCTCGGCCTCTGACATCACGGGTGAAGACTATGGAGTAGGCTCCACTGATGACAAAATGATAGTGGGTAGTGAGGGTGATGTAACCGACTCTAGTATAATGGAGGGTAGTGAGGAAGTATCGTCTGCTAACTCAGAGTCAGACGAGATAACAATAGGGTATGAATCCAAAGACATCACTAAAACAACAGATGTAACACCTCAAGCCGACAAGGGTAAAGATATCACAACAATGGTTTCATATCAGATCACAAGCATTCAATCCAAAACATCATAAGTCTATAACATTAATGATAAAAGGGAAAATAAGTCAACATGACTTATGCCAGAAGTGAAAACAGAAATAAAATGAAGTACATAAATCCAAAATGCCCAAACAATGGCATAACAGAATCAAAATCCAAATGGTAAAACTAGAATGTCTAAAGTCTAAGCTTCACACAAGTCGCTCTCATCCCAAAGCTAAAACCCAGCTCCTAGCTTAAGTACCTGCCGCAGGAAAAGAAATGCGGCTGAGCTACGAGAGCTCAGTGAACAGATATAAAGGTAACAAGCAATACAGAAATAGTGGTCATATAAATATAATCAGAGTATAGAGATAAATAATGGAATAAGAATGAGGAAGAAAGTATAAGGAAAAAGATAAGTAAAGGTTATAGGAAAACATAAATCCACCACGAGCCCAGAACAGATAATATAATAACCATGTAACCAGATAAGTAACCTAGAGGGGATGCCTCTTCAAGTAACCAGATAATATGAGGGGTGTCCTCATGTATCAATTGGAGTGATCAGCTCCCAGATAATGTGAAAGACGTGTATCGCACACACCATCAGTCACGAGATATATATATATATATATATATATATATATATATATATATATATATATATATATATATATATATATATATATATATATATATATATATATATATATATATATATATATATATAAAGGGGTCCAAGTTCAACTTACTATTTTAGTTCATCTTTCCATTTTAAGAAACTTTCCAGATTTAGTAACTTTCTATTTTTAGCAGGTTTCCAGAATTAGTAAGTTTCCAAATAATATAATTTAAGTTAAGTCATTAATTAGGCTTATTATGGAAATAATGTTCACTTTAACAAATTATCAGAGTTTAGGGTTAAATATGACAAGTTTCCATAATTTAGGGTTTTAAATGTAAATATTCCAAAGTTAAAGGTTTAAAACAAAAGTATCACAATTTATCCATTTGAATACATAAGTTTTCCAGAATTCCACTTTTAACCTTCAAGTTTCACAATTTACAATTTACACCCCTTTAGTTAATTAAATTACAATTTAAACCTTATAATTATATAAATCACAATTTAACCCTTACCATAATTATATTTACACATCAAGCCCTTTATTTCACCAATTTACAGAAAATACCCTTTAAATATATTAAGTGTACGACAGCCCCTTAAGTTTCAGAAATTACAAAACAAGTCCCTTATATTTTCCAAAAGTGCAAATCGAATAGTAAATTATCCATAATTACATATTAAGCCCTTAAATATTCAAAATTACACATTACACCCTTTATGACATTATTTACACCGAATACCCTTAAGTTTCCAGAAATTTCACTTTTAGTCCCTCCTTTTTATTTAATTTCAAATCGACACAATAATTATCAAATAAATCCTTTTCTCGCCAAATTTACATATAGGACCCTCATGTTATAATTTTTATACATTATCCCAGATCTATATAACATTACAAAAATATCCCACAAGTTTCAAGAATTACAAAACATCCCCTTTAGGTTTTAATTTCAAATCGGTAAACCTTTTACACTAACAAAACTCAACCCTAATTATCCCAATCATTATCTAATCATTATATCATCATAGTAAAACATTTATTTCCAGATTTCATCATTCAAAACCCTAATCCAATCGGTTTTAATATTTTTCATAATTTTCCTTTATTTTCTCATAAACCCGATAACCTCAAATGATTTGTAGACCAAGATTTAAGCTCTAATAATTCGAAAGGCCATTTTTATGATGTTATATGATGTATATAGAACCCATGAAAAATATATACAAGACTCAAAAAAATCGCAAGCATTATATATGATCCGATTACGTTTTTAGGGTTTTATAGCTCATAATTTATCATACGATCAAAATAGCGTGCATGCTTTGATTCTACCATTTTATATACGTTATATGTGATGAGAAAAGTGTTAGAAAAATACTAGAAAGATTATAGAACGAAAGAACCAAACGTTGTGATTTTATGATTCTCGGTTCACTATTTTCGACACCAAAATTCACCACGATCAAACGAGCGATCCCAGAACTTTGTTGCTATTTTTCCCACCTTCTTAGTACTTGGAAGATCATCAGAAAAATGCCTCTTCACCTCAGAAAAATCGGATTGAGAGTGTGTGTATTTTTGTGTGTATCGAATTAAGTTTTTAAGGTTTAATAATAAGAATAAATCATGGGTGGTTAAGAATGGGAAGTGCCGAGCTATAGGGGGGGAATGATGGCTAAAGAACCGGAAATTACTTGACCATATCAAATTTCCATTTTTAAATGATTTTTTTTCTAAATTAATTTGTAGTTTAAATGGGTTTAAATGAAATAAATTATATCATATGTATTTATAATTATACAATTCGGCCCATGTGTGTTTTAGATGTAATATACATTTTTGTACATTGTAAAAATGTTAGAAGCTTGCCTCAAAATTATCTCACTTGATATGTAGTTCATTTCCAGAGATTCGGGATTAATTTGGTACTTTATGTAAGCTTTAATTGAATTTTAAAGTTTCAGGGGCAATTTGGTAATTTTGCATGTTTTAGATTTTCGGGTTTTACAACTTCTTCCCCTCTAAAAGAAAATTTTCATCCTCGAAATTTGCAGAAAGCAGATAGAAAACGGAAAGGAAACAGAATAAGGACATACCAGACTAATATAAGAAATGCGGATAACTAGCTCGTATCGATTCCTCGGTTTCCCAAGTAGCCTCACGCTCTGGGTGGTTCTTCCAAAGAATCTTTACAAACGGAATAACTTTATTTCTCATGACTCGTTCCTGACGATCCAGAACCGCTTCCGGTTCTTCAGACAAAGACATATCAGGTCGGATCTGATCAAGCGGATAAGATACTACGTGCAGCGGGTGATAATTGTATCCCCTCAAAAGAGATACATGAAAGACGTTATGCACATGCGATAACTGAGGAGGCAAAGCTAAACGATACGAAACCTCTCCAATACGCTCCAGAATTTCAAAAGGACCAATAAATCGAGGACTCAATTTGCCCTTGATTCCAAAACGCTTAACCCCACGGAAAGGAGATACTTTCAGAAATACGCGGTCACCAACATTAAACTCCAGATCACGACGGTGCTTGTCAGCATAGCTCTTCTGACGAGCACGAGCCTCCTTTAATTTTTCCCTAACAACTGCCACCTTTTCATTGGTAATCTCAACCAACTCAGGTCCCTCAATAAGACGTTTACCTACTTCATTCCAACAAACCGGAGCCCTACACTTCCTACCATACAACATCTCGAAAGGAGCCATTCGGATACTAGCATGCCAACTGTTGTTATACGCAAACTCCACTAAACACAAATACTCATCCCAACTACCCGTCCATTCCAAAGCACAAGATCGTAACATATCTTCCAAAGTCTGAATGGTCCTCTCCGACTGACCATCAGTTTGGGGATGAAATGCAATACTGAACTTAAGGCGAGCGCCCCAAGCTTTATGAAGTCCCTTCCAGAAACGCGAAGTGAAATGAGGATCCCGATCAGAAACAATAGACGAAGGAGTACCATGCAATCTAACAATCTCCTGCTGAAAAATCTCCGCCAACCTACTAACACTATAACTCATACGGATAGGTAAGAAATGAGCAGATTTAGTTAGCCGATCAACGACCACCCAAATCGCATCATGTCTTTTACGAGTCAAAGGCAAACCAGAAACGAAATCCATGGAGATCTCATCCCACTTCCAAGCAGGAATCTCCAAAGGCTGTAACCGTCCACTAGCCCGCTGATGCTCAATCTTGACCTACTGGAAAGTCATACACCTAGCCACAAACAAAGCCACGTCCTGCTTCATGCCGTTCCACCAAAAGTGCTGCTTAAGATCCCGATACATCTTGGTAGAACCAGGATGAATAGTAAAAGGAGAACTATGAGCCTCGGACAACACAGCCTCACGCAATTCAGGATCATTAGGCACACATAAGCGATCCTCATACCATACAACTCCATTATCGTCAACTCTGAACTCAGTCTGTCTACCCTCTTCAATATTCTGCACTATAGCCCAAAGCTCACCATCATCTTTCTGAGCCTCTTTAATACGCAACATCAGGTTTGATTCACTCTTCAAACTGGCCCAGTACCCTACATCTCGTCGAACACACAACTCAACATCTAACCGCTCTAAGTCTCTGAGAACACGGGGTTCAATCTCCAAGCTAGCAATCATACCAGATTTCCGACTAAGGGCATCGGCAACAACATTTGCCTTGCCTGGATGATACTGGATATTCGTGTCGTAGTCCTTAAGAAGCTCTAACCATCTCCTCTGTCTCATGTTAAGCTCCTTTTGAGTAAATATGTACTTGAGACTCTTGTGATCAGTGAAGATATCACATGATTCACCATACAAGTAATGTCTCCAGATTTTCAGAGCAAACACAACGGCTGCCAATTCAAGATCATGGGTCGGATAATTCTCTTCATAGGGTTTTAATTGCCTGGAAGCATAGGCAATCACCTTACCGTGTTGCATAAGCACACAGCCTAAACCCTTCTTTGACGCATCACTATAAATCTGAAAGCCTCCAGAACCTGACGGTAAAGTCAATATAGGAGCGGACACCAATCTCCATTTCAACTCCTCGAAACTCTGCTCACGCTCATCTGACCACACGAATTTCTCACCCTTTCGCATCAACTGAGTCAAAGGTAAAGCCAACTTCGAGAATCCCTCAACAAATCGCCGATAGTAACCAGCCAATCCCAGAAAACTCCTAACTTCAGTCACTGTGGTAGGTCTTGGCCATTTTGTGATAGCCTCAACTTTAGATGGATCCATGGTGATGCCATCTGCAGACACAATGTGACCAAGGAAAGCAACTTGGTTCAACCAGAACTCACATTTCGAAAATTTAGCGTACAACTTTTGCTGTCTCAGAATACCCAAAACAATACGCAGATGTTGTACATGCTCTTCTTCTGATTTAGAATACACCAAGATGTCATCGATGAAAACGATAACAAATTTATCAATATATTCATGGAAAACACGGTTCATCAAATCCATAAACACCGCAGGAGCATTAGTTAACCCAAAAGGCATAACCAGAAACTCATAATGACCGTACCTGGTACGAAAAGCAGTTTTAGAAACGTCCTGCTCCTTTACCCGCAGTTGGTGATAACCAGATCTTAAGTCAATTTTAGAGAAGACTTTAGCTCCTTGTAATTGATCAAACAAGTCATCGATACGAGGAAGAGGATAACCGTTTCGGATGGTAATACGATTCAACTCACGATAATCAATGCACAACCGCATACTATCGTCCTTCTTCTTCACAAACAGAACAGGTGCGCCCCACGGAGATACACTAGGCCGAATAAAACCACACTTTAGCAACTCTTCCAATTGCTCCTTTAACTCTTTCAATTCAACGGGTGCCATCCGGTACGGAGCCTTAGAGATAGGTTCTGCACCGGGAACCAATTCAATAGCAAATTCAACTTCTCTAGCCGGAGGACGTCCAGGAAGTTTTTCAGGAAAGACATCAGAAAATTCTCGAACAATGGGAACGCTAGCAATATCAAGACTCTCCAAAGATGAGTCTTTAACAGAAGCCAGATAACCTTGACAACCGTGAGACATCAAGGTTCGTGCTTTCATAGCAGAGATAATTTTGACAGATTTCAAAGAGCGAGATTCATGATAAACGAACTCAGGACGATTCAGATCACCAAAAATTACATTTCTAGCATGACAGTCTATGGTAGCTCTATGGAAAGCCAACCAATCCATACCCAGGATTACATCAAAATCAATCATATCCAGAGGAAGTAAGTTCGCCGGACGAATCCGGTCATCAAAGCGTAACGGACAGTTCACATATTCATGATCGATGAGAAGGCGATTTTTCATTGGGGTAGAGATAGCTATTTGGTTTATTAATGGTGTTGGAGGTAGGTTAAGTTTCTTAGAAAGTTTCACAGATATAATCGATTGTGTTGCGCCAGTATCAAATAATGCGAAAATAGTACAATCACCAATATACAGAATGCCCGTAATGTTACCTGACGCCTTAGCTGCCTGATCACGTGTAGTAGAAAATACACGTCCAGTATTAGGAGGAGGAGGAGGAAGAAGATAGTTTCTAGCTGGCGCCGGATTCCACTTAGGACAATCCTTCAACCTATGCTCAGAAGAACCACATCAAAAACAAGCACTAGAAGCCTTACGACACTCTCCAGGATGACTCTTCCCACAAGAAACACAAATAGGAGGGGGAGGTAGAGCCTCACCAGACCCTCTCTGACCTGAAGAACCCGAATGATGACTCTGCTGAGAACCCCGACGCGGGTTGTTACCACCATGACCCTGCCGGTCATTCCCATACCTACCAGAATCCCGCCGATCCTGACTCCTGTGCTCCTGACGCATCTAATCATATCCCCGGTCCTGACGACCCCTCTGATCATATCCCTGGTCCTGACGACCCCTATAATCCTGACTCTGGCCCTGATGACCCTGCCCCCTGTAGTTCACCCGATTTCCATCCATGTCTCTCTTATTCGAACCTCCATCAGCATGCAACATCTCAATGTTGCGGGCATCGTTCGCAACTGCAGCAACATCCTCATACTCGGTGTTCACAATACGATCTAACACCCACTTCTTCAATGCCCATTTAAAGTGTTTAGCCTGACAATAAGCATTACCCGTAACCTCTGGTCCAACAAAACTAGCCAGCCTCATGAACCTCTGCATGAATTCCCCAGACGACTCTCGATCTAACTGACGAATAGCCCCATACTCACGTTCGTACCTCTGCTGCTCAGACACCGGAATATACTGCTTATAGAATATGCCACAAAAATCCTCCCAAGAACAAGTATCAGCGAAATCCTCTTCCTGTGACTGAACATACGCTGTCCACCAACTCAACGCATCACCCTCTAGTTTAAACGTAGCCAAGCGCGTCTTGAATTCATCCGCGCAACCCAAGACCCTAAACAAATTCTCAACATGAGTAATCCAGTCCTCTACCTCAGTGGGAGTGGTAGCAGACCTGAAAGATAGAGGCTTGAGCTTATTGAACCTTTTGATCCAAACATGAATACCAGCAGGTGGAGCAGTGGGTGGAGCACCGCCACCACCACCACTTGATGAACCCGCACCATTTCTGATGTTATTGGTGACTTGGGTCACCAACTGAGGAAGAGCAGCAGCCATCGCAGCGGCTATCATGGCCTTGAAATCAGGGCCATCCTGTCCATCAGTGTACTGGGTAAAACGGGTATTCACTATCTGAACGATCACGAAAATTATTAGCAAACTCAAACAGAATATGACAGAGCAGATCAAGAAGATATGACAGAGCAAAACGGGAAAAGAGTGCGCGAAAGGAAACCTAATTTCTACCCAATCCTCACAGGTCACGAGCCTAAGCTCTAAGGGTTTCGGATAACCTGTTCTCTGATACCATAAATTGTAACACCCCTACCCGACAAGGGTAAAGATATCACAACAATGGTTTCATATCAGATAACAAGCATTCAATCCAAAACATCATAAGTCTATAACATTAATGATAAAAGGGAAAATAAGTCAACATGACTTATGCCAGAAGTGAAAACAGAAATAAAATGAAGTACATAAATCCAAAATGCCCAAACAATGGCATAACAGAATCAAAATCTAAATGGTAAAACTAGAATGTCTAAAGTCTAAGCTTCACACAAGTCGCTCTCATCCCAAAGCTAAAACCCAGCTCCTAGCTTAAGTACCTGCCGCAGGAAAAGAAATGCGGCTGAGCTACGAGAGCTCAGTGAACAGATATAAAGGTAACAAGCAATACAGAAATAGTGGTCATACAAATATAATCAGAGTACAGAGATAAATAATGGAATAAGAATGAGGAAGAAAGTATAAGGAAAAAGATAAGTAAAGGTTATAGGAAAACATAAATCCACCACGAGCCCAGAACAGATAATATAATAACCATGTAACCAGATAAGTAACCTAGAGGGGATGCCTCTTCAAGTAACCAGATAATATGAGGGGTGTCCTCATGTATCAATTGGAGTGATCAGCTCCCAGATAATGTGAAAGACGTGTATCGCACACACCATCAGTCACCAGATATATATATATATATATATATATATATATATATATATATATATATATATATACATATATATATATATATATATATATATATATATATATAGATATATATATATATAAAACAGTGAATAGTAACAGATAACAGAAATCAGATCAGATCTAGGATGCATCCATACGCCCCAGGTGGCCAGAGTCTACCAATACACACAAGATAAAATAAAGTCAGGGATGGGACAGGTCATCACTCTCCTGCCCTAGAGTCATGCCATCGGTGCATCAATGACATGGACATGAAACCCTCATGCCTAGTGATTGGCTCGGGTCTCAAACTGTGGGTCATGGTCAAATATCAGGTCAGAAATCAGAGTATTATATCAGAAGGTTCATAGCATAATGGTCCATGTCAAATATTTCAGAAGTAAACATTAAAGGTTCAGAATCAGATAGGTTCGTATCAAGTTTTATCAGATCAGATGCATATCAAGGTTCAAATCAAGTTTCAGAGCAAGAGACCATAGTAAGGTTCACAGAATAGGGAACATAGCAATGGCTTAGGGAATCCTAATATATATGAAACAAAGATCAGAATCGAAGTTAAGAGATGAAAATTGCCCGTACTGAAAAAAAAAAGGACGGAATATATGTACCTTATTAGCAAAACAAATAACCAAATAAACCAAGTATGGAAACAGAGTCAAGTCCTCTCCTTCTTCACACCTAGAGGAAGTAGAAGACGGAATTACAAAGGGGTCCAAGTTCAACTTACTATTTTAGTTCATCTTTCCATTTTAAGAAACTTTCCAGATTTAGTAACTTTCTATTTTTAGCAGGTTTCCAGAATTAGTAAGTTTCCAAATAATATAATTTAAGTTAAGTCATTAATTAGGCTTATTATGGAAATAATGTTCACTTTAACAAATTATCAGAGCTTAGGGTTTAATATGACAAGTTTCCATAATTTAGGGTTTTAAATGTAAATATTCCAAAGTTAAAGGTTTAAAACAAAAGTATCACAATTTATCCATTTGAATACATAAGTTTTCCAGAATTCCACTTTTAACCTTCAAGTTTCACAATTTACAATTTACACCCCTTTAGTTAATTAAATTACAATTTAAACCTTATAATTATATAAATCACAATTTAACCCTTACCATAATTATATTTACACATCAAGCCCTTTATTTCACCAATTTACAGAAAATACCCTTTAAATATATTAAGTGCACGACAGCCCCTTAAGTTTCAGAAATTACAAAACAAGTCCCTTATATTTTCCAAAAGTGCAAATCGAATAGTAAATTATCCATAATTACATATTAAGCCCTTAAATATTCAAAATTACACATTACACCCTTTATGACATTATTTACACCGAATACCCTTAAGTTTCCAGAAATTTCACTTTTAGTCCCTCCTTTTTATTTAATTTCAAATCGACACAATAATTATCAAATAAATCCTTTTCTCGCCAAATTTACATATAGGACCCTCATGTTATAATTTTTATACATTATCCCAGATCTATATAACATTACAAAAATATCCCACAAGTTTCAAGAATTACAAAACATCCCCTTTAGGTTTTAATTTCAAATCGGTAAACCTTTTACACTAACAAAACTCAACCCTAATTATCCCAATCATTATGTAATCATTATATCATCATAGTACAACATTTATTTCCAGATTTCATCATTCAAAACCCTAATCCAATCGGTTTTAATATTTTTCATAATTTTCCTTTATTTTCTCATAAACCCGATAACCTCAAATGATTCGTAGACCAAGATTTAAGCTCTAATAATTCGAAAGGCCATTTTTCTGATGTTATATATACAAGACTCAAAAAAATCGCAAGCATTATATATGATCCGATTACGTTTTTAGGGTTTTATAGCTCATAATTTATCATACGATCAAAATAGCGTGCATGCTTTGATTCTACCATTTTATATACGTTATATGTGATGAGAAAAGTGTTAGAAAAATACCAGAAAGATTATAGAACGAAAGAACCAAACGTTGTGATTTTATGATTCTCGGTTCACTATTTTCGACACCAAAATTCACCACGATCAAACGAGCGATCCCAGAACTTTGTAGCTATTTTTCCCACCTTCTTAGTACTAGGAAGATCACCAGAAAAATGCCTCTTCACCTTAGAAAAATCGGATTGAGAGTGTGTGTATTTTTGTGTGTATCGGATTAAGTTTTTAGGGTTTAATAATAAGAATAAATCATGGGTGGTTAAGAATGGGAAGTGCCGAGCTATAGGGGGGGAATGATGGCTAAAGAACCGGAAATTACTTGACCATATCAATTTTCCATTTTTAAATGATTTTTTTTCTAAATTAATTTGTAGTTTAAATGGGTTTAAATGAAATAAATTATATCATATGTATTTATAATTATACAATTCGGCCCATGTGTGTTTTAGATGTAATATACATTTTTGTACATTGTAAAAATGTTAGAAGCTTGCCTCAAAATTATCTCACTTGATATGTAGTTCATTTCGAGAGATTCGGGATTAATTTGGTACTTTATGTAAGCTTTAATTGAATTTTAAAGTTTCAGGGGCAATTTGGTAATTTTGCATGTTTTAGATTTTTGGGTTTTACAACAGATGTGAAATAAAAGTAAATAAACATTTACACAATGTGGATTATGATGAAATGATATATGTATGAAATCGCAATCACTACATGTGATATAATGAATATGCACTTATGCTACAATGATGAGATGCTATGATGGTGCAGCTATAGTCTAGGATATAATGGACAACCTAGTTCGCTATAACCTTTGCTCTGGTACGAATCTGTCACACCCCCAAATTTTGTGACTTGCAGCGGAATAAGTCATTTAGGGGCACGACTGGTCATAGCACCAAAGTTACAGTTATATTGAATGACCTAAAGTGTCGTTTAGAAAATACATCGTTTGATTATTTAAAAACATTTAGAGTTATAAAGCTAGGTCCCAAAAGGTGAAACAAGTTTTCATAAAACAAGTTCATAGAATTCAAATGATGGATAAGTGCATAAAATATAAAGTGAGACGCGTCGACTCCGCGACTCCATGATGTCCATATGCAAGCCAACATGCGATACCTTAATTACCTGAAAATACATTGCTAAAAATGGTCAACAAAAATGTTGGCGAGATCATAGGTTTATGTAAATGAAATATTATACGGATACCACAAGTATAAAGTGTATGACAAAACAATGCCACATAAAAATGATACATTAGCTCTTAAGCTCATGAACCCGAAGCTAGACTGAATGAAATGCCCCAACTGAGTGTTTGCCAATCACTCTAATATGACAGAAATGAAATGCGTTCGTTTGATAAGTTGGCGCTACCAACCCGAATGGAGGAGTCACCCTCAATAGATCTATTCACTCACTCTCGCTTGCTAACAATTAACGGTTCATGATAATAAAAGGGGACTTTAATCTGGGCAATGATGTAACTTAAGCAATGTAATGAGTTTGCATACTTTGGTCCGCATATAAAAATAGTGCAATGTATTCTCCCCCGAGAGTTTAGAAATCAACAAACAATTCAAAACGGGGCTATGAAAACTCACCTGATATGATATAGCAACAATGATCACAATGGATATGATGAGATGAGGCTCGGTTCCTAACCGCGACCTATCATGAATGATACGATCTAAGGTAAGCAATGATACAATGCAACACATGCAAACACGTATGTTATCGATACCACTCGAAAGTTTTGAAAACAACGTTTATCGCCGAAAAATACATTTTTGACGTCTCGTTAAGTTATAAACTACATTTCGCGTAAATATGTTAAAACTACACTCCATGATCCTTGTTTGGTGTTCTATTGGCAAATATAATGTTTTCGTCGCAAAACAATACTTTTCATAACTTGTGAAAATATATATCCAAAACGGCTTCGCAAAACTAGTCGCGAATTAGTGCACGTTAAGAGTTAGTGAATAAATTTGACGTTCTTGAAAACCTTGTAACATTATCTAAATGCCGTGTTATTTGACTTTTGATCATACGCGTCTTGATTAGATAGAAAACCGGCTATCAATGCGATGACTTGCAAAAATGTTAACTTTTATACTTAGAAAATACTTTCTAATAGGGCTGTCAAAATAGAATAGAGTTCGTCGGCTTTGAACGTGTATATCTCGGTCGTTATAAGCTCGTTTTCTAAGTTCTTTATATCCACGGATTCGTCATAACATGAACTAACATAATCTCAGTAGCTCGGCTCTCCTAGATCACATCTAAAACCTCATTTGGTCCTTTAAAGTTCGGCTAACAGCACGCTTATTTTCAGAAAATTAGTTTTCGTCGCCTAACTTTACAAAATCATATCTCCTTCGTTATAAGTCGGTTTTTAGTGATTCTTGCGGCCACGGTTTTGTTTTTGAAAGAACTTTCTGAATATGAAGGCCAAAATATACCAAAAGTTACTGAGTTTTCCATTTTACACGTTTTTGGACAGTAGCTATTTTAGATTGTTAAAAACTCATTTCCTTGGTTCTAAACTTGATCATACCACCTCAAATCAACTCCACAAGTTCGCAAATCCTACCATACACCTTCTTAGGGTGTCATGGGGTCCTAAACATCACCAACCTTGGTGGATCTCATGTGCTTACTAGTGAAACTTATAGATCTAGTGTTTGTGATAGTTTATAAGCAAAGTGGTATCTAAAACATAAGTAGCTTGCATGATTAGCTATTATAACTTGAAAATACATAATCATATGAAGTAAATGAAAGTATAAGATGATCAAAAAGTGTTCTTGAAACTTAATTGATGATTTGATGAGTTTTGATGAGAAATGTGCAAGAAACTTTGAGGTTTAACCACAAAACATTACAAGGAAGGTAAATGGAGCTTGATTATAACTTTAACTTGAAAATTTTATGGATTGATCTTGGTGTTCTTCCATTGGCCGATCCAACAAGAAGAGAAAGAGAGAATATGTAGTGTATTTTGCTAGTGAATTTAATGTAGTGAAGTGTTGGTCTAATTAAATCAAAAGACCAAAAGACATAAACATTAAATGGGATGTACTTGTAATCAAGTGGCCTTATGGCTTAGGGTGGCTAAGGGGGGGGGGGGGGGCACATGGTGCTAAATATGGGAGGATTTGATGTAATTAAAGCTCTTGTCTAGTTATTGTATGTGTTGGTTAGTTTAGTGTATACATTGGGTGTTATCGGGTACCGAGTTAACTAGAAATAACTCGTGACGAGGTGAAATGAAATACGACGAAGTTGTAAAAATTGTAAAATCATATTCCTTGCAAGAATCGGCTGTTAGAATGATTATCGGATTGAAATTTCGTAAACCGACGGAGTTATAAGCGCCAAACGTAAGGTATAGCGATTGGTTTGAAAACACCGGGTAAAGTAATAATATAATCTCTATATCATTATAATTAGCTTGAAAATGTATTAGGATCATTGTCTGGAGTATTGGGTTTACTGTTGGTAGAAATGACTGAGTGGTAACGTTAATTAAACAATTAAGCATACGTTAATGAAAATCACACAAACCCATGCATGAACTGATATGGTAATGATGTTACTGATGATATGCAGACTACCCTAGTCTGTATGATGTGTCTTTACTGATGATGCATGAATACGCAGCTAAACCTAACTGGTTACGCGCATTTGGATACCCGTAAACCAAGTTTACGACATGATGAATGATGCCCATGAATAGTGATTTCCCTCCGGGAATGAATAGGGTCACGTAAATAGTAAAATTTTTAACGACTTATCAAATTCTCAAACTGACTTCAAAAACGATTAATAGTAAAATGATGAATAGTGATTGGTGAATAGTGATTGATGAATAGTAACTCATGAATAGTAAATTGTTGGGGTTTTGAAAATGACATGAAATTACGAGTTGAGACATATTGCTTCTAGATACAACGCAGTCTTTATCAAATAGAAGCCAACGTCCACATAACCTACGTAACAAACGTAGAGGATGTAGGCCAGGTATGCTGAGAATTTATACTTCAGATGCCAATGCCTCTTCATCCAACAAAAGTGCTCAAACCCACACTATATTAACACGCTACCAGCATCTAAATCTACGGATGAATAACAAAAACGTTGTTCTCAAGTTTTTTTTTTTTTTTTTTTTTTTTTTTTTTTTTTTTTTTTTTACTTTTTTTTTTTTTTTTTTAAATGTATAATTTTAAATCAACTTTTGCTTATTTACTACCTTTTCTTTTATTTGTTCCAGCTACAATGCATTCTTCAACAACCAGAAGGCAACGTGCATATAGCTCGCGTAACAGAGGTACAACATCTAGGCAAGGTATGCTGCTATCTTGGGTTGTCCTATTTCAAATGTAAAATAAATCAGCCATCTTTATTTTGCCCAGGATTTTCTCACGCAATTTTATTCTTTTTTTTTCCTGACGCAGGTCCTCCGGATACATACATACATATGGGCCGATGTGACCAGATCTGCCATCATTGCAATGCACGGTTCTGGTATGATGAAAAAGTTGTTTCCAGTCATAAGAGCTATCCAGAATATCATAAATGTTGCAATGGTGGCAAAGTTATGGTGGATGATCCTGATGAATATCCAGAATATATAAAGGACCTTTTCACTGATCGTCATTTTATGGAGAATATTCGCGCAAACAATCAGATGTTTGCAATGACATCATTGGGTGCAGAAATAGACACTTCTATAAACACAGGCCGTGGTCCTTATGTATTCAAGATTTGTGGCCAAATTTACCAGCAAATAGGGATCATGTGTCCACAACCAGATGTGCGCCCGCAATTTCTATAGCTGTATATCTATGATACAGAAAATGAAGTTTCAAATTGGTTGGAAAACTTTCAGAGATCAGGTCACGGCTTGCGGGCAGATATTGTAGAGAATTTGATTGAACTTCTAGACGAACACAATCAATTAGTCCAATTGTTTAGAACAACAAGGAATAAAATGGCTGAAGCTAATATTCCACCATTCACTGTACGCTTATTTGGCGTTGTTGGTTCGAGACAGCATGAATTGCCTGTGGGAGATTCTATTGGTGCAATTGTTTTTGAAGGTGGGACAGATGTGCAGACTGACTTTGATGTCATCATTGAACAACACAATCGGAAATTGCAACGCGTAAACAAATTAAACGCTTCTTATATGTCATTGCAATTTCCATTGATTTTTATCTTTGGCGAAGATGGATACCATTTAGGACGTGTATTATTAAGCAGAAGTTCATTGTCCGGCCCACCGAAAAAAATGACAATGAAGATGTACTATGCATACAAGCTACATGATCGGTTTAATTAATTCACAAAGCAAACGACGCCGTTTTGGCGCTTTTTTACTGTTCAAAAACTGTTCACATTTTCCCACCAAATTTTGGCCCAACATTTAGCCCATTAACATTTAACCCATTTGCGGTTCCCGTTTTGCTCCCTTTTGACCCAAAAAACTATCGGAGGATTTTGTGGCCTGTTTGAAGCTTATTATTTTCCGTATAGATATTGTATAAACGATGTCTATGTGTCGACTATCCATTCCTTTATCTTAATCTTTGCGATTTTATTTGTAATAAAACAAAAAACGTATACAGTGTAAATAGTGGCTACGTGTCGATCATCCATTCTCTTATAGTACCAATAGAACTTTCTATGCGATTATACTTCCCAGGAAAAAGTACTACTTCAACTAAACTAAGAACAGTAGCCAGCAAAATTGTTGCAGGAAAACTGCGGGGGGGAAAAAAACAAGAACAAGGACGATACTCCCTTCATCTTTTACAGGTGGCCCACGATACATGTATAGCCATTATTTAGATGCTTTGGCTATATGCCATGTCCACGGGAACCCATCATTCTTTATCACGTTTACGTGCAATGTCAATTGGCCGGAAATACAGGAATATATGCAAGACTTTGCACACGTCACAGTTGCTGACAGACCCGACGTTGTAGATCGTGTGTTTGAAAGAAAGATACATGATTTAATCCCCTTCTTTCAAGATTCAAAACCTTTTGGATGTGTAGAAGCAGGTACCGTTTCAGTTATATATTTGCATACCTACTATAAAAACATTACACTTCATGAATACCTTAATAACAATCATTTTCTTGCAGTTCTATATACAGTCAAATTCCAAAAAAGAGGTCTGCCACACTGTCATTTACTCCTATGGGAGAAAGAAAGTTACCGTGTACAAACGCACGAAGATGTAGATATATATGTGTCTGCAGAGCAACCGGGCCCAGCAATTGATCCTGAAGGGTATAGAGTTGTTACAGAGTTTATGATGCACGGTCCATGCGGACTGGTGAATACATCAGCACCATGTATGCGAGGCGGTTCTGGGTGCACTAAGAACTTTCCTAAACCATTTTTCTCTGCAATATTTATTGATAAAAAAGGGTATGTGCATTACCGCAGAAGGGATTCAGGCATAACAGCACTAAAACAGAATGTCAGCCTTGATAACGGGTACGTTGTTCCACATAACCGGTCTCTATGCTTGCGATTCTATGCACACATCAATGTTGAATACTGTGAGTGGTCAATGCTTATAAAATAACTCTTCAAGTACATTTCTAAAGGCACTAATCAGATAGTTACTCATATTACAAGAACTCTCGGAGATGCAGGACCAAGCCCAGCCCATCGTTCATTGCATATTGATGAAATAAAGAATTTCCAAGATGCTAGATACATTTGCCCGCACGAGGCATGCTGGAGGATTCTGGGATTCAACATACATAGCAGAGATCCTCCGGTTCAAATACTTGCAGTTCACCTTGAAAATATGCAAACGGTCACTTTTAGAAGGCACCAACAATTGCAAGCGATTGTCGACAGTGAGCACAACAAAAGGACGACGCTAACTGAATGGTTAAAATACAACACTCACTATACAGACGGACGACATCTAACATATTTAAATTTTCCCAAAGAGTTTGCATGGTATAAAGATGGTAAATATTGGCAACGTAGACGGTGTACCAGCAGCTTAGCTATCGGCCGTTTGACATATGTGCATCCCAGCTCCGGGGACGCATTCTATTTGAGGCTCTTACTCTGTCATCGGAAAGGCAGCCAGTCTTTCCACCATATCCGTACAGTTAATGACATTCTCTACCCTACAAATAGAGCAGCGTGTGAAGCAATGAGGCTGTTAGGTGGTGATCAGGAATGGAACATTGCTTTACAAGAAGCTTCTTTCTCAGCCACTCCATCTCAAATGAGGAATCTTTTTTGCCAGATGCTAATCTTTTGTGACGTTTCCAATCCGGCTACATTGCTACAGTCACACGCCGATTCCATGTCGGAAGACATCCCTTTAATACTTTCAGAAGCATTGCATATACCAGAGCTTTATATTAATGCTGAAGACTTAGAAGGCTGCCTTATTTATGAATTACAATCAATTCTTAATTTCTATGGAAGATCAGTTCAAGATTTTGGTTTTCATCTACCTCCACCTCACTTACTACAGATCTTGAATAACAGGGCAATAATGGAAGAAAGGTCCTACAACCGTGAACTGTTGAGAAGTGAAAGCGAAAGATTAGTCAGTCAGTTAAATGATGAGCAACGGATAATTTTTGAGCAAGTGACAAATGCTGTTAATAACCAGTAGCAGAAACTCATATTTGTTTATGGACATGGAGGGACAGGAAAGACGTTCATTTGGAAGACGATAATTTCTACACTAAGGTTGGATGGAAAAATTGTCTTGGCAGTCGCTTCTTCAGGTATTGCAGCCTTATTGCTCCCATCAGGACGCACCGCTCATTCAAGGTTCAAACTGCCGCTTGATTTAACTAACGAATCAGTGTGTACCATAAAAAAAACACGCAGATAGCAGAATTACTTAAGCAAACTGATCTTATCATATGGGACGAAGCCCCAATGAACGATCGTAGATGCTTCGAAGCACTTGACCGTACATTGAAAGATATAATGAATACACAGGCAAGTCTGTTCGGAAACCAAACGGTTGTTTTAGGTGGGGATTTCAGGAAAACACTTCTCGTGAAGAAAAATGCTGGAAAACAAGAGATTATCTCTTCTTCTATAACACTTTCATACTTATGGCCGCATTTGAAAATCATTCGCCTTAACCAAAACATGCGTCTACGACGAACGGGTCTCTCAAGTGAAGAATATGAAGCGACTGCCACATTTTCTAAATGGTTGCTTGAAGTTAGAAACGACACCATTGGCCAACCAGATGAAAGTGATCTAGAGGATTCATCTTGGATACAGATACCAGATAGATATTGTGTTGGAATATGAATAACATAACAATTATTTAAACATAAACATGTACATCAAGCACGCAGCGGAAACAGGATCTAAATACTAGTAATTAATTAACTAAATATAAAAGATAATGTGTACCTTTGATTTCTAGCAAAACAAGAAATCAAACTTCTCTTTTCTTCTCTTGATCAAATAAAAGGATTAACGTGAAACCCCTTACCATTTTGTTTCACAATCCAAGATGGAATAACTAAAGTAAGTTATTACCAAGGTCATGTACACACGTACTATAACCAACTAACGTTAGATGCTAGTGTAAAGACACAAGAAAACCAAAACCAATTTTGTTTACTTGAAAAGCAAATCGATCCACTCTATAAAAGAAGTGGTCGACTAGTTTTAAGAATAAAAGAAGGAGACACAAATTAAGGGTTATAGTAACAATGCACAAGGTCAAAGAACTAATAACCCTTGATTTGTATTTATAGGCAAAACCTATCTTGGAGGAAAAGAAAGCATCGAATGGACTGTTACACCCATCAGGCCGATCAGCCAACCCAATGGAATGGGGTTCTAGATCTTTCTTTAGCTCCAAATTTCACTTACGGTCCTTCCTTTATTCCCTAACGGTCGTTAGTCAATTCCGTTAATTACTTAACGTCTGTTAGTTATTATTTCGTGTCCTAAATAATTAAATACATAACATGGTTATATATTAATTATTTCCGTTAGTCATTCATACGTAAAGTGTGCAATCCCAAGGTCCCGTGTTCGATTCTAGTCATATACGTTCTAATATTTTTCCATAACTCTAACAGCTCCCACATGGAAATCTATTAAAAGTATAATTGACATTGGTTAGCGTCTAGCAACACGCCAATGCCCCTAGTACAACTCGGGTGGTGGTCTCCTGGAAAAACTACTTGATGATTAATCATCATACTTATCCTTTTGTTTCTAATACTACATTAATAAAGATATGGATCTTAGTCATTCTTTATTAATAATTCTATTTCTCGTTTTTCAATTAAACAAGATTACCAAATCTTCTGAATATGTTCAGGGGAGATCTTTGGCATGGCCATGCAAACATCTTGTCAACCCTACGAGGGACCCAGCAGTATTAAAATCCAAATAAATTTGAATGAACAAATTCTATCTTGACTACGAGCATAACCCATGCATTTCGCAACACTTCCGAAAACAATCCTTATAGCTACCAGTTACGTATAGCGTTAAATTGAATCACAGAAATGCACTACATGCATGACAGTTATCTGGCATCTCAAGTCGGAGGATAAATATTCATGATTTACTTAATGACAAAGATCCATAAAGTACAATCATGTGGTTGGGATAAGTCCTATATTCAATTTATCCATTATTGAATATCATCTGAATTTGGCATGTACAACGCATCAATATACTTAAGTATATTCTACCACAACTAATATTTGCCTTAATTCAATAATACTCCCATATTATTGATCGACAATGGACTATTTAGAATAACATAAGTTATTCATAGATTTAAACATGCAAATATAGGATACAATTTATTATTAATGAAAACAAACGTACCACGTACCTTAATTCATTGTAAATAATAATTGCTTAACATCCCTTATCCAAATACTAAATAGATCAAGCATGATAATTCTCATTAATGAATTATGCCTCAAGTCATGTCAAACATACTTGTTGACCAGGCATAAATCAACTAATTTGATCTATCGGAAATTTTGAGAATACTTATTTCAAAAATTCAATTAATGAAATTCTTGTATGTGTGCATCCATCTATCTAGATATTGCCACATAATATTTCATAAAATGCGTGACATCCTCAACCACGAATTTATGACAATTAAACTACCAAACCTTTTATAGTTTAAAGTATTCTAATTCTTTAATGTATAATGCAACTATGCTTTAAGCATAACTAGTACACATGGCCATTAACAAGGATAAACTCCCACCATAACTAGTATTGAGTGTTATCTAAATCTTATTAGCATCATTGTATCCAAACAACAATATGCTCTTTAAAATTCCGTAAACTTTTAATATTCATCGTGTAATGTTTGATACCTTCAAATCTTTCAAGATTTGTCAACTATATCAATTACGCAACAATTTGCCATATGGTTCATACTTAGAATTTTGGAGCTACTACAGGCTGAGGATGTTAATTCTAAATCCAACCATATTCATTACACTTAGTTATCTAATAACCTTCAATTAGATATTAATGTTGTCAAATTATCTTGCATCCAAGCGTGATACAACAAGTAACATGATGTACATGAAAAATCCTTGTGTCAAACTTAGATTTTATTCATGTCATATTTTTCCAAAGATATGTTTCTATCTAGACTTTCTAATAGTTTATCATGTTTATTAGAATCAGTTATTTTACCGCTTATGTTTATAAACATATATTTCAAGGTTTTATTTTCTAAATTTTCATGTGAAGTTTCATTCCAAACTAAGACTTAACATTTAATGTTAATGGAATGGTACTTCCTATATGTTATACAACATATATGAAATAAGAAAATAAATATAATACTCCCACTAGCTTTCCGGAATATTAAGAAATATCTTATTTTAATTATAAATCAACATTTGGATTTAATAACTAAATATAAGTATATCTCCTAGATGCATGCATTAATCTAAATGATTGCACTTTGTATACTTCCAAACATTATTTGAATTCAAATACTCCTTTCAATTATTTATCGTCATCGCACAAGTAATTACTCATGAAAGAGATTTGATATTCCATTGTCAATTTCATATTAATGAAACAAGAATGACAATCATAATCTTTACACATTTAATGTGCTTAGGAAGAATATTCAATCACAGTTAATTGCTTAAGTGTGATTGATAATCTTTTCACACCTTAAATATGTATACAAATTTGTCCATTATGATTTCTACACAAGAATTTAAATCTCTAGGATTTTCATTCCCTTTGTAGAAACTCATCTTTATTCTATAGTATAACTGTAGAGTTCAAGATCAACTACGTTTCCAAAACTAGTTATCTTCTTGGACTGCATCTAAGCATTCATAGTATGAGTAATTTGCCAAATTTAATATTTGCAATTTATCAACAGGTTTATCATAATCCTGTAACTCATAATCCTCAACATATTATCAAATATTTGAGATATCCTTGCAGATCTATGAAATGAGAATTCCATAATCTTGAGATTTAACACTAACATGTTTAATCCTCATTATGATTTTGCTAGTGTATTTTTAGAAGATTATGTATCGTGTAATTTTATCTTATCAAGATAAAACTCCCACTTGCCTTTTGCAATTTATAGATAATCTATAAATACTTAGCAAATAGAGCAACACAAAATTGTTCTCTTTTTGAGACTTTACAAATACATATTGACAGTTCCTAACATTAATTTGTTAATAACCTACTCATAAGCAGATTAACAAATTCCGAACTTCAATTTTTAAGACTTAATGTGATTCATCACATTCCATAATAGATGGTGTCTTATTAATCTTCTAGGTTGGAGTCTCATTGAGTATATTCAACCCATACTCAATTTTCTAACCTTGATAACTTTTGGAAGAATAGAAGATATAGTTATCATAAATCAAACAATATAACAAGAGTTTGATTTTCCTAACTGAACATACCATACACATTATGTATTTCATTAGGATTAATATTGTAAGTCAATCTTACAATATGTGAGATAATTATATTTCGTTTTGGCTTACCTATTTACCAACTAAGTCAAATTAATGGTATAATAGAATTTCCAAGCCAATTGCATGCTTTATAACATAAGTACTTATTTACCAAGTCACTTCATGTCCATGTCTTAACAAGAAGACATAAACTGTTATAATCCCAATATACGTTATAAGTCACTGATCAACTCAATGACTTCTTGTATATGTCTTAATTAAAAAACATAACAAGTTAACGTCTTACTTTATTATAAGTCTTATAGCAATAAAAGACTTCATATTTATATCTTTATACTAAAATATAAATATTTATAACTAAAGTAATCATGAACACCACAATTTGGTTTCAATAGTAATTTCAAGTTAATTTATTACTTCATATATTTATGTCATTCCAAGAATACATAAACATTCAAATTTGAAGTGGTCTAAGATTACTTCATTGATTTATGTCATTACAATAATACATAAATATTTAGTTTGAAGTAGTCTTATTATCATATTGACATTTGTTCTAATAATTATCTAATTTAGAAACTTGTAAATTAACATAGTTTCATTACATCAGCTTTGGCTGCTAGTAATGAAAGTATGTAATTTACCTTGTCATTAATATCTAGTAATGAAAGTAGATATTAACTCTAAGGGTTCTATCAATTAGATGTGAACAAACCACATTAGAACATCTATCTCTTACCTTACAGTCAAGAGAATCCTTTAAATCATATTTCTGTGCGTTGTTGCTTGCACACAATAAAGATTTCTCCCACTTGTGCATGGAACAACATCATGTATCAAATAAACAACACATCAATCGTTTACTTAAGTGATCAATATGATTGTGTCATAGATATTAGTAGATATAGGACCACCTTGTCTAGTAAGGAAACGTACACGACTATCCTTAATACCACAAGTGTCTATAATTGGAAAGTAATTATCTCAAGAGATTCTAGAGATAATATGGGTTACTACCAAGATATCAAAGCTTGTAGCTCCCACTGAATGATAGATCATTACATTATCTCATTATTCAGTAATTACAACACTATGCTCCCACTGGATTTGACAACATTATAAGTGTTTCATAACCAGTAAAAGCAAATAGTGTGTTGTTTACTTTCATACACCTTTGAGGAATCCCATACGTAATAATTACTTAGGTACTCAAAGAATGTATTCTATTTTGTAAATGATGGAATATCCAACAATGCAATTAACTTGAGAAAATTTGGCATGCAATTTCTTCCTCAATTAGGTCTACCATCCCCACAATGGTATGTAGCACCTTTAAATGGTCAAAGCACAATAACTATACAAAGTATGTTAGTTTGCCTTTTACCAATTTTGCGGTAATTAGTCTAGCTTCTAATTTTAATAACTCCTAAAATGTGCAATTTCCTTAAAAAATGCTATGAGTTATTTCTTAGAATCTAGACAATTCTAATTTTCCTATTATACCTTTCTTATTCATGAAAAGGAATAGGATTAAGTCTCACTCTTCTCACGGAAAGTAGGCTTGGTTTATTCTTTTAGTAAAGTTGACTCTAGCCTAAAACCCCTACGGGTGTAGATCAACTTTCCACTAAAGGAATGTTCCACGTTTACGGTTTTAACATTGCATTTAATACATTAAAAGAATTTTCAAAATTCAATTTTAGTATTTTCGATAATACATTTTTTCAAGAAAATTAAACACCCATGGTAAATAACATTTAACCATTTAATTTTCACTGAAAACTAGGATCCAAATTGACATAGTTTCATCACATCAGCTTTGGCTGCTAGCAATGAAAGTACTCAATAAGGTACGAGTCGAACTCAATTGCCAATCTCAAATTGCAATTCCTAGAGTTATGGGATTTACATATTTTGCCAACCTTAGTTACAAATGTAAGCATGTTTTATCCCCATCTTTATGCCTTGACATAGTTTCATTACATCAGCTTTGGCTGCTAGTAATGAAAGTACTCAATTAAGTTAACCAACTTAAGAAACTGCAAATTACCATAGTTTCATCACATCAGCTTTGGCTGCTAGCAATGAAAGTATGTAATTTACCCTTTGATTACCATCCTTTGAATCATCACATCAGCTTTGGCTGCTAGCAATGATAGAATGTAATCTCAGGTGTTTCCGTTTCATTGGATGGCATATAACTTAAATTTTAAGGGTATTTATTTTGATGTGTGTAATCAAAAAAATATGTACAAAGATGTCATGCATTCATCTTGTATCATATGTTTCATGTAAAAACTTTTACACATTCGTTACTTTATTAAGCTTAAATTAACAAAGTTTTAATTGATGGCGTTGAGAAACTTACAACATTGCCTTAAGATGCTTCGTACACATAATGGTTGGACTTGGTAAGTCTAATTTTGACGCACAGGCGAGCGGAGAGACAGAATGGAGTCTCTTTAAGGCCACAATTTAATGCGAAACCAACCTTATACCCACTTTATAGTTTGTCAACATTAGGTCCGCCTTTCGACCAATTTGTACAGTTGCATCAATCAATCAAAAGTTTAAGATTTTAAAGCTTAAAATTATGTTGTAAATTATTAAATTGCTAGTCTCGCCTGGGAGCAAATTACCGTGCGAAGCAAACCACTGTCGGCACATAAGACTTGGTAATAAATAATTTACCACATCAAGGTTTCATAGTTATTAGGTCAATTTATTTTTTATTCGAAAAATTACACTCTTATTGCTTACAATTCAATAATTTAAACAAAAAAGACAAGTAATTTAACAAAAAATAAACAACCACATAATAACACATATATGATCTTAACCATAAAATCATATAGCCACATGCAAACCTTTTGATAAATCATATTAATAATCTCTATGTGAATTTAATGTATATAATTATAAAGACTCCCATTGGTTTTCGAGCGCATTGTACCTAATGGACCACAGACACCAACAAGTTGGTCGCGTAAGCCTTAACAATTATATACCACGTTGCACATAACAGATTCATTAATTTAATAATTAGGTCACTCTAATTTTAGATCTATCTAAAACATGTAGCAATTACATCAACTTCCATGACAAAACATGCATGTTTTTGTCATGGATTCCCAAATAGCACTTATTATCATGTCATAACATATAATCAAGTCTATTCTGCGCATATTCAATTAATGACATAACCTAGTATTCATTAATTCAATCACATAAAATTCACATGCAACCTAGGGTTTCTACAAGTTTTACAAAACTAAAACCCTAATTAAAAATATTAGGGCAATCGACCCATGTATAAAAAAATTAGGGTTTACTTATTTTTAAAACCCTAGAACACCAATAGCATGTAATAATCATAAAGATTCAATTTTATGTGTTTTAGTAATTAATTACATAGTATTAACGGGCTCTTGATGCCACTGTTGGAATATGAATAACATAACAATTATTTAAACATAAACATGTACATCAAGCACGCAGTGGAAACAGGATCTAAATACTAGTAATTAATTAACTAAATATAAAAGATAATGCGTACCTTTGATTTCTAGCAAAACAAGAAATCAAACTTCTCTTTTCTTCTCTTGATCAAATAAAAGGATTAACGTGAAACCCCTTACCGTTTTGTTTCACAATCCAAGATGGAATTACTAAAGTAAGTTATTACCAAGGTCTTGTACACACGTACTATAACCAACTAACGTTAGATGCTAGTGTAAAGACACAAGAAAACCAAAACCAATTTTGTTTACTTGAAAAGCAAATCGACCCACTCTATAAAAGAAGTGGTCGACTAGTTTTAAGAAGAAAAGAAGGAGAAACAAATTAAGGGTTATAGTAACAATGCACAAGGTCAAAGAACTAATAACCCTTGATTTGTATTTAAAGGAAAAACCTATCTTGGAGGAAAAGAAAGCATCGAATGGGCTGTTACACCCTTCAGGCCGATCGGCCAACCCAATGGAATGGGGTTCTAGATCTTTCTTTAGCTCTAAATTTCCCTTACGGTCCTTCCTTTATTCCATAACGGTCGATAGTCAATTTCGTTAATTACTTAACGTCCGTTAGTTATTATTTCATATCCTAAATAATTAAATACATAACATGGTTATATATTAATTATTTCCGTTAGTCATTCATACGTAAAGTGTGCAATCCCAAGGTCCCGTGTTCGGTTCTAGTCATATACGTTTTAATATTTTTCCATAACTCTAACATATTGTATTCCCGAATGCGACACAGGTATTCAAGAACTCATTAATTTTATATATGATGAGCAAACATTACAAGCACCAAATGCAGCATCGTTACAAGATAAAGCTATAGTGTGTCCGAAGAACGAAACTGCAGATGTCATAAATTCGACTGTCCTGAATATGGTGCAGGGAAATACCTATACTTTTACAAGTATAGATGAAGCTACACCGAAAACAAATGATGGAGGCGCAACGGAGCTATTATATCCTCAAGAATACCTAAACACACTTTCCTTTTCAGGAATGCCTCCTCATGAGCTTACGCTTAAAATAGGTGCACCTATAATGCTACTAAGAAACCTAAACTTAGGCGGTGGGTTGTGTAATGGTACAAGGATGATTGTCACTCAGATATTTACTAAGCTTATACAAGCAAAGATCATCACCGGTACCAGAATGTCCAAAAAAGTTTACTTACCCCGGATTTTGCTGATCAATAAAGGCGAAAAGCTACCGTTTATCTTTAAAAGGAAACAATTCCCAGTTAAGGTCTGCTACGCAATGACAATCAACAAAAGCCAAGGGCAATCGTTAAATAAAATAGGCGTATACCAACCCGAACCTGTCTTCAGCCATGGTCAACTGTATGTTGCACTGTCAAGAGCAACATCTCCTCAAGGGTTGAAAATGTTAATCGAACAACAGCCGAGCAGTGATAAAAACACAACTAAAAATGTTGTTTACAAAGATTTTTTAAATATGGTGACATTTGCACAGGTTCCTTATGGTTACATTTACCTTTTAAATATACGTTCGTGCAATTAGCAAATACCTACACCAATAACCTTTAAAATCTTATGCTAACTCTTTCACTATCATTGTTAATCTATATAAGCAAATATTGTGTGTATTCTACATTTAACTTTTAGATATACATTCATGCAATCACTGAATACTTACACCAATAAGCTTTAAACTTGTAAGGCAACTGTTTCAGTATTATTGTTAATCTATATAAGTGAATATTGCACATATTCTATGGTTAGTTAACTTTCTAATTTTGAACATCCATACTTGCATTCTCACTTTTTTTTTATATTAAACATGCATTCATAGGCACCTATCATTAACATTCTCTTATTTAACGTGCAGGCAAATGGAACAGACATCTAGCGTTGGCATATCATCCAAGTCTACAGGAAAAGTGATTGTTGTGCAATCAGAAGATATCAGCCTTGCTAATTTAAACGAAGCGGATACTGCTAAAACTTTATATGTAAAAGTATATCGAAAATGGACACCAACAAACAAGCAAGGGAAACCGATCCTATTCTGTTTCATGCTAATTGATCGACAGGTACAGAACACTATTCTATGATCCACCTACAGAATTACACAGTCGCATAGTCGCTAAAAAAAGTAAAACAAGCCAGACTAAAATTATCGATTACTATTCTGTTTGCAGGGAGGAGCTATACAAGCAAATGTCAACTTGCGTGAAAAGAACAAATTTGATGCGCTGCTTCAGATCGACATAACTTACAAAATAACCGGATTTGGCTTTCAGCCCGCAAGAACATGGATGCAAGTTGTCCCTCACTCGCTTTCATTGGTTTTGGGAACACACACAGATATTAAAGATATACCAGATACAGGTTTCCCAAACCACTATTTCAACTTCAGCCATCATCGAGACTTATATTCAAAAATAGATGTAAAAGAAGGCTTACTAACAGGTATATAACAAACACATATATAAAACAATTATAATTAATAGATTTATAATTTGGTACTACTATTTACAGATTATATCGGGTGCGTTCAATATATAACTGAAATACAATAATCAGTGAAAGAAACGAAAGATTCAGCAGTTTGGAGAGATATTGGTATCCAAAATCTAGAGTGAGTATCCAACATTTATCTTTAAAAATTTATATTTATATTCACTCTTATAGATACTTTCTAATTCTAACAGTGGCCACACAATCCGCTTTACTTTATGGAATCAAGATGCTCACACTTTTAGGAAAATGCAGTATGAAAAAGCAGAAAAACCAGCAATCATAGCAGTTAGCTCATGCTTGGTAAAAAACTATGGAGGTAAACTTATTACTTTATGTTTATAATTGAACATTTTCACTCTATTGCTTAACATCTACCTAAAATAACACATGACTACAGCTTTCACCGACAGCTGCAACATCCTACTATTTCAATCCAGACATACCCGAATGCCATGAAATCCGCAGTGTGTAAGTAAAGAAACTCACAAAATAATATTACAGTTTAAATTTTAAAAGAAAGTAGACTCACATCAATCAACCATGCAGGTATGAACAGTTCATTGACCCACCAACAATACTCAATATCCAGCATCAAAGATGTGCAGATCCACTTCAAGAAAGGTACAGAAATCGTGTGACCCTGGCAGATTTGGCTAAAGAAAATCCGCAGAACCAACAGGTAATCAACAACTGCAATACAACCATAATCAAATGAAAATCTAACACACACGTAAAATTTTAATAAAACAGAATGTCCGCTTTACTGTCATTGCTACAATTGACGAAATCGATACAAGAAGGCCATGGTTTTTCAAGAAATGCCATGATTGTAAGCACAAAATCTCGGAACGCTTTCCACATACCCATTGCAAACAGCCAACTTCTGAAAGCGATATAACTTACAGGTAACCTACAATATTCTTGCGTTCTTATACCAATATACATAGCCTACTTTTTATAAGAAATAAGTATCTTTACTAAAAACCATCCTATGTATTTTTTACACAGCTATTGATTCAGAGTACAATTGTCCGACGGCACTGCCAATGTAACTATGACATGTTTTAGCAACGAAGCAAACTCGCTGGTAAAAGATTGTAAAGAGTTGCTGCAAACCATACCCAACAAAAGCTCATATGAATACCCAGCAGAACTGCTTTCTTTACTAGGAAAAAGGATGATTTGTCAGCTCCACTTTGACCCAGAAGGTACAAAGGAAAATCAGCTTTTCATTCTCGATACCTGTTGGGTCGATACACCATTGATAACATCGGCAGTTGCTACTGCTGCCGAAGATACTGCAAATTCTCCCAAAATTAACACACCAGAATTAGCAAATACCCCAGCAAACATTATCATCCCACAGACCGACGCAAGTGGAATAGTTGAAACCAAACAAACTCAGAGCACACCACCAACGCAACACATGGATATCCCATCAAACACTACCATTCCAGAAACTGAAATCACACCACTAACGGAACACAGCCGTTCAACTGAAACATCAAAACCCACACCCGAACCAACCCGAAAAACTGCTAGGAAATCCCTTTTCACACAAGGCGAAAATGCAAGCACAGCAGCAACTCTGAAGAAATTCAAAAAAGGAAACTGATAACTGCAAACTTGCAGGCCACAAATGTATAAGAAAATCGATGATGATCTATGTACGATAATCTACATAACTACGCAGTACTCACGCGTGCTTTAAAGACAATAACTTATGTAAATATATATGCCCACTACTTAGCACCAATTATCTAGGAAAAGCTCTACCGTACAACAGGTCAATCGTTCTGTATTTTGTACAACGCCTATATAGGCGTAACTTTAACATTAAATAAATAGTAGCCTTGCTGTTTGGTCCAATAACCATGTCCCTAATCAGTTACATCACTATTGTAGTATAACTTACATTACCAATATATAAGGAAAAACAAAAACAAAAGCAACTTAGACCAGTTACAAAGATAGAACACATCAAAAATGAAAAAACACAAATAGCTTAAAGTAGATAATAAGAGTTATATTTATACATAAAACCTAGAAAGGTTAATCCATACACAGAGGCATAAGCAATACCTCCCCAAAATTTGCCCAAAGGCTTACACATAGGTAAAACACAAACATCCCAGCAAAAGACACCAACCCAACAACATTAACATAACCTTACCACTATCAAAGCTAAACAAATAACCTAATCATGAAGATCCATGACAAAGATGTGATGATCCTTCTCCGCCCTTCCTTCTCTGGCTAAATCAAGCACAACAACCAAACCAGCTAACATCCTAGCCTCCCTATCCGACGTCTCATCCATCGAGTCAATCACATCTCCAGCCACCTCATGAAAAGGACCAAAAGTTTCAGTTTCAGCAGTCAGCACTTGACGATTCTCAGCAGTAGTGCGAAGTTCATCACATAATTCACCAAGACGCTGAATAAATATTTCAAGCTCAGCTCTCTCTTGACCGAAGAAAAACCTAAAACAATCTTGAAGTCTATCGGACCCACAAGCTTCCTTAAGCTGATCAATATGTGGAGTAGACGCCATTTTTTTTTATTGAGATCTAGGGTAATTGACAAAATACTTCTAAGTTATAATAATAAATGGGGAAATGTGATAAAAAGAGTGTATTGATTATATAAGCATAAGAGAAAAATAAATGCAACCAAACTGGAACAGTATTTCAGTTCCACTTCCCATGCAACATAATCCTCCATGGTACGTCTGATTCTCCCTTTGATGATTATAAAAATGGTGATCTTCCAAAAAACTATGAGAAACTGGAACAGTACCTCTTTCAATTCCACTTCCCATGCAATAAAAGCAATGAAATACAAAGAACTGTAACTATTAAATACATTCCTACTAAAACAAACAACATAAAAAAAAAGCAAAAAAAAAAAAAAAAAATATTATAATTATAAATAGCAAAATCTAAACTACACTAAAAAAAATGTAAATACTACTATATATTATAAAAAAAACATCATATTATCATATAGAAACGCAATATTCTATTAACCCAAACAAAATCACATAACTATAAACCGAACAAAATAAAGACAATAAATAAATAATAAACTAAAACTTCACACTTTTTAAACTTGATTTCCATTACTTTTCAGCCATTCAAAATCTTAGCCGAAAAATAGGCACGCCCGCAACGCGGCGATCGTCGCCGGTCTCGTGTAAGACTATGTTTATTGGTGACCTATACGAACCGATTGAGACCACAAATCTAATAAATACATAATATAATATTAATTTTATACAAAAGTTGGACATTTAATGCAACGAACTGGTCACTTGGTGGCCTTCCTTTTCTTGACCCAATCTGCCACATGTCTCCCCATGCAGGGACGGAGCCAGGGGGTTCCCGTGGGTGCCCGGGCACCCTATGAATCTTTTCAATGCAGTGTTAATTTTTGAAAAAAACATCGATTTTTTCTAAAGTCATCTTAAATGCACCCGGTACATCTAAATATGTTTCTAGTATTAGTGTTCAATTTTTTTTGTGCATCCGGTTTTATTTAGTCCTTGTTCCGTCCCTGTCCCTATTATAGGCTATGCACTGTATAGGAGGTATGGTGGACTCCATTTATTACCTATTAAAGGATGTAAAAAAGCAATGAGAAAGAAGTTACACTTAAGTACATAGGTATAAATTATCATCATTTAGAAAGAGTAAAAGACAGCTACGACTAAGATCAATTTAGACCAATAAATTAAAAATATACTAATGCTTTATGAAGAAAAATTCGAAATTTTATTTACCATATTTACCAGAAAAAAATACATACGCATATTACTGATCTAGAAAGATAAAACAAAACGATTAACATCTGAAAAAATCTAACATAATTATAAACTTTAGTAGGCTTGTATGTGAAAAAAAAAAAAAAAAAAAAAAAAAAAAAAAAAGAATTAAAAAACATGCAGGTAGATGAACAAATAAAACATCCAGTTAACATAGTATGAAATTTTATTTAATATATAATTTTATATGAAATTTTAAGTAATTAAATTAAATAGAAAAGAAATAATATTATATGTTAGGTTGAGTTGTTGATAAATGGTAAAAAAAGTTGAGATTGATGTATGTATTAGTTGTATAGATGGAGAAATAAGAAAATAATATTTTAATGAAAGATTGTGTAATAATAGATTGCTAATAAACATGGTATAACAAGCTATTTTGAAGTTGATAAGTCAAACATGATCCGGGGGATCAAAATCGGCTGGGCATTCTTTCCTCATTAAATTTCTCTTCTTGTGTGTGTTGAGTACTTGACAAAACATATAAAAGAGGCAGAAACAAAAACGTGTTGTATCTTAGTATCAAGGTCTACGGTCATAAATAACCTATAAGTAGAGCCGTATATGATCGTGGGTGTGCAACCAGACCTTAAAATTTTGAGAGCCTCAAAATATATATTTTGGACCTCAAAGTATTGCACGCGTTCAAATTAACACTACAAATTTCAGATTTTTACTTAAAGTCCACACACCAATGAAACATGTTTACCATCTTTAAGTAACAAGTTTTCATTGTCCTCTTAATATAATAAAAAAAAATAATTAGTCTTTATTTATAAGTCCTCGTTTTGATGAGTTATACAAGTTTTGCAGTTTTGCACAAGGCCGGCTTTCCAAAACTCGGAGACGTGACTCTAAGACATCAAGATTTCTTAGTGTCATAATCGCTTTACAAAACGCATATGTACTTCTATTTTGCTTTCAATATTTTCGAAAGAAGAAATGGAGTAAATGATATTAATACACATCTGAGTAAATGCTGGCCTTTACACAGAAAAACATAACCTAGCTTACTGACTAATCATCTGTTAATAGTAACGATTACCATAAACTATGCTTGTGTGGCGGAGACGCATGTCGTTTCTTGACTGCGATGTTGTTTGCGCATTGTGTTTTACATTACCCTTTTCATGAGTGGTCATGTTTCTTCGGTAACCCTATGTGTTTGCATTTCCTAACAGTTACATATAGCCATGTAACCCTATAGAATTGACATAAGCAGTTTAAACGGAAAACTCATTTATAATTAATACGAGATAGTTTCTCACCATGAATCATCAATCAAATGATTCAAGTGCCTCACGTTCTGAAATACAACGTACAGAAGTAAAGTAGTAAACATAGAAAATTAAGCTAAACAGGAGCTAGCTGAATGAAGGCTTTATAGCTCTTTATTCTTTTAAACTTAACACTTCTGAGCAATCGGACGCTGGTTTCTGAAAGGTTAATCAATTAGCTGAGCTTCCATCGACACACACCCATTGACCCACAAAGATCGATTTACAATTGATGTTGGGGTTAATTCCCAAAAATGATCCCAAACTCATCTGGAATGCCTGGCTGATGGTGGTACAATCATCACCAACTTCCACACCATAAACAGCATTACAGACAACTGAGTTTGCCTTTAGGAAGCCATCTATTTGTTCAAGATCCATCGGTCAAAAAGAAAATTAGAGTTGGGTCAAATGTACACATGACAAGTAGAAAAACTTATTAATTTACATGTACACAAAACCTTAAAAAGGGTAACGACCTCGAAGGACTTACCTACTAGGGTAACTCTGCTATCTGCCAATGCCGTGAGAATTAGGAAAAGCGAGAGTGTAGTGGCAATTGTCACAAACATTGAAGTGTTCCTGTCCATGATCCCGAGTTCGTTGTTTCTTCTTGGTGAATAAAGATGACGATACTAATCGAGATACATAATATGGGTTCTTGACGTTCGTATTTATATTGAGTGATTTGGTTTATTTGTGAGGTTCCTTAGATAAGTTAAATTCACATTGTAATATCATGATTTACAGCCGGCCATTGTTATAGCCACATTTGTTTTTACCTTTTGTTGCAAACTTAGAGACCGAAATTCCATCCTTAAGAGATGTATCCATCACAAAATGGGCCGCTGTTGTTTGAGATGGAACATATATGAAAGAAAAGTGGCGTTTTAGTGATTGTGTTGGGGTAAAGGAAAAAAAAGAAAAAAAAGAAAAGAAAAAAAAAACACATTATGTGTGCAAGTGCAAGACACGTGATATACTAACTATGTAACTTATAGTAGTTACTGATTTTCTAATATCAAACTTCAAAACCATTTTGAAATGAATAATTAATGAAACAAAGATGCATTAACTTCGTTTTCATTTTGAATTTTTTTTTTTTTTTTGAACGGCTAACTCTCCTATACTATCCCTATTACAATTAAATCTCCGTTGTCAAGGTTTGAACCCTGGTCTTTTCCCCCAAAGGCAAATGCCTTACCACCACGCCACAAGGGGTGGGGCTCATTTTGAATATTTAGTTTTGTTTATTTAATCTTACCTAATCATATATTTCAACCATCTGATTTATATTAACGAGGGTTGTGGCGGCCGCGCTTTGCTGCAGGCGTAAGGTTGTGCCTGTTGGTTTTATGTGCTTAGTTTTATTACAAATACGAAGCCCAAAAGTTTTAGCTACATACAATATAGTATTGCCATAGGTT
Organism: Artemisia tridentata subsp. tridentata; assembly: GCA_021014915.2. Taxonomy (NCBI): domain Eukaryota; kingdom Viridiplantae; phylum Streptophyta; class Magnoliopsida; order Asterales; family Asteraceae; genus Artemisia; species Artemisia tridentata. The sequence continues at coordinate 385,546,219 of CP139508.1, forward strand.
TAGTTACATACACCTGCTATCGGTTGCTGTTTACAGTGTACAAAAGAGTAAAGCCCATTTTCCGGATTCTATTGCATTAATGCTCATGGGGTAGTGTTCATCAATAAAATCTAACTTGCAACCAACCACAATCACTGGTACCTTCACCTTTACATATACAGAAAAACAAAATGCTAATCAAGTCTCACAATCTCATATCAAACATCAAACAAGTAAATGCTGTTGGAATATTAATATAATGACAATCATGATTAAAGGAATATTAATATAATGACAATCATAATTAAATATAATAAGCATAGAAGAACACATGCGGAAGCGTACATAATTAATTAATCGAATTTAAACGTATGCGTACCTTAATGATTCTAGCAAAACAAGAATCAATCCAAACAACAATAGTGATGAACCCTAATTAGGGTTTATAAGGATTACAAGAATTGCCCCTTACCGATTTTGCAATTCAATCCAAGAATCAAACAATAGTGTTTTTTATTCACGTTCTTGTACACACGTACTAATGCAAAGTAAATGTTTATACAAGTAAATAACACAAAACGATTTAGGTTATTAAAATCAAAAAGTCGAAACCCTTAGGAGGGGGTATTCGGCCGATTTTTGAACAAGAGAAAGAAAATACAAAGTTATGGTTTAGTATTGTGTACAAGAGATGCAAAACTAAGAACCCTTAATGTGTTTATATAGTGTAATTATCTTGGAGCTCAAGTTGGATTTGGGTTGGGTTTCCCCTCCCCAAACCGATTGGCCTATACCTTCTAAGGGTATTCCGGAATCTTCTTGACTTACCAAATAATTACACATATTTCTTTCCTTTTATCGGTTAACGGTCGTTAGTCATTATCCGTTAAATACTAACGGTCGTTATGTGTTTTGTATATATAATAATTAAATATAACTTTTCATAAAAAATTATTATTCATTTAATCTTCATACGTAAAGTGTGCAATCACGTGATCTCGAGTTCGATCCTAACACATAACTATTATTTTATGTCTACAAAACTAACAGCTCCCACTTAGACATATCTTAATAGTGTGATCACATCGGTTAGCGTCTTGCAACACGCCGATACCTCTAGTACAACTCGAGTAGGTCCCCTGGAAAAACTTTTAATGATTCATCATTATTATTATCCTTTTGTTACTAATACTATATTAAATAAAGATATGGATCTAAGTCATTTTTTATTCAATTATTCTGTTTCTCGTTGTTTGTGATTGGGCAAGATTACCAAATCTTCTGAACATATTCAGGGGAGATCTTGGGCGTGGCCACGCAAATATCTTGTCAACCCTGCGAGGGGCTCAGCAGTATTAAACTCCAAATTAAATTTGAATGAACAAATTATATCTTGACTACAAGCATAACCTATGAATTTTGCAACAATTCCGAAAACAATCCTTATAACTACCAGTTACGTATAGCGTTAAATTGTTCCACAGAATGCACTACATTTATAACAGTTATATGGTATCTCAAGTCTAAGGATAACTATTCATGATTTACTTAATAACAACATCCATAAAGTAACATCATGTAGTTTGAGATAAGTACTATATTCAATTCATTGAATATCATGTGAATTTGTCATGTCAACGCATCAATATACTTTCAAGTATATTATAACAAAACTCAGATTTGTCTTAATTTAATGATATTCCCATATCATTAACTGACAACGGACGATTTAGAATAACTAATTTATTCACGGATTAAACATGCAAATATAGGACAACAATATTAAATAATGAACATAAACATAACCAATACTTTATTTCATTAAAAATAATAAATGTTTACAATATCCTTTATACAAACACTAAACACAGCCATGCATGAAACTACTAGCTAATCTAAGTCCAATGCCATTGGCAAGTTCAATAAGCTTTTCTTTAGCTAAAGCCTTAGTGAATGGATCAGCTAAGTTATCATCTATGTGAACTTTCAAGAGATTAATTTCTCCTATGCTGACTTGCTGTCGAACATAGTGATACTTCCGTAAAAAATGTCTGGTGCCCTTCATGACTCCAGGTTCATTGGCAAATATGATTGCAGCAGAATTGTCACAATACATATTAATAGGCAATTCAATTGAAGGCATAACACCAAGCCCTGAAATGAATTTCCTAATCCAAATAGCCTCCATTGCAGCTTCTGAAGCAGCTATGTATTCGAACTATGTCGCAGACATCGCAATTGTACTCTGCTTCTTGCTCCTCCAGTCTACTGCTCCTCCATTGATAACAAAGACATAACCAGTTTGAGACTTCGCATCATCTTTGTCACATTGCCAGGACACATCACAGTGACCTGTTACATCAAGTTCTGTAGCTGGATTTCCACCATACACAAGAAACATATCTTCCGTATGCCTAAGATACTTAAGAATATGTTTAACAGTAATCTAGTGTTTTTCACCTGGATTCTGTTGAAATTGACTGGTGATATTTTGAGCGAACGCCACATCTGGCCTTGTGCATCTCACCGCATAGATAATAGATCCTACAGCCGAAGCATAAGGAACTTTGCTCATGCGTGCCACCTCTGCAGGTTTTGAAGCACATAACTCACTGCTCAAGCCATGTTTCACTTCCATTGACAAATATGAAATTTTGCATATTGAATCTCTTTAATATTTTGTCAATGTAAGTACTTTGACTTAATCCAATTAACCGCCTTGATCTATCTCTATAGATCTTGATTCCCAGAATATATGCAGCTTCCCCTAAATCCTTCATAGAAAAGCACTTTCCAAGATATACCTTAACCTTTTGCAAACTTAGAATGTCTTTTCCCATGATCAAAATGTCATCAACATATAGGATAAGGAAAATTACATTACTCCCACTAGCTTTGTGATATACACATGGCTCATCAAGATTTTGAGTAAATCCAAACCTTTTGATTTCTTCATCAAATCTGTGAAAACGTAGAGGGGGGGTGAATACGTTTACCGTTTTAAAACTTAAAACTTGTTGTATCAAATTTCCACTTTGGCTAGTTCTAATATGAACACTGTCTGTTGTAGTTTATGTCTACCAAGTTGTCACACAAGTATTATCACATAATCACAACACAAGCAATCACATAATGCAAATATAAAAGTAAAGAGATAAGTAAAGAAAGCGCAAACCGAACACGATGATTTATAGTAAAACTAAAACCATGTCTACAACTAAAACCATGTAAACTAAAACCATGTGTAAACTAAAACCATGTGTAAACTAAAACTATGTGTAAGACTAGAACCATGTATACAACTAAAACCATGTGTAACTAATTATAGGAAAACAAGAAAATCATCCCACGGATCCGGCGGATCCCATAAAAGGGATCCGTGCTTGTTAACGTTTGGATCCGTGGGTATGACAGCTAAGATATCTTTGTGTATCTTTCCAAATCTTCCAAGATCCACAAATGTCAACTTTGTAACTTGTAAATCTAAACAAGATATTACACAATCTACCTAAGATATCATTCATGATGCATGCCATGATGTCATCCTAATATTTAACTAATAAAGTTTCCATTTTAAGAAATAAACATGTAAACTTGTATATGTTATTCCTAGTGAACTTTGTAATGTGTATATGTATGTAACATGTATCCTAGAGATCATGTAACATGTAAAATGAGGTTCTAAGTAGAATGATTAGCCTTTTTAAAATACTTAATTACCTAACCGTATTTTAAACATTCTAAATGGTTTGTTAAGGGTTTGATCATAATGCTACATAACAAACATGTACGAACCTGTGTTGTATCATACGAGGAATTGAGAGGTGTTGAATGTATGTTGAGACAAGATATGATTACAAGTAACTTGTACATTTTACGTTATGTATCAAGTTATATGTTTGTCATCAATCAAAACAAACGAGATTGCTTACACTAGCAATCTCCTCAACGAGACTGCTTGCACTAACAATCTCCCCCTTTTTGATGATGACAAAATATGTAAACGTGATAGAAAGTAAAATGCAAAAAGTTACTTGTGTCCATAATTACTTACTTTATTCTTGTGTCCGTTTCTCCGTTTACACCTTTCTCCCTTTTCTCCTTGTGTCCGTAATTACTCACTTTCTCCGTTTACACCTTTCTCCCCCTTTTGTCGAAGCAAAAAGGGTGTGTCCTTGGAGTTAACTTCATTTTTCCCCAAAATGGCGAGCTTGCATCATCCCTAGTGAAGTTAAATAGACTACTCCAATCTCCTAGGGTTGTTGCGTCTCCTAGGTTGTAAGCGGATCCATGGATTAAATTAAGACTCTTAACCTACATCAAGGTTAGTGGTGTGCAACATAAAAAGAATATATATGAAAAATGCATGATGAATGAAATGCAAATAGCCAACGATACACGTGGGTAATCTATGTTGGACTATGTAGACCTATCTCCTCCTTTTTGTCGAAACGAAAAGAAGATATGCGTAGCGGAATGTGGTAACCAATCCTTGGTGATTACTCCTCCTAGTTTAGAGTACCAAGTATGATAATGCAATGATAATGAGAACTTTAAGGCTCCCCCTTGGATAATACTCCCCCTAATTGGAGTGACAAGGTTAAGATGTATGATCCTACAAAAAAATAGTTAGAATATGATATCCTCCCCCTTGATGTATACTCCCCATTGCTAGAGTACCAACGTATACTTTCCAAGGATGGGAAATGCTACAAAAAAAAATGAGTTAGTTCATGATGTCCTCTCCCTTGATCTATACTCCCCGTTGCTAGGGTACCAACGTATATGATCCAAGGATGAAGAATCCTACAAAATAAAGGTTAGTATAAAACAATATTTGTCCTTGGACAAGTATATGATATACACCAATGTGTGTATATGATGCATCCTAAAAACTACTTGACGAAAGCTCCCCCTTGCTCTAGCGCGTCAGGATGAACCTACAAAACAAAAGATCAATGCACTAGAAGCTATGTCTTAAGTTGTATACGACCAATGTGTATAGACGATGCAATATGAGTGCTAGACTGATAATCCTCCTGGTTTGAGATTGTCAAGAAGCACCTATAAAAAAAGGAATAGTAATCGAAGCAAACTTTATCCTATGATGAGTAAGCTATATACGATCGAGCGTATATGATGATGAACCTACAATGAAATGGTTAGTGCAATATATTTTATCTCAAAGAAAAATATTATGCAACATATCAATAATCTAATCACAAGCAACATACCAATTGTGATTGTCTAATCAAATAAAAATATGATGCAGCAATATCATATGATAAAATCCTACAAAACAATGCCTATGAGGAGGATATGAAGTGAAGTTAAAAAGCTTAAAGTGAGTGGTGTTAATATGATGTTGGTTTACAAGTGAATGATAACTTAATGGATGACTAAAGGTTGATGTAAGTAGGTTTTTCGCTAATCCATGGGATTGATGATTAGTGAAAGAAGTGATGGATGGTGGTGATTATAATGAATGCAATGAATTCAGAAACTCTAATGTATAGCAAATGATATAAGAGTATTTGAAGACTGTTACGGTTATGATATCTACCAAAGATGATGAATCGTGCCATAGTAAATGTTTGAATGAAAATGAGAGGAAGTGAAGACAATGATCACTTAGGAATAGAGATTCCATATGTAACAATTGGAAATACTAGATACCTATATGTGGATAAAAATGACATCATATGATGAGAGTGTTGATTGGACCAACGTGTTTAGAAAGATGGTTCTGTTTGCACTGACAATGACGTGCTTGATATGTGTCAGAATGAAAAGGATGAGATCCTATGATGGTGTTCTAGACAATGAAGTTGTGAAGGAAAATCCTAGACTCGGTTGTGAGAGGGTTGTCTGTTTTAAATGGTTAAACACTGAACTTGGTACCCGCGGATTTGGCGGAACCAAAATTTTGGTTCCGTCCTTCTTAACGAAGGGTTCCGTGGGACCAAAATCGATTAGGTCATGTTTTGTCGTTTTTGATCAAACGAAGGTTCATGCTAAGGTCTATTCACTTATAACTACTAATTTGGTTTCACTAATCCTAGTCAAATTCTAAGGAGACTTAATGTATCTCATTTAAGAGGTTTGTCAAACACATGATGTGTTTTTCTTTTAATGAGATATTGGTGCAGAGCTGTGATGTTGAGCTAATAAGGTTAGAAACACTTTGTGATTTTGTGAACTGACTTAACTAAGTGATTTGAACCTACTTGTCGGTATTTGGGAATGTAAGAAACATGAGTACATGTTATTTAATGAAAAGATAATTATGTGAATGAATTTCTCTCCTCCTTAATTGGTGGTCATTCAACATAATCTATGATGCATTAAATGAAGAATGAAGGTAAAGTGTTTAGGATGTTGCAGATTAATGAAAGCGATGAGCTTAGCAATGTTTTAGTGGATATTGGTTAGCATACAAAGAACTTCATCCGTGAAGTTACGTAGCTCTTCTCTATCAATGCGAGATGATCGCACGATGAGGCATGTGGTTTTCCTTATGGGAGATATATTGTTTTAACTAAAAGATGATGGAGATATTGTTAGGTGAGCGGAAGCAACAATATGATTTGGAGAGAGGTATATTGAAAGATATCCAAACACAAATTTCAAACCTCTAAAACTTAATCCTATTAGCTTTTAAAGCTATATGCAAGAAAATGGATCCCATAAACATATTACTAATCTAAGTAGCAATAATGAGATAACAATTATGCAAAATAAGCATAACAAAGAGAAATAACAAATAGTTTGTTATCAGCCTACAAGACAAAAAGTCTTAATGACAAAAGATGTGAATATCATATGACAACATCTTATAAAAATAAATAATCTACTAATAGACATAAAGATACCACATAGCATAAAGACAAATAATCATATTGCAAGATAGCATTGTTTTAGATACTACATTGTGAAATTGTTTTCAAGTTAGGCTTAGTCACTTAAGCATACTTACCCATTAATTAACACAATGATCTATGTATAAAATAAAATGACTTCTAAATGTTCATCATACCAAGACCACTTAGACAAAGTGCACATATGGCAAACAAATAGTGTGACAAAGAAGTGAGACTAAGATTCATGCAAACCATTATAACATTTAGGAGCATGTACCATTTAGACTATCCTACGAAAAAGCTCAATGATTTTTAACTAAAGACAAAGACTATCTAACACCATATAGTAAGTGTGAGTTAACAAGTAATACGTTAATCTTGCGAAATAGCATATAACAAAAGAATGAACATATCATACAAATCATACAGCATATAAGCATGCAGACAAAACCTTTCTAAGGTTTACACATTTGACAATGATAACATCAAGATATCAAACAAATATCATGTAATCAATACACGTATATGTAATGCAAGTGATTTTTTTTTTTTTAATAAACTAAAGAAAAATCACATCTACTTCTTGTTTGATTAATTATTCCTAAGACAAGATAATTCACCAATACATGACTTAATGAGACTCAACTATTTCTATAAAAACTAGTGTGATGAAGATGTCATGTTATACACGTAAATTTGACAAATATGTGTCGATGGATTTTAATCATTGTGTTTGGAATCTAAGATTGAATGATCAAAAGGGTGACATCCTTTAAGTTGAGTTTAAGTATGAGTTATGCAAGTGATCTAAGATCAAGACATGTGTTTGTGTGTGGTAACGGGATATGTCATGAAAGTTCTGAAGAAAGTTCTTTGGAACAAGAATCTAAATAAAGTTACTAACTTTAATAGGTCTTGTGTATGCTCCAGAGATGTGAATATGCACAAGGTTTGACCAAGGTTTAATGTACGCTTAAAAGGAAATAGATACATATGGTATCTTTCAACAAGTAAGATTTAACTAGTGCTCAATAAGGAAGATAGTTCATAGAACTAGTGGATGTTTGTTTTAAGATTATTTGCCCAATGAGGTGTAATGAAATCTCTTGTAACATAACCGTTCATGTTGCAAGAAAATAATGATGCATAGGATATACAGTATCCTTTTTAACAAGATGAAAAATAAACACATAATGTTTTTCCGAAACATCATGTTTTCCTAAATGAAGATATGAACACAAAGTATTTGAATTGGATAGACTTATCCTAAATAAACTAGGTTTCAATAATATGATAACTAGACAAGATAAACTTACTTGAGTTTCTTTTGTATACTCCTCAAGATTGTTATTTGGGATGTATGAGATTGGCTTTGAGATTTCATTATAACATAAGTTGTTACAATGTTGATTCAAGATTTAATGAAACAAAGTATTACCAATACTTTGATGACTTGTGGTACTACTTAATGAATGTGAGCATTATGCTCATTTGATGGTGAAGTTCTAATTCTATAGGTGGCAAGGTATTGATGAGTTGATTCAACTTGCATTTGATTTGGTATGAGTGTTGGACTAAGGGCTTTTTGAGCAATGCACTCAATGGCGTGAATTATGGTGATGAAGGAGTTTGTTGAACTTTTGGGTTTCATGAATGTTGAAGATTACAAGAATGGATACTAATTCTTGTGGTTCACTAGCGGATGAAGTGTTTGGTTATGTTTGTGAAACCTAGGGGCTGAAGGTGATGAAGACTAATTCTTATGTTCCATTGGTTGGTATAACTAGTGTGTGATGTGATCTAAAGCTTAAGGTCTGAGACGTATCACAGAAGTGAATGTGTTGGGATAATGGTGAAAGTACAAGTGTACTTAGGTGATAGGATAAGTGTTTTAACATACGTTGTTAAAAATACTTGGGAGTTGATCATTTCGGATATGCCTTTTAATGACTACAATCGTAAGTCAAATTTACTTGAATATTTCGGATGAAATACTTAAGTTATCAATCCTACTTTATTGAGATAAGACTTGATAATACATCTATAACCTAAGTGTGAGTTATGACTCGATGTAAATCTTAATCGTCTTGAAGAATGACATGTTAACCAAGTAAGGCAACATATGTGGAAACTGGACAATATCCACAGTCATGAGTTGGGTTTGTAATCTATGATATATTTGCAAACAGTGAGTTTGGATTAGTTTGGAAGTTGTCAATTTACAAATCAAGCTAGTGAATGAGTAAAGGACGGGAGGATGCAGTGTGTAATGATCACAAATACTCAGTGGTTTACCGAAAAGGTACCTTGGAGCATTTTCATGAAATTTGAAACTGTGATTAGATATGATTGTCCTATTTGGTGTTTGGTGAGATGTCCTAATCCTAATTTGAGTGAACATTAGTGATAAGAATCCTAAGAACTAGAATCAATAATCTAAGGATCTAGATTAGTTGGGAATTTTGAAAAAGTTACTGTTGACACCCACGGATCCAATCGACAACAAAGGCGGAGCCAAAGTTTGGGAGCCGTGGAATCCGTGGGTTCTGGACTGGCGGATCCAAAGCTAACTCTTGACGGATCCAAAATGAGGGATCCGTCGGATCCGTTGAACAAAAGTACTAAAAACAAACAGAGAGATATGCAAAATTCGCGTTTTTCGACCAAGACCCGAAAATTCTCCTGGAACATATCTATTAGCTAATATGTAATGCAAAACTACTAATAATGTTTATTCTAACACACATACACACATAGTTTAATCCGATCATATTAACTTACCTTAAATGAGAGTTAAGCCAAACAGTGGCTTAAACCCGGAAACTTGATAACATCAAAGTGTTATCGTCCTGCATGATATGGTTAGTTCACATGAAGGTTTAACAACAAGATAATATCCTAAAGGCATAACAACTCAACACATCATTGTTTCAAATTGTTTGTACCAAACACTCTTTTTCAAAGATACTACATGTTTACTCATTATAACACTTGAGCAATTAAGTGAGAGTTTGTGCAAGTCAATACTTTTCAAGACATTTCACTTAGTACACATTTCTAAGTAAGTTATGCAAGGTTTTTCATATAACATAATCAAACAAGAATGTCTAAGTCTAAAAGTAAAACAGACACAGTTTATCAATTTATTGCACAATATCTAGCAAATGTTCTATTATGCATAAAACAAGCAATTGATAAACAAGCAAGTATGTATCATGGCAAGACACTTATGTATTACAAATAAACAAGTACAATCACACTTATCAACAAGCATATCACATATATGCAAATAATAAAGAACAGTTAGCCACATAGCATAGCATAGATGAAAGTATACTTTTTGTCACTTTGCGTTTAAATATGACGATGTATGCCAAGCTTAATTTGTTTCCTTTATATTACCAAATTATTTAGTTTCAAAAGAAATCATATTTATGAGCAAAGGATACCAATTTACATTGCTTGACTCAAAAGTTTAACTTACTGTGTCAAAATAAAACTTAACATTTTGAACAGGTTATAGTATTTGATTTGTTTTACCTACTTCAATTTAGATCTAGGCCATGAGACTATTTTTAAATGAAAATAGACTTAATTCCCTTCAAAATGATAGGTGGCGCGACTCCTACGGACTTACGGTTAATTAGTTATGAATTTTTGAAATTTGACAAAAACTGAGTACTGCACCGACGGATCTGACGGATCCTTTTAGAGGGATCCGCCCTTTATGTGATTTGGATCCGCCGAGACCTGTGACAGATTATCCTAAACTCATATTTTGACATAGCGAAAGTGTGTGGGACTTGCTACACTTAATCTTAGACATATATTACAAATATTAACAACATTTCTACCTATGTGACTTATCTAAATATTACGGAGGTGATTTTTCAACTAACTTAATGATTATTCCAAACACTCCCTTCAAAACGGCATTTTTCGTAAATTAGTTCTGAGCACATAATTTGACACTTACAAATTCTTTTTGAGAAACATTTTTCTTTTATTTTTCAAGAACACCTTCAAGCTTGTATACAAAGTGATATTTAACAACAAAATTTCAAAGTATACTTAGCTAAACATTTTTCATATTATGTTCTGCTTCAGAGGTAATTTGATACATGGATCTTACTCTAATTTAAAAACCATTTGTTTTGAAAATGAGAGCCAACCCGCTCTGATACCAATTGTGAAAACGTAGAGGGGGGGGTGAATACGTTTACCGTTTTAAAACTTAAAACTTGTTGTATCAAATTTCCACTTTGGCTAGTTCTAATATGAACACTGTCTGTTGTAGTTTATGTCTACCAAGTTGTCACACAAGTATTATCACATAATCACAACACAAGCAATCACATAATGCAAATATAAAAGTAAAGAGATAAGTAAAAGAAAGCGCAAACCGAACACGATGATTTATAGTAAAACTAAAACCATGTCTACAACTAAAACCATGTAAACTAAAACCATGTGTAAACTAAAACCATGTGTAAACTAAAACTATGTGTAAGACTAGAACCATGTATACAACTAAAACCATGTGTAACTAATTATAGGAAAACAAGAAAATCATCCCACGGATCCGGCGGATCCCATAAAAGGGATCCGTGCTTGTTAACGTTTGGATCCGTGGGTATGACAGCTAAGATATCTTTGTGTATCTTTCCAAATCTTCCAAGATCCACAAATGTCAACTTTGTAACTTGTAAATCTAAACAAGATATTACACAATCTACCTAAGATATCATTCATGATGCATGCCATGATGTCATCCTAATATTTAACTAATAAAGTTTCCATTTTAAGAAATAAACATGTAAACTTGTATATGTTATTCCTAGTGAACTTTGTAATGTGTATATGTATGTAACATGTATCCTAGAGATCATGTAACATGTAAAATGAGGTTCTAAGTAGAATGATTAGCCTTTTTAAAATACTTAATTACCTAACCGTATTTTAAACATTCTAAATGGTTTGTTAAGGGTTTGATCATAATGCTACATAACAAACATGTACGAACCTGTGTTGTATCATACGAGGACTTGAGAGGTGTTGAATGTATGTTGAGACAAGATATGATTACAAGTAACTTGTACATTTTACGTTATGTATCAAGTTATATGTTTGTCATCAATCAAAACAAACGAGATTGCTTACACTAGCAATCTCCTCAACGAGACTGCTTGCACTACTTCACAAAATCTTTTATTCCATTGCCTTGATGCTTGCTTCAATCCATAAATAGATCTTTGAAGTTTGCATACATGGTTTGGAAACTTTGGGTTCACAAACCCCTCAGGCTGCACCATATAGATATCTTCATCTAGGCGACCATTTAAGAAGGCAGTTTTGACATCCATTTTCCAAATCTCATAGTCATAGTATGCTGCTATAGCTATGAGAATCCTAATAGCCCTAATGTCAGCTACAGGAGAAAAGGTCTCCTCGTAGTCAACCCCATATGTTTGAGTAAAGCCTTTAGCTACCAAACAGGCCTTATAGGTGTGTACCTTGCCATCCATGTCAGTTTTCTTCTTGAAGAGCCACTTACTTCCAACTACCTTGGCATTGGGAGGAAGGTCTACTTCAATCCGGACATTGTTATCTTTCATGGATTGCATTTCCCCATTCATAGCAACTGCCCATTTATTCTTTTCAGGACTCTCAATGGCAGCCCTATAATTAGTAGGTTCATCAAGATCCCCTAATATAGTTTCCTCAACTTCTACGTTAAGACATAGACGTTCAGGAGCTTTCACATGTCTTGAAGACTTGCGAATGGGAACAATTTCAACTTCAGGTGGAGGACCCAAACTTTCAGGTTCCACAGGAAGTACGCTAGTGTTTTCAGAAGGTAATGTATCTACATGATCGTCTTCCAGATCATAAACTCTCCCACTGAATTCTTGAGATATAAGTTCCTTTTCAAGAAAGTCTCCATATCTAGCAACAATTACTTTGTTTTCAGGTGGGTAGTAAAAGTAGTAACCCATCGTTTCCTTTGGGTATCCTACAAAGATACACTTCATAGATCTCTGTTGGAGTTTATCTGTTGAGTCACGTCTTATATACGCCTCGTAACCCCAGACCTTTAAATAAGACAAGTTTGGAGCTTTTCCATTCCATATTTCATATGGTGTCTTATCAACCTTCTTAGTGGGAACCATATTCAAAATACGAACCGCAGATTCTAAGGCATAATCCCAAAAAAATAAAGGAAGAGTTGTAAGATTAAACATTGATCGTACTATGTCTAACAATGTACGGTTTCTTCTCTCAGATACACCATTTTGTTGTGGAGTATATGGAGATGTGAGATTCTGGACAATTCCATTCTCAGCTAAGTAATGAAACTCTTGGCTTAGGTATTCACCACCTCTATTGGATCGAAGAGCTTTAATCTTCTTTCCTAGTTGCAATTCTACTTCTGCTTTAAAAACCTTAAATGTTTCAAACATCTCATGTTTATGTTTAAGCAAGTAAACATAACCATATCTGCTGAAATCATCTGTAAAGGTTAAGAAGTAGCAAGCACCTTTCCTTGACACATGTCTAAGTGGTCCACACACATCAGTATGTATTAAACCAAGTAGATCAGAAGCCCTTTCCATATTACTATGAAAATGTTTCTTAGTCATCTTCCCAGATATACAAGACTCACATTTATCATATGATTCATCATTGATACTTTTCAAAAGCCCATCATGTTGTAGCTTTTTCATGCGATTCTTGCCTATATGAGCAAGTCTATAGTGCCAAAGGTAAGAAGAATTCAAGTCTGACTTAATTCTCTTACTTATGCTATACATTGAATTATTTTTATTGGATACACAATCATTCATGTCAATCTCAAACACACCATTCACAGCAATAGCATTAAAATAAAACATACCATTTAAAGAAACAGAAATTCCATTACTATTGATAGTGTGAATAAAACCTAAATCCAAAAAACATGAAAAGGAAACAACACCTCTAATAATAGAAGGTGCATAATAACAATTGTTTAATGACAGTACTAAGCCCGAAGGCAAAACTAAATTAAACACTCCAATGGCTTCAAAAGCTGCAGGTGCTCCATTTCCCACATCCAGATATTGCTCCCCATAGGAAAGCTTCCTTTCCACTCTAAACCCCTGCAGCGTATTACAAATGTGAATACCGAATCCAGTATCATATACACAGGAATTAATTTTATGATTTAGAGTAAATAATTAAATCATAAGTAAGTTACCTGAAGTGCTGGCGCCCAAGTGCCCAGTCTTCTTGTTCTTACTTTCTCGGAACAACTCTTGGATATAAAGAGGACAATTCCTCTTCCAGTGACCAACTGCATGACAGTAGTGGCAAGCCTGATCCTTCTTTGGATTATCCTTCTTCTTAGGAGGGTTTCTCTTAGGTTGAGGTTGATAAGTCATAACTTGCTTACCCTTATCAACCTTTCCCTTTCCCTTACCCTTCTTGTTCGCATTTGGTTTGTTAATCTACCCCCTTGAATAGCAAGTACCTAATGTGTAGAAGCCTTTGGTGGTAAACCTTTCTCGTAATCAATAAGCAGTGCGTGTAAATCAGAAACTGTCTTCCCCACCCAGTGCATATTGAAATTACGCATAAAACCACTAAATTCCTTAGTCAGGGATCTATTGATTAAGTTAATAGCAATGTCTTGTTCATAGACTTTGCCAAGTGCTTGTAGTTGATCCATGTAACCTTTCATTCTCAACACATGAGCACTTACAGGTTCACCATCTGCCTGCTTACAACCGTGTAGAGATTCCATCAAATCATAGAACTCAACGGTTTGTGGTCTCTCAAACATTTTTCTGAGTTCGTTTAGCATGTCCATAGGGAAGTAATTCTCAAACTGCTTTTGTAAAGCAGGTGTCATCGCTCCCAACATCAAACAGGCCACATCATTACGTGTCTTAAACTCAGCTTTCCATAATGCTTTTTCCTCATCAGTGGAAGTTTCAGCAGTAGGTTCAGCAGAACAAGGCTCATATAAGTATTCAAGTTGATCTGTCACTAGCAGGACAAACCTGAGTGAGCGAAACCAATCATTAAAATTATGAGAGCCAGTCAATTTTTCTCGTTCAAAGAATGATTTGAACGCAGAACTCATAGTAGTGTTATTGTTTTGAGCCATTTCTACAGATAAAGAAAGTTCAAATATTAGTATTTTCGATAATACAATTTTTCAAGAAAATAAAATACCCAAGGAAATATTCATATAACCATAGTATTTTCTTGAATACTAGGATCCAAATTATCATAGTTTCATTACATCAGTTAATCTGCTAGTAATGAAAGTATACAATAAGGTAATCTGTCAAACAATAATTGGCAAAAAATTTCCAATTCCTAGATCATTATGGGATTTATATTGGCAAACAATTTCCAATATAAGCATGTTTTATCCTCATCTTATGCCTTGAGTCCAAGCTCTCACTTACAACTCAATTAAGTAGTCTAATTAAAAAACTGTAAATTAACATAGTCCCATTACATCAGTTGATTTGCTAGTAATGAAAGTATGAAATTTACCTTTCCATTATAATCTAGTCCAAGCTCTCACATGACGTAAATTACAACTTCAAGTGTTCTTTTAATTAGATGGCATTAACTTAATTTTAAGGGTACTAGTTTTTGATGTTTATAATCAAAATATGTACGAAGAAGCATGCATACATCTTCGTATCATAAGTTTTTCAAAACCTTTTTATTTACCAATTCAAGCTAAGATTAAATCAACAAAGTTTTAATTGAGGTATTGGGTTCACCAATCAAAGAATTACCTACAATTATCGCCCACTATATCCAACTACTGCATGAGTTAAAAGACCCAAGTTATTCGGATAATTACCACAAAGTGGCACGTGGAATTTAGGTCAATTCACCCTTAAGATGATTTTGTACATAAAATAGTCGTACTTGGTAGCTCCAATTTGACGCTCAAAGGAGCGTAGAAACAAAGGTCAGCGCGAAGCTTATTAAAAAACCGTTCCTACTTATACCCCTCTTATATTTTGTCACAATTGGGTGAGCCGTTCGTACTATTGGTACAAAACTCATCACTCAATTAAAAGTTTATGACTTTAAGTCTTTGTGGAAAACTAGAAGGGGGGTTGAATAGTTTTACCGGTTTTTAAATCTTCTTAAAAACTTTACTTTTGGAAACCTTGATTCGAATCTTATGTGTAATCAATCAACACAAATATGAACACTACACTATACTAACTAATATAAACTATGAATGTAAGATAAAGATGGAAAGATCTAACCGGGACAAAGAGATTTATAGTGGTTCGGTCATGAAGCTCTTCTTCGCCCTACTCTACTCCCCGAGTACCACACTCGAGAGTTTCAAGCACTATGTCAACAAACCTCCCTTCAGGCGGAGAAAACCGTACAACGTCGCTTATCCTATTTCCGACACTAAGCTAGATGTCGAGTGCTAATCTTAGTTAGCACCAATCTACCACGATCCAATTGATCCTTTACTACTTCACACAATCTACACACTAGACTCGATCTACCCGATCTACCCTTGATCCACTTGATCAATCACACAAGCCCAATGGCTTCAAGAGATCTCCAAGATCTCATAAGATAAGATCACAATGATCAACTTTCACTTGACTCAATCTATCCTATCTACCCTTGATAAACTTGATCAACACACTAGCTCACAAGCTACAAGAGATATTCAATATCTCTATAAGATCACAATGATCTTCACTCATAAACTCTCAAAAGAAAAATGATCTTGATGTATACAAAGATACAATCAAGTGTGTAACAAATGTTACAAGTGCTCTAACTACAACTACAACACTTTGAATCTTCTTGGATACCTTGTGTTCTTCTCTTGCACTTGAAGAGGAATGAAGAGGATCTCTAGGTTGGATGATTGGATCACTCTTAAACAAAAGAAAAACTAAACTAAATGATCAAGAAGAGAAAATGTGATAAGGGTATTGAACTCAGAAAGTTCTGTGTGAAAAAGGATGCCCAAGAACTGTTAATAGGGCTGGTATTTATAGGCAGAGAAAATCTGGCCGTTACAGGGACACGATACCACTAAAGTTCACACGGTACCACTAAATTTAGTGGTACCATGCCAGACAAAAACGCTCCTCTTTTTTGTCTTTTGTGGTGAAAGTTTATTTGGGGAAGTTTGGAGCTGATTTTGGGGGGGGGGGAGAATAGTTGTTATGATATTTGATCTTATTTTTCCATTAAAACATTTCTTAATTATTCAAAAATAATTTGTAAAGTATATTTGATAGAACTTATGCACGCCATCAATAAGCTCTTAGGACCTTTTAGCTCAAGACTGATTAGGTCTTATATTATCTAGGAATAATAATAACGAAAGCGGAATATTCAAACAAGAATTTACGTTATTATGAACAAGGTTTTCTATCCATATGATTCACATACACGTCCCAATTCTAGATGATCAATACTAGAACGGTTACAATCTAACATGGATTTTAAGATCCTTGTAGTGACAAACAACTCTAACCCTAGACATTTTTCTATGACAAAACGCCTAGACACACACAACTCTATTTAGTCGACTACATCTTTTGTGCACACATAATAATACATCCCATGTCCTCTTTATATACTAGAGGATTAGGGTTTACAAAGAAAAACATTCCTAATACAATAAGGAAACTAAATATTCTTCCATCTTTTTGTAGTTTCCCTTCTTGTCACTTTAAGCCCTTCATGTTTCATTCTTCTTATTTTGTATCATCAAATCTATAAAACCCAACAATCTTCCCCTATTTGATGATGACAAAACAAACACGTTCTTGTACGAACTTCCCTAGACGAAGTAGAGAAATTGAGATAATTAAATCTCACCATGAATGAAACAATCTTGTCTTCCCCTTAATCCATGCCATGCCACCACAACATCTCTTCCCCTTTTTGTTATAATCAAATAGGGAACGTATGCAAATATGATCTTTACCACTACAAACCAATACCACACATCCAATTCATCCTTCCAATTTCTCAAATTACCCTCCATGAAGTTTTCCGCACTAAAAATGAACTTGAAACAGTAGAAATCTAAACCATCAGTAGTAATACTAATCAGCAGTAGTAAGAATCAAAAACTTCCTTTAACGATCATATATAATATCACCAATAACCCACCGACCCATTATAAGCACTTCACCACAATCAAATATTATTCCAAAGCAACCATGCACCGTCCAAGATTAAATGCAGTACGAGGTAAAATCCAAATTCTTCCATTGACCCATTACTGATTATTCTAATAACAAGAGCACCATCCAGTATCACGCACAGATTATGTATTAGAACCAATAAGAATATCACCGTCCCATGTAAGAGAATCTTGAATATCACCACCCGTATACATTCCAGTCGACCAAAAACAATTCACCTCATTCAACGATCAGAACCAGTACCATCATTAAAATCAAGAGAATCAAATTAATCACGTAACCCTCAAACTAGTTCATGCCATCGGTAACATTAATCCATCAGTAACATCATCAGTACACTTATTAACAAATGTACCCTGACACTCACTCCAGGAATCTCAAACAAATCACGAACAACAGCAGCATAAAACCTTTGACTGATCATCAGACCTTTAAAGCACACTAACTATCTTCAAAAAATAGTCTAGAAAACCAAATTGACCCTTAAACAGATTAGGGTTTCTACCAGTTAGGGTTTGTTGTCACTTTTAATCACCAAAGATGAGAGAAAACTGTCTTGAGGTTACACAAAGTCAGTTAGGGTTTGTTGAACGATTTGAACTTAGGGTTTCAGTTGGTTTTTCTTATGATGATTGCCTTTGAATACAAGATCTTCTTACATTGATTAACCTGGCTCTGATACCACCTGTAGAAACTAAGAACGTGGTAAAGATAGTTTCTTGGACCATTTTAGCTCAAGACTGATTAGGTCTTATATTATCTAGGAACAATAATTACGAAAGCGGAATATTCAAAATAAGAATTAACGTTATTATAAACAAGGTTTTTCATTCATACGATTCACACAATCACTACAATTCTAGATGATCAACTCTAGAACGGTTACAATCTAACAGGGATTCTAAGATCCTTGTAGTGACAAACAACTCTAACCCTAAACCTTACTAACCTAGGCATCCATGGTAAGAACTTGACGCCTAGACACACACACACACACAATTTAATCGACTACATCTTCTAGTTGTGCACACAAACTAATGACCTAATGATCTCTTTATATAATAGAGTCATCTATGTTTACAAGGAAAACATTCCTAATACAATAAGGAAACTAAATATTCTTTTAAGTATATCTTCTAGAATCTTCCAAATCCTCTATCTTTTTGTAGTTTTCTTTCTTGTCACTTTAAGCCCTTCATATTTCATTCTTCTTGTTTTGTATCATCAAATCTATAAAACCCAACAAGTTCCCTTCAAGTCTTCTAACCTAGATCATATTCCACCGTCTTGCTCCTAAGCTTCTTCATATTCGTCACATATCACTCCCAAATCATGCGTCAGATAATTCACCTCATACGGTTCTAGCTGCATTCATGCATAACCAATAATCTTCCCGTGTTGCATAAGAGCTTAACTAAGTCTCCTTCTTGAGTAGAAACAATTCTCTTTTCAAAATTTTCCTCTTATTCTTAATCCCAACCAAAATTTACTCTTCAAGAATATTACATAGAGCTTCTTCTAACTGATGCGTGGTTTTGCAACCTTACAACAGGTTTTACCTCTCGAGGGATCTCAAGAGGCTTACAACCCCACCAGGCAGTGTACCTGACCGATGTAGTATAGTGTAGTGGTAAGTACGGGGGATTGATCATTCTCCACAGGGAATAGTGTTCGTTAGGTATGAAAGACTACTCTAATAGGTCTAAGGGTTGAGGAAGATTCTTTTTTATGTTTTTATATTTTTATGAAAGCAAGTAAAATCTCGGGTTTGAAAGAGTGGGCGGAATTAGTTGCTAGTCAACTAACCCAAATTACTACGAATGCAAATAAAATAAATAACTGAAAATAAAAAGTTGGTGAAAACTTATGTGTAGAGAAATGTGTTTACTTAGATTTCCTTACTCCCTAACTATCTTTTACCGGTTGATTAGTGTGTATTAGTTGCGTGGATGACAGGTGTATTCCTTAATACCAATCGTGGGGTGGCGTACGTACTTCCCCAACTCTACAAGCTCCTACTTCACTCCTATGTCGAGCCGGCTAGGAAGCTCCTAACATGGGATCACTAGAATTCGCTTGTGCATTAAATACAACCATAAAAACCTTTAGTACGCATTTGGTTCATGTTTCTTAAGACGTTCAAGCAAGTTACCGAATAGGAAGTTAGCCAGTTTTCTTAAGCCTAACATAGATAAACAATCATCCAATACAACTAATAACACACTAATAACCAATAATCAATAGCTAGGTTTCATTAGATCTAAGCAAACACAAGATAAATCTAGCCTAACATGTTAAACAAAAGACAAGAACAAGATAAAATCAAACAACACATAGACATATTGAATGATTAATTGATAACTTATCTTTCAATGTAACATGGAAGATCTCAAGGCAAAAAGCCTTGAAAAAGATGCTAAAATCGTCTTAGGGTTTTCTCCCAAAAATTCCACACTAAGTTCCACACTTATGACAAAGAATTAGAAAACTATATATAGACTTTTGGATCTGACGGCGTCACCTTATGGAGTGTGACGCCGTCACCTCGCCGCTTCTAGGGTTCCCGGATGGCCTTCTTGACGCCGTCCCTCTTTAGCTCTCCAAAATCCGTTCTGGCTTATCAAGGCTTGACGCCGTCAGACCTTGAACGTGACGCCGTCCCTCTTTGAATTAAGCCGTGATGCCCTTGATCAGGTTAAAGCGTGACGCCGTCAGAATTCACATGCAATTTTTACTGGCTTATCATGAGTAAATTTCACATCCACCTTTTCTTTCCAAGCCATGACGCCGTCCAGAGTAAAATCTGACGCCGTCAAAGGTAACTTTTAGCCGATTTTTGAGACTTTGTCGTTTTCTTCACTTTTATGATCCAAAAACGTCCAAAATGCCTCCTTTTCCAGATTTCTCCTCAAAAGTACCTAAAATGACAAAAGGAACGATTTAGGGCAATATTTGATCAAATAAATACGATTTAGGGCTTAAATGACCCCTTAAAAGCGGTATACTTTTCGCTTCATCAAATACCCTTACACTTGAGATTTGCTTGTCCTCAAGCAAATGCGCTTTTATTCTAATAAAAATACAAGTTAGGGGTCATTTAACGCTAATATAAAAGTAATTGCAACAAATAATCGTTCCACTTTAATCATAATAAGCACGGAGATTATAAACTAGCACCTCACAAGTAGTGTTTAGATACTCACATCTCTCAAGTGTCATCAAAATAAATCTCATAAATGGAAACGGATAATATCTCTCACTACCTGTCATAGCAAATAGATTACCATAGGCTTGGGAAAGGATCGAAAACCTCCTCCACTAGGCGTAAGCACCTAAGATAAACTATCAAAGAGGGCTTTTACATGGGTTATAACGTTAGGTGTAGGGAAAAGGAAAACACGGTTTTGTTGGATAAAGGATATTTTACTGGTGGCGAGTTAAAGATCTTGATTAATTACATGTACTATACAATGTTGCTAAGCCAAGACTCGACTCGATTTAAGCTAATGAAAGAAAATAACAAAAACATAAAATAAACATAAAATAAAACGGGATGGTAGTCCGTATGTTTTTTCTACTTTTCTTTTTCTCATTTTTTTGTATTTTTCTTGATTTTTTTTTTTTTTTTTTTTTTTTTTGCATACACTTTTGCCCTACCATCCAAAATAATACATCATAGGGGCGTTGCATCCCCCTTACACTTAAACTTTTACATAACTTTACAAATAACTATTCTAATGACTCGAATTAAGATAATCGAAAAACTTGGAGTACTTTTAAAATATTTAGCACATATGGGGGTAATGAATGATGTTCTTCCCCATTACTCCATTACACTAGTACTTTACCCATGAGTCCCAATCGTCCCAAAATAATATGTACAAGGATATGACTCGACTTAGCAACCATGTAATCAATTAGATAATTAACTTGGGTTTAAACAAATGTTGTAACAATAATGCACTAAAAATGAGTGCATACAAGGTAGGCTAAGGCGATTTGGGTGTACATTTTAGTGGGGTGTAACAAATTCTTCCTTTAAGTAAAATGCTTAAAGGTCGAAACGAAAAGATAGGCTCTGAGGGGTGTACTAGGGGTATCGTGTACTAAAAATGAGTACAACGCAAGGGGTGTGGGAGAATTACTTGACCAATGTAGCCAAAGTAATTATAACAAAAACACAGGTGTAAAACAATGGGTTAATCCTAATGCCTCTTATCATGTAGTAAATCTAACTACACGAATGTAGTCTCACTTGTGGCCTTGGAATGGTCCTAACGCAAGTTCTAGAATCTAAGTGCTACCGGTACACACATCATAGCATAAATGCTTTTCCTACCAATTCTAGGGGCGAACCTCACATATTTGGGGGTGGAAAATTTTTTAGTGGTACGGTTTTTGTGCTAGTCATATAACTCCTATCCGTGAGATGCTCATTAAGATCAAAGTTTCACTCCTAAATGTTGTAAAAAAATTTAAATTTGGCACAAAAATTGCCCTAACAGGTATTTCTCTCAGTTTTATTACACATCTACTATTAAACAAACAAAAATCAAGCGTAATAGCATTCTCTAATCGTACTTTTACCCTCCCCTTACACTTAAGATGAACATTGTCCCCAATGTTCAAATAACAAATGTAAAAGCATAAAGTAAAAGAATGAAATCAAATACTCCCCTGATTCGCTCGGTGGATAATGAAGTAACACGGTTAAATCTTCTTCCAAAGTAATGTTGAAGCTCCATGACTAATGCATCGCCATAAGCTTGATTCAAAACATTTCCTTTTCCGAAATAACCTGTTAAACCTGAGAAAACAAACACGAAAACCTGCATAACATCGGCGGGATAAATCTATATATAAGGATATAATGCTTGTGGAATGATAATTTTGCAGATTCCTGGAGATTATAAGTTGGAGATTTAATAAAAACTTTTTAAAAACAAAACTTTCAAAAATTTCTGAAAATTAAATCTGACGCCGTCAGGTTATAAACCCTGACGCCGTCAGAAATGACCTGACAAAAATTCTCATTTTAAGTTTCCGGAAAATTTCTGGAAAAACCTTTACCTTACTTCCTGGAAATCCTGCAAAACATCATTATGACTCGATACAAGCATTTGACTCAAACAAATACGAATATGTATGTTAATTTAATATTATTACGATTCATGTTCATATGTGTTCTAATAAACCAATTTAGATTTCCCTTACACTTATCTTTTGCAAAATACCTTTATATGTCGTTAAGACGAAGTTAAAAACAAAATAAAGCATTTTCACAATTTTAGTTTTGAACATGAATCAATAATAATAAAAATTAAACACACATACGGAAGCAAATAAAAACAAACAAACAAACAAATAAACACACAAAGCAAATAAATAAAATAAAGCTTGGGTTGCCTCCCAAGAAGCGCTTTTCTTTATTAACGAGTCTTGTAGCTAGACTCAAAGTCACGTACATTACGTGACTCCATCATCGGTCACGGTTCCTAGGCCATTTTCATTCCCGGTTTTATATTCCGGTCCTAATTTCAAACAATCCTTGTAGAAACCGAATATCCTTTCCATAACATAGTCTACTCCTTTATTTCTATCCTCATCATTCCTATAGTAGACCGCTTGCTTGAGCTCCTTCTCAACATTTGACAAGTGTTGGAATTGTTTTATCTTATATGGCATTTGGTAGTTTACTTCATCGGTCTCATCCTTAAATCTAACTATCCCTAAGGAAGGTTCATAAGTCATTCTAGAGACCTCAACAAATGGTTTTCCAAAAACCACTTGAGTTAAGGACGCATCGACTATTGGGCGGATATCTTATACAATTACAAAGTCGGTGACATAGGTGAAGTTTCCTACATAAACCGGTAATCCCTTAACTCTTCCCGTGAAGTTACTCATTTAACCCTTGTCAGGGAGCATCCTATACCCAAGTTGATTTTTCATTATCAAGTTGTAGTGGGCTCTAGTCATGATGTTTATGGGTGATCTAAGGTCGATGTAGGCTTTCCACACATGCAAATGTCCGATGTTGCATGGTATGTTGAGATTAGAAGGGTCGCCTATTTCAGTGATTGGTCTACCTAGGAAGTATGGTGTCTCGGGGTCATCGAATAAGTTTGTATGATATACGCGCTCTTCCCTAGTGGGTAGCCTATTGAAGTAGTCCTCATCATCATCTACTTCTTCAATCTCACTTGTCCTAACTTCCTTATCAACCTCGACTTTCTTATCCTCATCCTTAGGTTCACTATCATCCTCATTTCTATCAATTGGTTTGATAGTGACAATGTTGACGAAGTGGACGTGTTTGGATGAAGAGGGGTCCTTTACTTGGGGTCCGCTATTTGTGTTCCTAGCGTCCTTATGTGGAGGTGATAGCACTTGGTTATTGAGGGCTTTCAACAAGTTGTCAATTTTGTTGGTCATCTCTGTTTGTTGCTGATTGAATTCGGATTCGAATCTAGCTATCCGAGCTTCTTGAGATGCCATAAATTGAGACATCAATCCTTCAAAGTTATTGGTACTACCATTGCCGGAAGGATTGTTGTTGAAAGTACGGTTCGAGTTGGAACCGCTTGATAGGAAACGATTAGGTGGGTTGGAAGAATTGGGTTGTTGTGCGTTTTGGTTTTGTTTCCACCTAAGGTTCGGGTGATTTTTCCATGAGGGGTTGTATGTATCACCGTAATGGTTTGGCTCGGGTTTGAAAGTGTACCACTTGTCTCCCGCTCCGTCGGTACGCGAGGATGCGTAGTCCACAAAAGCTTGTTCGGGGAGTTCCATGCAATCACGAGTGTCGTGGGGACCACTACATAATTCACATGAAGAAGTGATTTTGTTCACTTGGCTTGAAAGTTTAGGAACCTCGTAGGATTTCATGAGAAACTTGACTTGTTCTTCAAGTTCTATGATCCTACGGTCGGAAGTGCTTGAATTGTTCGAAGGCAAAGATATTGCCTTGACCGTTTTATTCAAATCACGGGGATCACTCCAACTTTCGTTGTCATAAAGAGCAAGATCCTCTAGGAGAGCCCATGATTGTTCCGCACTTAGATCACGTAGCTTACCACCGGCCGATTGGTCAATGGTTTGCCTCGTGTAGAGATTTATATGGCCATAGAAGATTTGGACTTGGAGCCAAAGTTCTATGCCATGATGAGGGACTTTTAGGAGTAAGTCCTTGAATCGAGTCCATGCCTCGTAGAGAGTTTCGCCTTGACGTTGTTGGAACATCAAGATATCATTCCTTAGCTTGGTAGTTCTTCCCGGTGGGAAAAACTGAGCAAGGAAACGAGTGGTGAGATCATCCCAAGAGGTGATGGATCCTGCGGGTTGACGTTCTAGCCACTGACTAGCTTGGTCCCGCAGAGAGAATTGGAAGAGACGCAATCGGGTCGTCTCTCAAGTGGCAACATCAAGGTCTATAGAATCAACGATTTTGAGAAAGTCCTTGAGATGTTGATTAGGATCTTCGGAACGAAGTCCATGGAATGCGCATCCGCTTTGCACCAACCGGATGGTGTCGGATCGCAAGGGTGTGACATTGGCTCCTTGAGTGAGCTCAATGGTGTTTCGATAGCCATGGTGGCTAGGACGGGAGTACTCTCCTAAAGTACGGGCTCTAGGAGGTGGTGGTGGTTGTTGTGGTGGTGGGATGTTAGGATCAAGGATATTACCATCTTCCATGATGTCGAATGGTAATGGTTACGAACAAAGAAACGAAGAAAAAAGATAGACTAAAGAAGATCTAGAAAAAGAAAATAAAAAAATCTCACTAGAAAGGAATCTAGTGAGTAGACCTATAAAATAAAAATTCAACCTAAACAATAACTATTCCCCGGCAACGGCGCCAAAAACTTGATGCGTGGTTTTGCAACCTTACAACAGGTTTTACCTCTCGAGGGATCTCAAGAGGCTTACAACCCCACCAGGCAGTGTACCTGACCGATGTAGTATAGTGTAGTGGTAAGTACGGGGGATTGATCGTTCTCCACAGGGAATAGTGTTCGTTAGGTATGAAAGACTACTCTAATAGGTCTAAGGGTTGAGGAAGATTCTTTTTTATGTTTTTATATTTTTATGAAAGCAAGTAAAATCTCGGGTTTGAAAGAGTGGGCGAAATTAGTTGCTAGTCAACTAACCCAAATTACTACGAATGCAAATAAAATAAATAACTGAAAATAAAAAGTTGGTGAAAACTTATGTGTAGAGAAATGTGTTTACTTAGATTTCCTTACTCCCTAACTATCTTTTACCGGTTGATTAGTGTGTATTAGTTGCGTGGATGACGGGTGTATTCCTTAATACCAATCGTGGGGTGGCGTACGTACTTCCCCAACTCTACAAGCTCCTACTTCACTCCTATGTCGAGCCGGCTAGGAAGCTCCTAACATGGGATCACTAGAATTCGCTTGTGCATTAAATACAACCATAAAAACCTTTAGTACGCATTTGGTTCATGTTTCTTAAGACGTTCAAGCAAGTTACCGAATAGGAAGTTAGCCAGTTTTCTTAAGCCTAACATAGATAAACAATCATCCAATACAACTAATAACACACTAATAACCAATAATCAATAGCTAGGTTTCATTAGATCTAAGCAAACACAAGATAAATCTAGCCTAACATGTTAAACAAAAGACAAGAACAAGATAAAATCAAACAACACATAGACATATTGAATGATTAATTGATAACTTATCTTTCAATGTAACATGGAAGATCTCAAGGCAAAAAGCCTTGAAAAAGATGCTAAAATCGTCTTAGGGTTTTCTCCCAAAAATTCCACACTAAGTTCCACACTTATGACAAAGAATTAGAAAACTATATATAGACTTTTGGATCTGACGGCGTCACCTTATGGAGTGTGACGCCATCACCTCGCCGCTTCTAGGGTTCCCGGATGGCCTTCTTGACGCCGTCCCTCTTTAGCTCTCCAAAATCCGTTTTGGCTTATCAAGGCTTGACGCCGTCAGACCTTGAACGTGACGCCGTCCCTCTTTGAATTAAGCCGTGACGCCCTTGATCAGGTTAAAGCGTGACGCCGTCAGAATTCACATGCAATTTTTACTGGCTTATCATGAGTAAATTTCACATCCACCTTTTCTTGCCAAGCCATGACGCCGTCCAGAGTAAAATCTGACGCCGTCAAAGGTAACTTTTAGCCGATTTTTGAGACTTTGTCGTTTTCTTCACTTTTATGCTCCAAAAACGTCCAAAATGCCTCCTTTTCCAGATTTCTCCTCAAAAGTACCTAAAATGACAAAAGGAACGATTTAGGGCAATATTTGATCAAATAAATAAGATTTAGGGCTTAAATGACCCCTTAAAAGCGGTACACTTTTCGCTTCATCACTAACGTAGAAATTTCAACGCAAATATGAAGATGATTCTCGTGTTTCTCCTTCATCTCTGAATACGCCAAGATGTCATACTATGACAATTTGTCCAAGTACTCATGAAAGACAAGATTTATCAAGTCCATAGGAATATTCGGAGTAGTAGCCAATACAATTGGCATCACTAATACTCATAAAGATCATTACCAATATGAAAGGCAATTCTAGGAACATCTTGCTCCTTCATACATAACTTAAAATAATCAGATCTAAAATTCATCATTGGGAAAACTTCACAATCTGGAGTTGATTAATCAAATCGTCGATTCGAGGTAACGGATAACGGTTCTAACCAAAATACTATTGTGCTTCCCGAGATCAATACACGACTTCATGCTATCATCATCCTTCTTCACAAATACAACTAGAGCAGCCTACGGAGACACACTCGGACGGATAAAACCACTTCTTAGAAGTTGGTCCTTCAATTCTTTCTATTCAACTGATATCATTCAATACGGAGTTTCAGAATTATGCAAAAACTCGTTCTATACGGACATAATTTTCACTCAAATAACTTATCGTTCTCAGGAACTACTCAAGATCTCCTATGATCCCAATAAGTTCAAGTTATATGATGTAACTATTATCATGTTGGCCAGGCATCATAATACTTGCATCATATACACATGCCTTTATACACGTTGGCCAGGCGTCATAGTAGTTGTGACAGATAGCTAACCAATGCCTTATCGTAAAATCTACCCAATCCTCACCGGTCACAACTACTAGTTACTTCAGGGGAAACCTAAGGCAAATTTTCAAAGGTTGTTCCATGAGCTCCTACAATGCAAACCTAAGGGTCCAAATCTTCACAGGCCATAAATTATGTGCTACAAGTCGTAGCCTGAGCTCTGATACCATAATTGTAACACCCCAACCCGACAAGGGTCAAAATGCCACATTATGGTGTCAATCAGAACATACAAATGCAAGCGGAAGACTTATAAACATAATAGTTACAAAGGTATTCTAAGGTAATAATGAAATACTAACATCTAAACATAATGAGTCCCAATGCCAAATACAATTCCAAACTAATCTAACTGAAAATGAATCCAAATCTAATCCAGAAGCAAATGGGAGTCTATCATCAGGATAGTCCACTAAGAGCTTCTATGCACTCTTCACTCAAACCCGGCTTCCAACTTAAAACCTGCCGCAGGAAAAGAAATGCGGCTGAGCTTAAAAACATGGGTCAACATCAAGTTTACACAAGTCTTATAGTGGCGTATTAACTTTCATACGTGTGATAGATGTATTTTAAAGACACAACAACAACCTACAACATAACTCTAACGATTTGTAAGCCTGATTATAATTAAGTTAACATGTTTTAGGTTCTTGTATACACAATCATTTATGGTGATCAATATATAACGACATGAATGGATTACATGGTTACCTTCTTAGGCTGAATAGCGAGGCAAAGAAACAAAGACAAGGACAACGAATGGAACAAGCTGCTACACACCTCAACGATCACCAATAGGGCTGCTACTCTTCAATTTCTTTCGTCTTGGAATGGAGAGAAACTGAATTTAGAGCTTAACAAAGGTGTAAATGGCTGCTAGGGTTTTTCTTGTTTTCGTTTATTGGAGAGGAGTATGGAGCTTTATTAAGTACCGACCATTATTGTGTTTTAGGGTTTTATGTTTGAGTTGGAAATTATATAATCGGTTGAATTAAATGGGGTAAGGCAGGGAGAAATGCCAAGTCTTATGGGAGGTTTAGGAGGCTAATTCATTTTCCAAATTTCAAATATTATTAATCATACTTTAGGTAATGTTTTGTACACATTTTAATTATATTCGGCCCCTCTTGAGACCTTGAAAACGTGTGCTATTTCTCATCAAATACATATTGTGCTGAATTCATGTATACCTAAGTTATAGAATTCCATATTTGTAGTTTTAAATCATAACGCATATTCCAACTTAGGTTATATTCATATCAAAAGTTCAAAGTTATAACCGATTTTAGGAAAGGGGTTTTAGGTTATTATAGCTTTACTTTTATTCTTGCTTTATATTTTTGATTGTCTTTGTGTTGACACTTTACATATTACGTCAAGCTTGATTGGCAATTTGTCATAAGGATGTTTTTGGAAAAGAAATATAAACCGGACTAATAAAGGCGAAACTTGATTTATACTATATTTGATACAAACGTTTTTAAGTTTGAAACGGAAACGTATTCACCCCCTCTACCGTTTCCATATCGTTTCCACAGGTTCGATTAAAGGTAAGATTATCCGCAACTTGGTAGGACAACTTATTAGGTTTGCAGCCATGGTGGGAGTATCCTCTTTTGGTCAATGAATTCCCTATTTGAGCATGACAGTTACATTTGTTATCTGATTAATGGTAGCTGTTGTACTAAGGTGCATGCAACAGCCAATTATACATATATATTATGATGCGTTTTAAATGTTGTTGTTTCGATCAACCCATTAATGGCCTAAGAGAGTGGATGTGTTTAAGTTTGGCCTGATAAGTTTTAGGCCCTCTTTTCTTTTTCTTTTTTTCTTAACAAAGAAATATAAGAAATGGGGATCCTACTGACCATTTGGACACCTACATATCCAATAGTTTCTAACCCTTTCTTGAGGCCTCATTTCTTCTTTTCTACGATTTCCTCGGATTCATTTGGTATGTATGTTGCTAAACCCCATACTTTAGAATGTTAAAGAGGCTGTTGATTCAACAATTATAGTATCCAAGGTATTACAAAGGAAATATGTAAACCCGAGTCATTTTTCCCAACGAAGGTGTGAATGAAATTTTGTGATTTTGAATTCATGAAACGTGTCGTGAATAGTGAAATAAGTGAGATTTTGGATTTTTAAACTACAAATATGAAAATTTAACTAAAAACAACTAAGAAAGCAAGTAGAATAATAATATGAAGCATACGTAAGTAAAAACGCAAAGAAAAACTAAAAACACGAAATCCCGGGCTAATCCCGAGCCTAAAAAGGAAATCTAAGAAATATTAACCCTAGAAACGCAAAAGTTTGGAAACTTAAAAAAAATAAGTTGAAAATAAGCAAATATCAAAACAGTTTATGAATAAAGGTTAAAAAGAAAATATTAAAACCTAAAAGCTATGAAATAAGCTAAAAGCTAAAGGCAGTGAACTAAATAGGATAAAAAAGATAAAAAGCAGTTCAAATAAGCTATCTAATCTACAATAATTAGACTTAATAAGAAAATAAGCAAAAATCTACACTTAAATTGATTATGCTAACATATTAATCCAACAGTCCTAGTCCTACTTGCAGCTATCTAAAAGCTAACATAAAAAATCAGAAAAATGTGAAACAATCATACTAGCAATCAAAGAGTAGTTATACCAAATTTCAGAACAATAAAGCTTATAATGAACTGATTAAAATTCATAAACAACAGCAGGTTGAGACAAAATTAAAGAAGTGCAGGTCTAAATGAGCTTCTAAGGCAACTATTGGGCTTAATAAAAAGCTGTTTACCAATAAGCAGATCAATCAAAATTCACAACTTATTAAGTTCATACTTCAAATAGTAAATAGGACTAACCACATACCTTAACTAGCTTATTGAAAGCTTAAAATCTAGCCTAGAAGATTGCTATCCAGGACAGACATAAAAATAAGTTACTGATGTAACAGTTGCACAGAAATGGGTCTAAATCCCCTTAAATCAAACTGAAACAAAACCAACTCTTGAATGTCAACTTAATGCACTAGATTGAACATGTAAATACCAAAATCTAACACTAAGAACTTATCTAACCAAGAAAAGCTAATAAGGGCAATAAAGAAATAGAAATCTAGGAAACATAGCTCAAACTAGCTAAACCATACATAACAACTAAAAACCTCTAAAAAATAGCTTCTAACAATCAAGTAAAGCTTAATAAAGGTATTCCAAATGGTCAAACTGAGAGTGGCAACCTAAAAGTCAACTGGATGGCTTGTGCCAAACACCCCTTAAGGTGTAGGCTGATGAACTTTTAAGCTAGGAAGTGCAATTTTTAAGCTAAAGTTATGAAGGACATATATAAATTAAGCTATAGTGAGACTAAATAAAGGACTCTAATATAAGAATAAGCAGTAATGATAAGCTATAAGCAAAAAGTACTTATTTTTGGATTTTTGAAGATTTTTTGAAAACTTTAGAAAATGATGATTAAAACAGTTTGGAATGATTCAAAAGCTCATAATAAGCTGTATAAGCTTAAATGGGCTTTTGTAAATAGTAAAAAAGCTTTAAAAAACATATTTTAAATAAAAGCTTAAATGAGTAAAAACAAGAAATAAGGAAAGTTGAAAATTTTATAAATCTAAAAGTGAATTTCAATACTTGAAAACTTAAAGAACATAAATTAAATAGCCATAAGCTTAAAGCAATTAAACTAAAAATACCTAAAAAAACTATTTCCTACTGCCTTTTTTTTTTGGCTACATAATATTCTATTTATACTAGCACTCTAGGGTTTTTCTTTCTCTCTTGCTGTGCTTGTTGTGTGAGGGGACTCAGCTCTGTGCCACTTTGTGCTTTCTCATATTTATCTCAACCCTTTGATCCTTTCTTGGCCACCACTTCAATTAATCTTAACCATAGGATCAATTTTGTTGCCCCATAGATTGCCAGCTTGGAATTGGAGGGGGGGCCAAAAGGAGATGAGCATGTGACTATGTTTTGGACTATGGTGAGGGGGTTGAGAGGGACAGGGACGGGTTATTGATTTTGGCGGGTAAATAAGGTTTAAGGGGTGTTAATTGGGGGTTTGACTGGGTCTTGAATTTGGGGATTTGACCATCGGGTTATAATAAGATGGATGGATCGGGTTAGGGTGTTGGATGAGATCCGGATTGTAATTGGGTTATAATAAAAGGGAAGGGCTGGTGGGCTTATATGGTCGGCTGGACATGGGATTGGGTTTATTAAAGGTCCGGATTTGTTAAGTTTAGGGTTTAATTGGAATTGGTTTTAAGCTTTGAGGGACTAAATCTGCCAATTGGGAAAAGTTATTCCAATGACTGATTTTGTCAAGTAAAAATTATCCAAGGGCTGAATTTGTAAAATAAAGTGATCCAAGGGCATGTTTTGGCATTTTTGAGCTTGAATATGATTTCCTTAGATGATTTCTTCCCCGGTCTCGGCTTTAAATGCTCTTTCCATTTCTCATGCTTGGTTTTTGCCGGTTTTTCCTTGATTTTCGTCTATTTCTTCAATATCCGTACCTGCACATGCATAAACACAAAAACACAATATATTTGGCATAATTGGTTAGTTTTTGGTCTATTTGATCCGTTTTATTAGAATAAAAGTATGTGTAATTTAACACATGCCAGCTGTGATGAGTCTGAATGGGTTTGATTAAGGGTAAGATTATCTGCAACTTGGCAGGGCAACCTATTAGGTTTGTAGCCATGGCGGATGTATCCTCTTTTTCTCAATGAGTTCCCTATATGAGCCTTATAAATACATTTGTTATCTGCTTAATGGTAGTCATTTTACTAAGGCTCATGCAGCAACCAATTATTACATATATATTATGACGCGTTTTAAACGTTTTCGTTTCGATCAGGCCATTAACGGCCTAAGAAAGTGGATGTGATTAAGTTTGGCTCGATAAGTTTTTCTAACCCTTTCTGGAAGCTTCCTTTCTTCTTTGCTAGCATTTCCTCGGATTCATTTGGTATATATGTTGTCAAACCCCATACTTTTTGTATGTGTGGACTCATTCTTAGATATGTTTAGAGTTTTCTTTGTTGTGAATGTCGATGATATCTACTTATTAGTTGAGAACTGAATGTTTAACGAAGACTACATGCTTTAAAAGTAGTTGTTTCTACGTTTGTAATTGTCGTCCATAAATATTTTGTGTTGATCCCAGTTGGCTACTTGATCGATTTCCCTTAGCTTGTAAAGGTTAAGTAATATTGAATAAATTCAATACAACTTATGTAGAAACTGTCTTTGATTACATTAAAGTTTATGCGGAATCTAAACTTTAATCTTAAGAAGAATCAAACAATATCAAACAAATCACTTCAATATTATTAATAATGATACGAATACTCAACAGTATTAGGGTTTACAACCTTGAAGTTTTCTAAAGAATCGTATGAATCAATCGTATCTAACTCTATACCTTAGGACATCCTTTTATAGACTAAGGAGTCCTAGTCGGCTTACAATTGCTTGCTATACAAGATAAATCTTAAAAGTATCTTTTCTATATTTATCTAACCGACTATACATGTTTATCTCAAAAGCACTATATACTCTAGCAGTCTTAACTCTAACTCTAGTAGCATAAACTCTTCAGCAGTAGTAAGTTTGTACTAGCAGTACTAACTTTTCTTCTAGCAGCATTAAAACACTTAGAGTATTTTTCTTTAAGTTCATCAGCAGTTGAAACTCTGAAAGCAGTTGTAACTTTGAACTAGCAGTTGTAACTTGTTGTCTAGCAGTAGTAACCACTTGGTGTATTATATTGAACATCTTCAGCAACACTAGCAGTAGTAAAATACACAAGCAGTTGTAACCTTTAGTACTAGCAACAACAATGACTTAGAGCAATTTCCATCAGCAGTCTTAACTAAACAAGCAGCATCAGCTCTAAAATCCAACAATCCTCTCCTAAACTTGATATTTTCTCCCAAAATCATCAAGTTTCTCTTTAAGCTTGAACAAACACTAAGAGGATGATCCCAAACAATTAATTATGTGGCTTGTCCTTGGGTCCTAGATGCTTTTCCATCTTCTTGAGCAACTGATATGCCATTTCATCATAAGGATATTGGAGTTGAAGTCTTTTCTTCCCATACAGCATCTGATGGAGAATATCCTTATGAAAAGCTAATGGATAGTCCTTTTCTACCAGCATGTAGATTATTAGCCCATGTGCAGCCAAATAATGAACTCCACAACTCTGATAAATCTTCCATTCTAGGACTGTGTTATGCCTTAGACTTCTCCATACTTCATCCTCATGATGTGGTTCAAACATCACTTTCAAGTAATCCCAGATGACTCTATCATAGATTTGTTCTGGTCTTTCATAACCAAACCTTTTTTTGTATAGCCTCCATAAAGTCACCATATCTTCTCTGTCAAAGTGATGAACCATTTGTAGAAAGCTCACAAACCTCAAAGATGAACCATCAGCCCTCTTGATATCCCAATATGCTATTTTCCCATATAATCCTGACGTGAAATCAACAATGGGTCGTTTAACTCTTAGAGGCTCTGCATTCATGGCTATATCTTCAGGTACTAACGCAATTTCTGTGTGAGCTTGCATCTATTCTACATCATCATCAGCTTGCTCAGTCTGCTCTTGCTCTTTTCTCTGCTCTTGCTCTGCTTTCTACTCAGACTTCTTCTTTTTACTGCTTTTCTTTTCCAATTTGTCACCTACTCTTTTTGAACTTATACTTTCTTCTTTCCTTTCCTCAATGCCCTTCACAACTTCAGTTTTCACAAAACTTTCAATCTTTCTTTTGGCAATTGTGTATAACTCTTTAATTCTGTTATCATCCAATTGTGATAACTTCTGTTGTTGCCAATTGTCCATGTTCTTCAAATATGCACACATGAAAGATCTTCTTTGTGCTTTAGTGGGTGGCTTGTTTTTCTTGGCTGCTAATCTTTGTGCTGCATAGAACTTCTTTCTTTCATCAATAAGTTCTTTCAGCATCCTAGCTCTTTTATCAATTGAATACTGATCTTGCTCTTCTTGTTGGAGTTTCTGAGCAAGTTCCCAATCAGCATCAACTTGAGCTCTTTCCTCATCCGATGCAACAATCAACTCTGCATTTTTAGCATCTTTTTCTGCAGCAATTCTCCTTAGTTCCAAAATTTTCTTATTTTCAGCTTCAAATTCCTTTGCCAAGTTCTCTGCAACCTCAGCATCAAGTTGCAGTTGCTTTTCTTTAGATAGTGGTTTCTCCACAGGCTCTTCAATAAGTATTCATTTGCCTTTTCCTTGGACCTGTGGAGTTGATTGTGTAGCTTGTGGTTTTGAAGATGGCTCCTTTATGACAACACCTTTGGTTATTGATTTTGAAGTCTTCAGTTCTGTTAGTACACTAGCAGCAGTAGTAACCTCTGGTGTAGCATCACTATCTTTTGTACTAGCAGCAGTAACTTCTTTTGTACTAGCAGCAGTAAGTTGCTCAATAGCAGCAATAACTTCTTGACCAGCAGCACTATCTACTTTAGCCACATAGTTATCAATCACCACTTGATTCCCTTGATTATCAGCAACCACAAAATCCATTTCTGCACTCTTTGCACCAGCACTCTCAACATCCTTAGCCTCCCCTGAAGCTTTGCTATCATTCCCCCCCTGTTTGGGAGCATCCTTGTGAGCTTCAGAAGATCTAACCTTAAGTTTGGGAGTTCTTGATCTCTTGATTCCTTCTAAATATCTAACTCTTCTCTTCAAAGCCTTGATTTCCCTACCTTGAGCTTTGATTGCACCTCCTTGAGAAGCAGCTAGTTTTTGCAGATCAAGAACCTGTGTAGATATCCTGGTACATGTGTCCATCAATTCATTGAGAAGTTCAATTCTATCCTCACCACTTCGGCTTGTGTTACCTAGCCCGAGAGGTGGATCATTGGAAATGTTAAGCTCAGCCTCAACCCTAGGTTGAACATCTGAACCCCCCATAGTTTCCAGGTGACTGGGTCCTTCACCTGAATCACTTCCATGAGGACCTGACTCATTAGAAGTTGTCTTGGCTTGGGTCTTATTGATGTTACCATTGGCCTATGCTGCTTCTAAGCTAGTCACAGTAGTGGCAGCCCTTACCAATATGTCACTCTCCACACCAGTGACAACCTCATCTGCAACATTGGGTGTAGAACCACTAGCCTGAGGTAGCTCAGTGTTCTTTGTGTGAGTCCTACGTTTATAGGTCTTTTTTGGTTGTTGTGAAGATGTTGCCAAAAGTGTGGGTGTGTGATGGATAACAGCTGGGATTGCTGAACCTTCACCCATTTGGATTTGGACTAGTGCCACCATTGTTTGAAACAAAGGTGTAACTTTCCCTGAAAAATCCTTTCCATCCCTCCTCATATTAGTAAAAACCTTTTTAGTAAGAGAAGGAGCGGGATAAACTCTTTTATGACTTTTCTTATTTACAAATTGGTTGTCCAAAAAGAGTTGCAAAAACCTTGGATAGATAAAATATTTACATGAAGAACTATCCAAGTTCTTAACCACACTGTCAAAAATTAATTTAGAAAAATTAAATCTTTGATCATTTTCAGCCAAACAAATTATAACAGATGCTAAATTACTACTAAATCTGTTCCACCCAGTGGTCTTTGGACTTAGACACATTAAGACAATATGGATTAAGAATTTCCACTGATGAGAGAAGTTTCCTTTGTAAAATTTTAAAGCATAAGTTTTTCTCTCATATCTCATCAGTGAAAGTTTTTCAAAAAGTGTAGTATTTGGAAGATTCTCAATTCCATTAGCATCTCCTAGAAGAAGATCTCTTTTAATAGATGCCTCTGTAAAGAGGATCTTCTGCCCATCTACAAGGGCATGGATTTGTACTTCTCCATTATTAGTTTTGACCTTAGCAGATGATGGAGCGTGATGTGTCGTTGCGGTTTAGCAGTTTTAATGCCTACTCAAGTTTTAAATTTATATTTAGCCGACTTATCAATAACACACACACTTAACGAGCAGTGTACCCGGTCAGTATGAATATAATGGTAAGTAGAGTGTCGATCACTAAGAGTGGAACGTATTATCTCGTTATTCTAATCAGTATTTTAGTATCCTAACGCAAGGGGGTTTCAGCCTGAGAGACTGGCACGATTTGTTTGCAATTAAATAATAAAATAAACCAATAGGCACGAATCAGCAAGTAGCACACACGTACACAGATAAATACTCGAGACAATAAGAGGGTTGTCCTTATGATTAAGTAGATTGTCACTTGTTTTATTGATAGCCTTATATGAAGTGTATATAGTTAACCCTTTCTCGTTGGTCCTATTCTTATCGGCGAGTAAACCCTTAATGATTACTTATGTCTAAAAGTTATTCCTAAGTGATCAATTTAGTAATAACCGTGGGAGCCACATTATTTTCCGCAGTCAAATGCCCGCAAGCCACTAATAAACACAGAGGTTATCAATGCACTAATAAGTAGTAACCAAAGACATCAACATATAAACTTTAATTGATGGGAAAGCAAGTATTAAAGGGAGTGCAATCTTTCGTTGTCACATTACACAAGCCACCAATCCTGATGAATTAAAGTTTGCTAACACAATAAAACAAAACTACTTAATGAATTAAACACATGCAGCACCTTCTTACAGCTCTTGTATCTTTGATTTGGGTGTGTCTTGTGCTGCCTCCTTGACTGAATTCGTCCTTGGTTTCTCCTGTTCGGTCTTCGGTATTATATGGTATCCACGAAATTCGTCTGGTCTTGGGGTATTTATAGTTTCTGTCTGAGGGAAGATGCGGCGCATTGACTTAACTTCGCGTGGGGTCCAAGATTATAATATTCAGGAATATTCGTACACCGCCAGAAGATGCGGCGTAACTCCATGATTAGATGCGGCGCATGTCCTCTTGTATCTTGGATCGTATCTGGTGATATCTTGATAGAGATGCGGCGCATGTCATGAGTGAGATGCGGCGCATCTGGAGCAGATTAGTCTTGATCTTCTTCATTTCAGTAGACTCTTAACTTCTTGCATGTTTTGCTCCATAATCAGTCCAAAATCGCTAAGTTTCACCAAATGCTTGTTTTTACCTGAGAATTACAAAAGTAAACGATTAAGTATCAATCCTCATACATAATATAGTAAAACAAGTCAAATTAATAGGATAAATGATAGTAATAAAATGTACTTATTTGATTTCATCAAATATCCCCCCACTTGAACTTTACTTGTCCCCAAGTAAACCTTAGAATTTCTTTTATGAAAATGTATCCTAAAAGATGTTAGGATTTATTTTTATATTTAAGCATGTATTCGTTTATTTCATAATCACACAACTAAACACTTAACGAATTAGAAGTAAAATAAAATAAGTCGATAAAAGCAAATCTAATCGTTTAACTGTCCAGTCGTGACGAATATTCTATCATAAGCTTGGCAAGTATACACATCTCCTCCACTAAAGCTAAGGAATAACAAGTCTAAAGCGGTAAAAAGGGTTTTTAGGCTTAAGGGTTAATTATTCTTGATCACTATCGATCTCAAATTCCAGAAAAGGCGACAAAATCACAAATACATGATCCAATCCACGAACACAATACTTGCAATTGCTCAAATCCTTAACTCGAATAGGCTAAAGATAGGTCCAAACTTTACCAATAATAATATATCAAAAAGGGCGACAAAATCATAAATACATAGCCGAATCCACGACTACGATACTTAAGATTGCTCAAATCCCTAATCTCAATAAATCAAAGGTTCGGTTGGATAAAGAATAATAAAGGGCATGGTAACATTTGGGATATAAATTGGTGTAAAATGAAAAATGAACAAAACAAATAAATTAAAATCCTAAGTGTGGTTAATCACTATCCCAACCATCCCATGAATAAGACTCATGTCATCGAATAACTCACGCTTTAACACTTGAAACACACGCTTTAGGTAGACACGAATTATACTCAACAAGATCTTAATCAAAGAATAAACCTTAATTGGCGTTCCCATAACTGCCAATTCCCATTCAATCCATAGATATAGTACAACAAATAGTGGTGATATCGACCACTTACATAACTTTACATAAGTTGGTTAAAACAAACTTCCAACTTTTCTTTCTTTCTTTTTCTTTTCTTATTTTTTCGATTATTTTTTTATTTTTTTTTTATTTTTTTTTATTTCAAACATAAACATAGATGTGTAAAATTTCACCACATCACTATAATGATAATTCTGGATAATTTTTCCATACTTTTCATACTTCAGAAATAACGGTAATAGTGAAAGTAGTAAACACACGAAAAATAAACTCAAAGATATACAATGTTTACTTTCACTCCAATTGCATTGTGCAATTTCCCGACCTAACCAAAGATAATGAATTACGCACGCGAACACAGGTAATGTAAGGAAACACACTTTGCCTATAGCAATTAACCAACCACGGATTCTAATCTACAAGGTAGGCTAAGGTGTAAGGGTGTAACGAAACATTTTAAACATAGGTGTAAGAAACGAAAGGAATGGCTCTGAGGGTTTTTCTAGGGTATCTTACTCTAAAAATGAGAGTAACAAAGGGTTTATACGGGGGTTAACTAACCAGTGTAGTTAGTTAATAACACATAACATATAAAGGCTATTTGGGTGTAATCCTAGAATTTTACCAATTTAGACAAGTCATTCCAATTATATAAATAATACTCATTATGGTGGTCTCGAATAGTATACAAGCCAAGTTCTAAAGTTTACAAGTCACCGGCACACTCATAGATTTGTGAATTTTGAAAAATCACAATTTTTGAAAATAACGTCATGTGTGCAGCTATGCAACTTAGATCTTAAACAAAAACATGCTAAAAAAAAAATTTTAAGTTTGATATATTAAGCATAATTTTTGAAAAAGTTTAGGACAAGTAATTGTTAAGTGTTCTAATTCTCCAATCCCCCCACTTAAGTTAAACAACGTCCTCGTTGTTTGTATAAAAGGTTAAAAACTGGAAAATAAAAGAATTAGAACAGGAAAACTCCCCTGAGATTTGCTCGGTATGATCCTCCATTAGTATAAGAGCAAAAATCATCTTTCTTGTGGATTAGAACGTTAAAGCTTCATACTTGATGTATCCACAGGAAATCCAGGAAACTATAATACCACCAACACTTTAAAACACACCTAAGATAAGAAAGGTTCAAACTTGCATAATACATTAGTAGTTAGGAAAAATAAAACTTAAAAATTAAAACTGAAAATCATCAGGTCAGTCGATGCGCCGTATCTTATGGAAGAAGATACGCCGTATCGAGCCTGGAATTAATATGGATCAGAATAAAGATGCGCCGCATCCTTAACCAGGGATGCGCCGCATTAAAATAAACTGATAAATAGTTTTAAAGTCAAAAATAAAAATGCAGAAAAATAAAATAAGATATGACCATTGCAGGAGATGCGTCGCATCTCAGAATTGAGATGCGCCGTATCCTCATGCGGGCCTGACTGACTCGACACAGAAAACAGAATAATAAAAATTAAATACGGGTTGTCTCCCGGTAAGCACTTGTCTTTATTCCAGAGTCTTCAAGTTAGACTCACGTTCAGCTCTTCATTTAGTTCTTGTCACGGTCCATCCTTCTTCCTTCATCCGAAAGATTTTCCCGTATATCTCTGCGACGTTTTCTTCCGTTCGACTTAATCTAATATAACTCTTTGTCTTCACCGCAGTATATTCTTCATCAGGACCCAAAGAGTATTTGATGATTTTAAATTTTTCAGAAATAATCATGGGTGGCTCATTGTAAGGAATCCCAAGTAGTTGACACTTTCTTTTGGTGAACTCTTCCTCGTCTTTATCAACAAACTTAAAATAAGGATCCTTAATCAAATAATCATCTAGTTCTTCAATTAATGACTTATCGTCTTGAATCGCCTCCCACTCTCTTTCCAAATCATATTGTAACCGTCGACTAAGCTTCGTGAAATCATCAAATTGTTTATGCACCCATTCCCAGAAAGTAGTACCCGATGTCCCCTTAAGTCCTTTCAAGCGTTCAATTCTCCCCTTTTCTTGTAAAGCCTCCGCTTTTTGTGGGCAGTCTTCAACATTATCGTACCACTCATAATCTTCAAAGGTTACATCGTTTCCAACCCGTCTCATCCCAATTATACTTCCCCCATTACAGGTTCCGTCACTTTTATAATCGCAGGTCGGCCAAACACTACTCCCGTCCTTGAAAACGAAGGGTGTACAGGTGTGATTAATGTGCGCAAATTCCCATGGTTTATCCCAAACCCATGGTACTTGGTCATTCCATTCATAGTACCAGGTGTTTTTGAAATCGTCATAAGTCTTAAATCCTGGTAGATCTCCAGTAAGCACATCATCGTCGACTTGAAGAAGGTAGTTAAATTCCTTGAACTGCTTGCACAAGGGTGTCTCATAATCGAACACATCAATGTCAATTCTGAAAAGTTCTTCAATGCCCTCATTGATTGTTGAATCATGAAGTGACGACCCATAATCGCTTTCTACTTCTTCGTCTTCTCCTCTCATCCAATATACCCATAATGCATCCTTAGTAGCTCGATCCATGCTCTTATGGTTATTAAACTTACTAGCCAACCATTCTGAAAAATCAACATCGTTAGGATCGTGGTTAACGTCAAAGCAAGCCTTTCCAATCATATTCTTTTTTATCTCCATGAACTCGTTAAATTGCTTCTTAAAACTCCGAGTCAACCATGAAGTCATAATCTTCTTGACTTCATTTGCAGGGGCAAATTCCGGACTACCATATTTGAGTTCTAGCCAATCATTGAGGGAGAGGTCTATCAATCTTACCAATCTGCCATGAAATAGTAACTCCGCCAAAGCATAATTCATGTCATTATCCAGATAGTTCTCATTTAATCCCCAGTACTCTTCGGAATAAGGCATGTAAGAGATTTGGGCATTGCCTCCACCACAGTTGTTGTTGTTTGAGTCCATGTATGCAAGATAGAATTTCCCATCATCTTCTTCGATAGTAGTCCAGTTCAATCCTTCGGCTTCAATGATAGGCCATAAGAGCGACAATTCTTCTCCAGTGTACCTCACAAATACATCATAAGAGAATACCTCTTTGTTAATGTTGCATAAACGCATGAATTCCTTAAAAGCAACTTCAAGAGGAGTCTCCCAAGAGAATAAATCTGCATCGATCATGAGCACATTGAATGAATCTGAAAACAAGCATTCCTTAGCAAGATATCCGTTAACTGACATGTCTTCCATAGCAAAATCTGTCATCCAAGGTAAAATCATCAGTAGGATTTGTTCGCTAGAAGAGAAATTGATGAATATAGAAACGGATATAAGAATACAAATAGCTGATATCTGCAGACGATGCGCCGTATCCAAAGAGTTGGATACGCCGTATCTTATAATCGTTAAAATTTAATCAGACTTTATCCAGAAAATAGATACGCCGCTTAGAATTTATGAATGCGCCGTATCGAATTAATTAATCAAAAATCGATATTTATTTAAAATTAAATACGTCGTATTAACGAAAGTTAATGCGCCGTGTTTTCGTTACGTTTCAAAATACAAAATTTTTGATTCAGAAAGATGCGCCGTATCGATAGAGATCGATACGTCGTATCTGTTTAATAATTCGCAAACTGTTTTTAATTAAAATAATAGATACGCCGTATCTGCGAAAGCAGATGCGTCGTATGGCGTTAACGTTTAGAAAATTTTTTATTAAAAACAGATACGCCGTATCTGCTAAAGCAGATGCGTCGTATTACTTTATCGCTTAGAAAAATTTTCTTATTAAAAACAGATACGCCGTATCTTGGGGAAAAGATGCGTCGTATCGAATTAATTAAACGCGTTGTATTTAAAAAAAAAATTAAACGCAATACGCCGTATCTGAGAGATCAGATGCGCCGTATCGTTTGATTTAGCACAGTACAACGATAGCAGAACAGAAAAAAATACGAAAAATAAAAACAAAAATTAAACACACAAACAAAAATAAACACACAAAAATAAAAGAAAACAATTAACACACAATACAACAAATATGCAAAATAATACAATGATGCAATTAATCTAATAAAAAGAAAAACCTAATTAAAATACTAATCAAATTAACAGATAATAACAATTCACTCCCCGGCAGCGGCGCCAAAAACTTGATGGGCGTGCGTTGGAGTAAAGTTTTGGCACGTTTAGATGCCTACTCAAGTTTTAAATTTATATTTAGCCGACTTATCAATAACACACACACTTAACGAGCAGTGTACCCGGTCAGTATGAATATAATGGTAAGTAGAGTGTCGATCACTAAGAGTGGAACGTATTATCTCGTTATTCTAATCAGTATTTTAATATCCTAACGCAATGGGGTTTCAGCCTGAGAGACTGGCACGATTTGTTTGCAATTAAATAATAAAATAAACCAATAGGCACGAATCAGCAAGTAGCACACACGTACACAGATAAATACTCGAGACAATAAGAGGGTTGTCCTTATGATTAAGTAGATTGTCACTTGTTTTATTGATAGCCTTATATGAAGTGTATATAGTTAACCCTTTCTCGTTGGTCCTATTCTTATCGGCGAGTAAACCCTTAATGATTACTTATGTCTAAAAGTTATTCCTAAGTGATCAATTTAGTAATAACCGTGGGAGCCACATTATTTTCCGCAGTCAAATGCCCGCAAGCCACTAATAAACACAGAGGTTATCAA
The DNA here is from genome assembly GCA_021014915.2 of Artemisia tridentata subsp. tridentata. Classification (NCBI taxonomy): domain Eukaryota; kingdom Viridiplantae; phylum Streptophyta; class Magnoliopsida; order Asterales; family Asteraceae; genus Artemisia; species Artemisia tridentata. The sequence continues at coordinate 385,590,102 of CP139508.1, forward strand.
TGCACTAATAAGTAGTAACCAAAGACATCAACATATAAACTTTAATTGATGGGAAAGCAAGTATTAAAGGGAGTGCAATCTTTCGTTGTCACATTACACAAGCCACCAATCCTGATGAATTAAAGTTTGCTAACACAATAAAACAAAACTACTTAATGAATTAAACACATGCAGCACCTTCTTACAGCTCTTGTATCTTTGATTTGGGTGTGTCTTGTGCTGCCTCCTTGACTGAATTCGTCCTTGGTTTCTCCTGTTCGGTCTTCGGTATTATATGGTATCCACGAAATTCGTCTGGTCTTGGGGTATTTATAGTTTCTGTCTGAGGGAAGATGCGGCGCATCTAGTAAGTAGATGCGGCGCATTGACTTAACTTCGCGTGGGGTCCAAGATTATAATATTCAGGAATATTCGTACACCGCCAGAAGATGCGGCGTAACTCTATGATTAGATGTGGCGCATGTCCTCTTGTATCTTGGATCGTATCTGGTGATATCTTGATAGAGATGCGGCGCATGTCTTGAGTGAGATGCGGCGCATCTGGAGCAGATTAGTCTTGATCTTGTCCATTTCAGTAGACTCTTAACTTTATGCATGTTTTGCTCCATAATCAGTCCAAAATCGCTAAGTTTCACCAAATGCTTGTTTTTACCTGAGAATTACAAAAGTAAACGATTAAGTATCAATCCTCATACATAATATAGTAAAGCAAGTCAAATTAATAGGATAAATGATAGTAATAAAATGTACTTATTTGAGTTCATCAGCAGACGACCAAAACTGGATAATGTTGGAAGTCTATATAGTAGGTTTTATTGTTAAAGCAAACTTAATATAGCTTGCATTAAGGAAATCAATGATCTCAGTAAAATCTACAGACTCATTGGACTTTTCTAAAAATGCAACGTTATTGTGTGGTTCGGTAAAAGTTAGGTGCGAGTTGATGATTTGATTTGGGGGTTTTTCAATTTGTCGATAAAAACTTGATTAGGGCTTGGATGAGAGTGAATTATGTATGCGTGAAATTGCTTGTGTGATGCAATTGGGGATTTATACCCTTTAAGTAAAAAGTTACACAAACATACCCTGCACTTCCAACCCTAGCAGCAGAAACCTAGCAGCACTAAGTTTATGCTTAGCAGCACTAACTTTTAACCAAATAAAAAATTTGCCCAGCAGTACTTTCCCAATATCTTTAAAAACAATATTGCTCTCAATTATTTTGAAGGGATTGAGCGTAAAGGAAGACACTTAATCTTTTTCGGTTGCATTTAACCTCTGGATGTGTGAGAACCATTAATATCAGTATAAATACTGCCTGTGATCATATAGACTGATTAAAAGAGCCTTCTCGACAGGGTTTCCAGCTCGTGGCAGGTGTTGCCTTTAACACAAATGCATTAGATTCACTTTTGCTCACTGTTCTCAATACCAGATGTCCTTAGACTAACTCATTATACTAATGAAAATATAAAATGTTAAAGAGTGAGTTAGTGCAGTTACTATCTGACTAAATATGCCATCAATTCATGTTCATAATAGATTGATCTCAAGAAAAGACTTTAAAGAACTTCCTAACTTACGTGTAAACCTTTGTCAAGATATTCCCAAATCTATTCTATCATTAATCAGATGCACCACAACAAACAAATTACCACTTTGCTTCTCACACTCCATCAATACCAATCATATTGCTTGCTTAACCTGCAAATGTTAGTTCAAAACCAAGAAAAACAAAAGCAATAACATTTTACACCATCTAATTATACTCAGTAGTTGTTCAGAAAAACTAGCAGCATTAACTAGCAGTTCTAAATATAACTAGCAGTTCTAAGTATAATTAGCAGTATTAACACAACAGTTTTAAGTACACTAGCAACACTAAGTATACTTAGCAGCAGAAACAATTTATTGAACTAATAACAGTACTAATCCTTTAAAAACTTGACAAAAACACAAAGAGATAAGAATTTTTCAAAGATTAATCATGCCAATACTGACAACCAAATATTGAAATCTACCCACATCAAAAGCTTTTGTGAGCAAATCTGCAACATTATTATCAGTATGAATTTTAACAATTTGAATTAACTTCTTTTCATAACAATCTCTTATAAAATGATGTCTTATCTCAATATGTTTGTTTTTTAGTGATAAATAGGATTTTTAATAATGCACATAGTACTGCTATTATCAATATATATTTTAGTATGCATAAAATTGTACCCATAATCCAGCAATTGATTCTGAATTAATAGCACTTGTCTATAGCAACTTGATGCAGCCACATACTCAACTTCAGTTGTGGAATTTGCAACCAAAGTTTGTTTCTTGCACTGCCATGAAATCAACCTGCACCCTAAAAACTGACAACCTCATGTTGTTGATTTTCAATCCAAGCTAGCTCCAGCATAGTCATTGTCGGTGTATGCTACCAAGTCAAAAGGTGAATCTTTTGGATACCAAAGGCCTAATTTGGGTTGACCTTTCAAGTATCTAAAAATTCTCTTTACAACATTAAGATGTGAAACTTTTAGTGTGACTTGATATCTTGCACAGGCACACACTGCAAACATAATGTCAGGTCTTGAAGTTGTAAGATACATCAATGAGCCAATCATTGATCTATATAAATGAACATCAACTTCTTCACCATCTTCATCTTTGAGCAAGGGCTTGGATGTTTCCATAGTTGTCTTTGCAGGCTTAACATCAGTAAATCCAAACTTCTTCAAAATTTCAGCCACATACTTATCTTGACTGATAAATATGCCATCCTCCTTTTGCTTAACTTGTAACCCTAAGAAGAATGTAAGTTCACCCATTGAACTCATCTGAAATCTTTCATGTATTAGCTTTTCAAATTCAACACATAAAGCCTTGTTTGTTGATCCAAAGATGATATCATCAACATAAACTTGAACTAACAAGATATCATCTTAGTGCCTTTTGATAAACAATGTTTTATCAATCTTCCCTCTACTAAATCCATTGTTCAACAAGTATGCTGACAATGTGTCATACCAAGCTCTGAGAGCTTGATGCAAATCATATAGTTTCTTCTCCACCTTGTAAACCTTGTCAGAAAAATTAGGATCTTCAAAACCAGGTGGTTGTGAGACATAAACTTCTTCTTCAATAGTCCCATACAGAAAAGCACTTTTCACATCCATTTGATACACTACAACGTCTTTGTATGAAACATAAGCCAAGAATAATCTGATAGCTTCAATTCTTGCAACTGGAGCAAATACTTCATCATAATCAATACCTTATTCTTGAGTATATCCTTGAGCTACTAACCTTGCCTTGTTTCTAATCACAATGCCTCTTTCATCATTTTTTCATCTAAAAACCCACTTAGTACCAATTTCCCTCTTCCCATTAGGCAAATCTACCAGTGTCCAAACTTCTTTAAGCTTGAATTGCAGAAGCTCCTCTTGCATAGCTTCCACCCAGCTTGGATCTTTTAATGCTTTATGAGCATTCTTGGGTTCTATTTGTAATAGAAAACATGCAAACAAACAGTTTTGAAGGTCTTTGTGACTATTTCTTTGATGAAGGGATCTAGCAAAGAAACCTTGTTCCTTCAAATCTTTTATCATTTTTCTTGTTTGAACAGCAGATTTTGGCTCTCCAATGATTTGTTCCTTAGGATGATTCTTGTGAACTCTTGTAGTTGGAATAGGACTGACAGGTACTACATCTTCCATATTGGTTAAGTCAGCCTCTACACCAAGTACATCATCATCAGTATTAGGATAGATTTCTTCCAATTCAGGCATGTCTGGATCATCTGGATAGTCATCATCATCAAAAGATATGCCTTCCTTGTCAGCAACATTAACACTTGGATTAGCAGTATTAACAGAATTAGTACTGCTAGTGTTAATTTCTTCATTGGCAGCATTAACACTTGGCTTAGCAGTATTAACTGAGTTAGTACTGGTAGTGCTAACATCATCTGATATATCATCCTTTTCTTGTTCATCAGCCTGCTTTTCTTCATTAACCTCTTTATCATCATTAGAAGATTTTACACCATCTTCTTTATCATCATCTGGATCTCCAACAAGATCATCTTGTTGTGAACTCTTTGACTCTTGGGTTGAGAAGGGTGGATCAGCAGTCCAAATAGCCAGCAAAATATAATCTTTGTCATGTCTTGTCTCCTTTCCAACGTGACCTGCATCATTACTTGCTTTTGTACCTACAAAATTGTTAGACTCTGCACCTGCAACAACTGGCTCATAATTCATAGTCTTGGTTAGTGAATCAATATAAAAAAGCCAGTTTGATCCACTCCCTGCAACATTAGGTGTACTCTCACTAAACCTAACATTCAAGTTCTCTTCCACTTTCCTGGTCCTACTATTGAACACTCTAAAGGCTTTGCTATTCATTGAGTATCCAACAAAGAATCCTTCATCAGCCTTGCCATCAAACTTGCCTAAGTGATCTATAGGATTCAAGATAGTAACAGAACGCCCAAATGGTCTTAAGAAATCTAGCAATGATTTTCTACCATGTAAAAGTTCATAAGGGGTCTTGTTATGAGGCTTAACTACTTTACTTCTATTCTGCACATAGCAAGCATTATTAACTGCTTCAGCTCAAAAAGTCGTAGGTAATTTAGAATCAGGTAACATTGTTCTAGCAGCCTTAATAAGTGTCCTATTCCTCCTTTTAGCAACTCCATTTTGTTGAGGAGTTCTAGCTACACTATACTGTCTCTCAATACCTTTCATCTCGCAAAACTGGTTCATCTCCCTATTCTTGAACTCAGTTCCATTGTCACATCTTATCACTTTAACCTTATGGTTAACTAGGTTTTCTACCTTGGTTATAAAAGCCTTAAGAATGCTACTGGTTTCATCCTTAGTTGCTAAAAAGAACACCCAAGTAAACCTACTATAATCATCTATGACAACTAGGCAATACATCTTTTTCATTAAACTTTTTACAAACGTTGGTCCAAATAAGTCAATGTGCAACATATGTAAAGGCTGACTTATAGAATTCACTACTTTGGACTTACAAGAAGCTCTATGTTGTTTTCCCTTCTGACAAGCAACACAGATTTCAGAATTTTCAAAAACTTTTGAAGGTAAACCTCTTACAAGGTTTCCCTTAACCAATTTATTCATTGTTTTGAAATTTAAATGACCAAGTCTTCAATGCCAAAGCTTAGATTCATCTGATGTGGCCTTTGCAAAGAGACAAGTCAAACCTCCTTTGGGAACCATATTCTTTAAATCAACACTGTATATGTTGTCTGTTCTATGAACTCTAAGTAGAACATGACTTTCATCAGTCAACTTAAAGTCAGGAGATAAGACAAAACACTCAGTGTCAGTAAAAAGAACACTGTTCTTTTTGTCACACATTTGTGAGACACTAAAGAGATTAAACTTAAGATCTTTGTTAAAATACACATTATCTGTAAAACCCAAAAATCTAAAACATGCAAAATTACCAAATTGCCCCTGAAACTTTAAAATTCAATTAGAGCTTACATAAAGTACCAAATTAATCCTGAATCTCTAGAAATGAACTACATATCAAGTGAGATAATTTTGAGGCAAGCTTCTAACATTTTTACAATGTACAAAAATGTATATTACATCTAAAACACACATGGGCCGAATTGTATAATTATAAATACATATGATATAATTTATTTCATTTAAACAACAAATTAATTTAGGAAAAAAATCATTCAAAAATGGAAAATTGATGTGGTCAAGTAATTTCCGGTTCTTTAGTCATCATCCCCCCTATAGCTCGGCACTTCCCATTCTTAACCACCCATGATTTATTCTTATTATTAAACCCTAAAAACTTAATCCGATACACACAAAAATACACACACTCTCAATCCGATTTTTCTGAGGTGAAGAGGCATTTTTCTGGTGATCTTCCAAGTACTAAGAAGGTGGGAAAAATAGCTACAAAGTTCTGGGATAGCTCGTTTGATCGTGGTGAATTTTGGTGTCAAAAATAGTGAACCGAGAATCATAAAATCACAACGTTTGGTTCTTTCGTTCTATAATCTTTCTGGTATTTTTCTAACACTTTTCTCATCACATATAACGTATATAAAATGGTAGAATCAAAGCATGCGCGCTATTTTGATCGTATGATAAATTATGAGCTATAAAACCCTAAAAACGTAATCGGATCATATATAATGCTTGCGATTTTTCTGAGTCTTGTATATATTTTTCGTGGGTTCTATATGCATCATATAACATCAGAAAAATGGCCTTTCGAATTATTAGAGCTTAAATCTTGGTCTACGAATCATTTGAGGTTATCGGGTTTATGAGAAAATAAAGGAAAATTATGAAAAATATTAAAACCGATTGGATTAGGGTTTTGAATGATGAAATCTGGAAATAAATGTTGTACTATAATGATATAATGATTACATAATGATTGGGATAATTAGGGTTGAGTTTTGTTAGTGTAAAAGGTTTACCGATTTGAAATTAAAACCTAAAGGGGATGTTTTGTAATTCTTGAAACTTGTGGGATATTTTTGTAATGTTATATAGATCTGGGATAATGTATAAAAATTATAACATGAGGGTCCTATATATAAATTTGGCGAGAAAAGGATTTATTTGATAATTATTGTGTCGATTTGAAATTAAATAAAAAGGAGGGACTAAAAGTGAAATTTCTGGAAAATTAAGGGTATTCAGTGTAAATAACGTCATAAAGGGTGTAATGTGTAATTTTGAATATTTAAGGGCTTAATATGTAATTATGGATAATTTACTATTCGATTTGCACTTTTGGAAAATATAAGGGACTTGTTTTGTAATTTCCGAAACTTAAGGGGCTGTCGTGCACTTAATATATTTAAAGGGTATTTTCTGTAAATTGGTGAAATAAAGGGCTTGATGTGTAAATATAATTATAGAAAGGGTTAAATTGTGATTTATATAATTATAAGGTTTAAATTGTAATTTAATTAACTAAATGGTGTAAATTGTAAATTGTGAAACTTGAAGGTTAAAAGTGGAATTCTGGAAAACTTATGTATTCAAATGGATAAATTGTGATACTTTTGTTTTAAACCTTTAACTTTGGAATATTTACATTTAAAACCCTAAATTATGGAAACTTGTCATATTTAACCCTAAACTCTGATAATTTGTTAAAGTGAACATTATTTCCATAATAAGCCTAATTGATGACTTAACTTAAATTATATTATTTGGAAACTTACTAATTCTGGAAACCTGCTAAAAATAGAAAGTTACTAAATCTGGAAAGTTTCTTAAAATGGAAAGATGAACTAAAATAGTAAGTTGAACTTGAACCCCTTTGTAATTCCGTCTTCTACTTCTTTAGGTGTGAAGAAGGAGAAGCCCTGATCTCTTTTCCGTGTTTGCTTATTTATTTGTTTGCACTGCTCATAAGGTACAGATATTCTGCCCTTTTTCAGTAAGGGTGTTTTCCCTTTTTCTTAACTCTGATTTTGATCTTGTATTAAGATTCCCTGAGCCATTGCTATGTTCCCTTTGTTTATGAACCTTTGATATGATCCTTTATTCTGTGAACTCTGATTTGAACCTGATTTATTTCTGAACCTCTGATATTTAACTCTGAGATATTTGACATGAACCTTTTGACATGAACCTTTATTTATGACCCTCTGATATGATATCTGACTCTGACCACAGTTTGAGACCCGAGCCAATCACTAGGCATGAGGGTTTCATGTCCATGTCATTGATGCACCGATGGCATGACTCTAGGGCAGGAGAGTGATGACCTGTCCCGTCCCTGACTTTATTTTATCTGGTGTGTATTGGTAGACTCTGGCCACCTGAGGCGTATGGATGCATCCTAGATCTGATCTGATTTCTGTTATCTATTACTGTTTATATCTGGTGACTAATGGTGTGTGCGATACACGTCTTTCACATTATCTGGGAGCTGATCACTCCAATTGATACATGAGGACACCCCTCATATTATCTGGTTACTTGAAGAGGCATCCCCTCTAGGTTACTTATCTGGTTACATGGTTATTATATTATCTGTTCTGGGCTCGTGGTGGATTTCTGTTTTCCTATAACCTTTACTTATCTTTTTCCTTATACTTTCTTCTTCATTCTTATTCCATTATTTATCTCTGTACTCTGATTATATCGGTATGACCATTATTTCTGTATTGCTTGTTACCTTTATATCTGTTCACTGAGCTCTCGTAGCTCAGTCGCATTTCTTTTCCTGCGGCAGGTACTTAAGCTAGGAGCTGGGTTTTAGCTTTGGGATGAGAGCGACTTGTGTGAAGCTTGGACTTTAGACATTCTAGTTTTACCATTTGGATTTTGATTCTGTTATGCCATTGTTTGGGCATTTTGGATTTATGTACTTCATTTTATTTCTGTTTTCACTTCTGGCATAAGTCATGTTGACTTATTTTCCCTTTTATCATTAATGTTATAGACTTATGATGTTTTGGATTGAATGCTTGTGATCTGATATGAAACCATTGTTGTGATATCTTTACCCTTGTCGGGTTGGGGTGTTACATTATCAAAATCTAATTTACCAGTTTTTATAGTACCTTTGCCAGTAATTTTCCCTCCTTTGGGATTACTCCCAAAAGCAACATATCCTCCATCAATAGCTTCAAAATCTTCAAGATAGAACAGGTTTCCAGTCATGTGCCTTGATAATCCACTGTCAAATACTCCTTTATCTTCCAATTCCACCTGTGGATTGCCCTGCACATAAAGTAAGAAAATTAGTTCATTTTGGGGACCCAAGCCAATACTGACTTGGATCTGCCTTGTGCATCTACATAATCATATATCTTTAAAATTATAGATGCACTGCTGTTTCTGAAAACATGATCTAAAACTTTAACTTTTGGTTTCCAGACCCAACAAGCTGAGGCCTTAATAGCATAAAAATTATTTCCCAAAACAATATCAGTTATTGCTTTTGGCTTAGCAGTAGAAACTACTGCTTTTTCCTTAGCAACACTAATTGTTGTTGTCTTTTGAATGGGCCTTTTTACAGTTTAATGTGCTTTATTTGAAAACTTTGACAATTGTTTAGTACCATTCACTATTCTTTTGGTGTTAGCAGTACTAACTGATCTAGCAGTATTAGTTACTACTGCTGGTTTAGAAACATTTTGCTTAGCAGTTGTAACTGATACTAAACCAGATCTTGTTTGTACTGTTGTTGGAACCATGTTTCTTTTAGCATGTGGGTGAGTATTTTTAGAAAAACTTTTATGATTCACCCTCCTAGCATAGTTCCAAACATGTTTTTGATAGTAAAAACAATTATCTTGTAAATGTTCAAAGCTACCACAATGATAACAAGCCTTATTGATCATCTCAAAGTCACTTCCTAACCTTTGAGATATCATTCCATTCCAACTCCTCTGGTTACCTCTAGGCCTGTTAGTTTTCTCCCTAGGTTGCTCAGTATATTCAACAATTTTCCTAGACACCTTTTTACCAAAACTAGGTTTAACAAATTTAATCTGTTCAATACTAGGTTTAACTGTTACACTTTCAACCTTAGGTTTATTCTTTACCTGATCCTCATCATCATCAGACACCCAATCTTCAATGATAGGAGCATCAGAATATTTTTTTTCAGCCTTAGGTATCTCCTCATTAGACTCACTACTTTCTCCTAAAGGCTTAGCATTAGACTCACCTAAGCAAGACAATTCAGGAATAGGAGGTGCATACTTTCCTGTTATTGAGGGAGGAACTTCATTATAACCTATACCACTACCTCTCCTCATTAATTGACACTCAATTGTCTTATTTACATTGTCTGATTCAAACTCAAGCTTATTTACCTTAACTTGATGTTTTTCTAATTCCTGATAAGCTGCATCTTTTTCTTTTCTCAGCCTTTTCTAATCTTTTGGTAAGTCCTTTAATTTCATGCTCTTTTACAAAAAGCTTTCCTTCAAGAACATTCACTTTCTCTACATACTCTAACTCATTTTGTTTGAAAAATTCAAGTCTTTCCTCAACAGATTTTAGACCTACTTTATAACCTAAATTGTCTAACTTTAACATTTTTACCTCTTCTAATAGCTTTTCATTCCTAGCCTTAAGTTCCTCAATAGTATCTAAACAAGATTTAAATGAACAACTAGAATCATTAGACAATGTTGCAAAAATCGGCCGTATCGGCCGATTAATCGCCGATATATCGTTAATCGGCCGCCGACCTTGTAGAATTTTGAAAATTGGTCAAAAAATCGGTCTGGGCAAAAAAAGGGCCAAAAATCGGCCGTATCGGCCAGCTTTAAAAAAAATAAAAATTTAGGCATTCTACTTAATTTGGGGATCGTTTATTTCACTTATAATGCACAATGAGCCTCATAATCAGAATTGGAGCCTTTTATTGAGGTTTGGAAACATAGTAGGCTTGGAATCAGTTACGATCTTTAGTTTGGTCTCAAGAAATACCCAAAACATGCAAAAAATGCCAATCCGATTAATCACCGATTAATCCCGCCTTGGCCGATTAATCACTGCAGGGTGGTCGACCGCCACGCTACCGATTCACGATTTTTGCAACATTGAGTGCAAAGTTTGGTCCTTCAGCTGCTTAATCACTCTAGTCATATCCACCAAGACCATCACATTGAGACAACAAAGCTGTAGAAGTTGTTGTTTCCCCAGCTTTCATAGAGCTCTCTCCAGTCTTGTAATCTTGGCTCCTTGGTGCCCTGCATTCTCTTGCAAAATGTCCCTTCCTATGACAGTTGTAGCATTCAATCTTGGATTTATCAAAACCCAAGTTATCCTGCCCATTGACCTTGAGGTTCCTTCCAGTCTTCTTCAAGAATCTTCTTGCCCTCATTGTCAACATTGCCATCTGCCACTTCAAGTCCATCTCTTCAAGATCATCTGGATGGATCTGTTCCAAATCTTCATGCATAATCTGAAGACTAGTAGATTGACCAGCCAAGAAAGCATAGTTAACAGCATCACTCAACTTATCAAGGGTTGTAGACCCAACAGCATTAACTTATGTGCTAGCAGTACTAACTCCATGAGCAGTATTAACTGCTTCATTAGTACTGCTAGAACTATTATTGGAGGAGGACACAAAAGCTAGGTTTTGTGTGTTTGATGATGAGCTAGATGACCCTTTGACTTCAGGTTCATAGACTTTAAGATTGTTGTAAAGATCATCTAAGCTCATGGTATCAAGATCAGCCTTGTTTCTTTATACCACAGTGTGTGTATTCCACTCTGGTGACAAGCTTCTCAAAAACTTTTGATTGACATCTTCTTGAGGAATTGAGACTTCCACAAGTGCTAGTTGACTGATGAGTTTCTGAAGTCTATCAAAAGTCTGATCAAGATTTTCAGAACTTGGAGCAGCAAAATTCTCATATTGTTGCTTCAAGAGGTTCTTCCTGGTCTTCTTGGTAGCAGCATTCCCTCCAAACCTTTTCTCAATTGCTTGTAGCAACAATTTAGCATCCTTGATGTGATTGAAGGTCAACTGATGGTCATTAGGAATCCCCATCATAAGAGTGCTTCTAGCCTTCTCTGTGCCTTATCTTCAGCAGTTTTTATAGGCAAAGTAATGATAACAATGTTGCAAAAATCGGCCGATTAATCGTCGATATATCGTTAATCGGCCGCCGACCTTGTAGAATTTTGAAAATCGGTCAAAAAATCGGTCTGGGCAAAAAAAGGCCAAAAATCGGCCGTATCGGCCAGAAATCGGCCGTATCGGAGCTTTAAAAAAAATAAAAATTTAGGCATTCTACTTAATTTGGGGATCGTTTATTTCACTTATAACACACAATGAGCCTCATAATCAGAATTGGAGCCTTTTATTGAGGTTTGGAAACATAGTAGGCTTGGAATCAGTTACGATCTTTAGTTTGGTCTCCAGAAATACCCAAAACATGCAAAAAATGCCAATCCGATTAATCACCGATTTATCCCGCCTTGGCCGATTAATTGCCGCAGGGTGGTCGACCGCCACGCTACCGATTCACGATTTTTGCAACATTGAATAACACCATCAGCAGAAGTTTCAGTTTTAGGTAGTTGATTGCCATTCTCTATGACCTCCCACATAGAGTAATCAACTATCTGAATATACTGCTCTATCATCATTCTCCATAGTTCATACTCTCTAGACATGAACATGGGCACCTTTGATGCAGTAATCATGTGAGTAGATTCAGAGTCCATGTCTTCAGTAAGATGAGTTTAAACAAGTTCTTCTTGATAAGCAGTTTCTAAATCACAAGCTCTGATACCACTTGTTGATCCCAGTTGGGTACTTGATCGATTTCCCTTAGCTTGTAAAGGTTAAGTAATATTGAATAAATTCAATACAACTTATGTAGAAACTGTCTTTGATTATATTAAAGTTTATGCGGAATCTAAACTTTAATCTAAAGAAGAATCAAAGAATATCAAACAAATCACTTCAATATTATTAATAATAATACGAATACTCAACAGTATTAGGGTTTACAACCTTGAAGTTTTCTAAAGAATCGTATGAATCAATCGTATCTAACTCCATGCCCTAGGACCTCCTTTTATAGACTAAGGAGTCCTAATCGGCTTACAATTGCTTGCTATACAAGATAAATCTTAAAAGTATCTTTTCTATATTTATCTAACTGACTATACATGTTTATCTCATAAGCAGTACTAACTATACACTCTAGCAGTCTTAACTCTAACTCTAGCAGTATAAACTCTTCAGTAGTAGTAAGCTTGTACTAGCAGTACTAACTGTTCTTCTAGCAATATTAAAACACTTAGAGTATTTTTCTTCAAGTTCATCAGCAGTTGAAACTCTGAAAGCAGCTGTAACTTTAAACTAGCAATTATAACTTGTTGTCTAGCAGTAGTAACCACTTGGTGTATTTTCTTGAACATCTTCAGCAACACTAGCAGTAGTAAAATACACAAGCAGTTATAACCTTTAGTACTAGCAGCAACAATGACTTAGAGCAATTTCCATCAGCAGTCTTAACTAAACAAGCAGCAGCAGCTCTAAAACCCAACATTTTGTACTTTTGTTTCTATGTTTAAAAAAAACATGGACGGTATTTCTGCAGTGCATTACTTACACACGGTATAACGTATCTAACATTTAGTTGTTATCGTATTGTGACGTTTGGTGTTAAGCTCAAAAACAAAATCACAGCTGCGGCACGACCTATAGGCTATAAAATTTATATTGGGACTACAAACTACGTGACATGGTAATTTATTTTTATATAAAATCTAGGATTAATTTCATATATCACCCTACTTTCATGATTAATTTCATATATACCCAAAGTGCAAGTATTGAATGCATAATGTAAAATGTTTTTAATGCATGTTTGGGTATATATGAAATTTCTAACTAAAAGGAGGGGAGATATGAAATTGCCCCAAAAATCTATCGCAACTTTATCAGAAAAAAGTCGGCACCTTCTAACTTTAAATCCTGGCTCCGCCCCTGTGCATATGTACTACCGCTGCTTATTGTATTGTATGAAAGTATCTTTACATGAAGTTTCGTCACCAACAAAACGCATACATCACAATGAAAAAACACCCACGCAATTAAAAAATATATCTAAAAAAGTTAGTAGAACATTTTCTATTTAAGCCCAAAAAAGAGGACGTTTACATAATTATTTAAAAAAAAAAAAAAGCATCTTACACAAAAACAAAAACCAAAAATACGGAAAAATAAGTTGAATATGCAAAATCCATAAAGAAAAATTTAGTTCCCGACAATAAAAGTAATATCTTAAAATAATTTACAAAACCAAAATTTTGCTGCCCAAAAAATCAATTATCTGCTTATGTGACACACACATTAAATACACAATAAAACTCAATTCACGATGTATTTGATCCTACGCTAATATTATACTCGACGCACGAGATGATGTATAATAACATAAGTTGAATTTTTGGATGAATTAATTACCATTCGGGAAAAAGAAGTGTAGTTGTTTGACAAAATTCGAAGAATAAACTAACGAGCATTATTCAGGCCGCCCCACGTCATATATAATAACACTTTCCTCACCTAAAACCCAAAACAAACATTTGATATATATCTTCCCCGTGCTCTTCCTTTCTGAAACGATTTACATATAAAATTATTATACGTTCATGTTTTTTGTTGTCTTTAAATCATACCAACGAAGATATGGAGTCTAATGAATTGGAACACTAAAATCTACTTGGGGTACGTTATTTAATTTGTTGCCTTCTTGCGTCAGTAAGACATATATTAAGTTAAACTATAGTACATGCTTGCAACATTTTCTCATTCTATACTACTCGTAGTTACGTTCAGTTGAATCAAAATGTCCTTGTTTCTAGCCTATGTGAAAAAATATGTTACTCTTTATGCCAATGAACCTACTATTTTTTTTATTTAAAAGAAAATAATATTTGAAGTGTTTAACCACCACCAAGAGCGCTCATGTTCTAACCTCACTAGTTAAACAGCTTTGTGGTGACCAAGGAAAGTGTTCGGAAATGGTCATGGGATACCTAGGTGCGTTTAGTTGGAGAAAAAATTCTCTTGTTTTCTATCTCCAATTTTGTTGATATTTGGAAGTGAAATTTATCTAAAAAAAAACACTTGAAAATATAGAAAACGCGTTTAGTTGATGTTTGTATTTTCAGTTTTTAAGAAGGGAAGGGAGTGTCTTGCGTTACAAAGGAAAACAAGGAAACAACAAAAATTTGTTTTGTAATTTCCTTGTTAAGATAGGAAATAAGGGATTTGTGTTTTGTGGAGAATTTTCTGGAAATAAAGTGATTTGAACGCGATCTCGTTTTCTTTGTTTTGTACAAAATATTTTGTAGAAGACATAGATGTCCTATAACTAAACCCAACTCTAGAGTCTCTTTAATATTTGAAATGATTGCTTAACTTTTTTATTTTTTTTTATTTTAATTAGCTTATATTCTGGGTTTAAGACTTTTTAACAATATGCTCATAAACTCATGTAGATTGTTTGGATTAGCTTATGATAAATGGGTAAAAAGAAAGTAGCTTATAAACCGGAATAAATAAGCCCACCAAATAACTGCTTATATTTTTGTGGATGCAGGTTTGCTGTTCATTTTTAATCCATAAAGTTCGTACCAAAGTGTGCTTTTTTCCATGGTTTTTAAGGTTAGAGGAATAGTGTTATAGGCTTCTGATAATGAGTTTTTTTCTGTGAATTCTTTTGGATGCACTTCTTTAGTTAATGGAAGGGACCGTAACTAAGCTTCAAATCGAATTGGCTGCTTCTTTCTTTGACATCGTATCTTGAAACAGAGAATTTGGTACTGGTTATTGGTATTAGTCTCAAGTAGAGCAAAGTGCGTTTATTAGATATGTGTTGTGTCTTAATGGTTTCATCAGGACCTCCAATAAAAAAGCGTTCAGGTTTGCGGATTAAACAAGCAGGGCGTGGCTCATACAGGGGTAGTTAGCTGTATTTGTTGTTTTTGGATTATTTGATCCAAGTTGATCTTTGCTGTACTGGGTAAGTTTTTATATTGAAAAAGTAAGATGGGAACTAGAACTCCGTTAAGGAGTTTCCTACAGAGTCTGTGCGAGAATTCTTGCTGGAATTATGCTGTTTTTTGGAAGCTTCAGCAACAAAACCAAATGTATGTATTGCTTTTCGTCTTTCATAGCCAACGATTTATATACGTCTATAATTTTGCATTCTAGTAAACAGGCAATTTCTTTATGTGCGATTGTTATTTGTGTTGACAAGTTTAAGATGTCTATATATATATACTATCAATTATTAACATTTATCAGTCAATATAAGGTTAATCAATGGTTTCTTTGTGCCTTTGGCTGCCAGGTCAATTGAGCATTCACTCCATCCAGTAGAGTTGTGTATGGAATATTATGTTTTTTAAGCTGTAGCTATCATGATTCATGAACCCTTCTTGTTTATGATAGGATATATGTGTCAAGTTCCGTGTTCATTTGTAGGTTGTTTCTGATGTATTCTTCTTTTTTTTTTTTATGATAAGACAACTACCCATGAACCTGCCCAAGAAGCGAAATCTCGTTGACTTTTTAGATTCTATAAATTATGTGATTTGTCGGGCAGTGGAGATGTGATTATATTATCAAGTGAATTACAGAAGTGGTCCCTTGAGTAGTTGATGACCTGCATTTTGGTGTCCGTTTAAGCTTCCATCACTTGATAGTTGGAAAAGGGTATATTAGTAAATTATACATAATAGAAGTCAACTCTGTCATCCCTTCCTCCCTTCTCTAAAACAATTTATCTTGCCATCTCCTTTCACCCGGATCAAGATCCTCTCAAGTTGAGTCAAACATGATTGAGCATGTTATGTTTTGTTGTGAGAGGAAATGCACAAGTAACTTGAGAGGATCTTAAACCCCTTTCACCCTTTTTCTTACTCCTATACTATAATTGTTTCTTTGATAATTACAATAATAATAATAATAATAATAATAAAATAAATAAATTAATAAATAAATAAATAAATAAAATTTAGGATTACTAATCCAAACACATAACACATATAAATACATAACCAGCCTCCGACATACGCACACATGCTAGCTAGAAGAGGGAGTTGTAAGAAAGAAAGGAAGAGTGGAATATAGAGACATAGGCTTTTTGTTTTTAAGTTTTTAGTTTTTTTATGTGGATAATAAAAAACTTTGACCTTCAATAAAACATTTATATCTTCATTTATTGGCATGTGAGGTTTGTATGTCATTAAGTTTCTTGATACGCGAGGATAATAATCTACTGTTTCATAGATGATCTCTTAAGTTAGCTAAAAAGGAAATGGGTCAAATGGTGTAAAAGTCACCCACACGACACTTATTGTTAACAACTTGTGCTTTATTCTAAAAGTTAGATCACTATCATAACGATATCTAGTTAAACATATAAAAATATTAATTATTTATAAAACTGCACAAGAAAAAAGAAGAGTCTTGACGGGTGAACCTAAACTGACCTGACCTGTTTTTAGTTTTCTTAAGATATTTAGCTGCTTTCTGATCGAACCCTGGATCTCTTATCCAACTGGTCTGACCTGCTCTATTGCCGTATGCCTAGTAAGGTATCAGTTTTTCTACTCTACTTGGCCTATCCAGTAAAGGTACTTCTATCATATGATATTAATAATAAGGTAGCATATGCTGTGGCATAACTGCATTTTATCATTTATATGATCCCAGTGAGCTAGACTTTCGTCCTTACGAAAGTCTAGAATCATCACAAATTATTTTCTAATGATGTTTGCTATACTTGATTGTCTGCCAAAGTTATTGGGGGTACTTCGATTTGAATTTCAGTGTACCAGGCCTCAAATGTATGAAAAATCTGATAAAGTTCTAACTTATCAATCTACTTGTTAATCATACTTCTCATTTTAGAGTTCTTTTTATGGGATATGATCATTGACAGATTTTATGCTTTGTATAGACTCGTGTTTTGGTTTATTTCTTAATTGAAAATGATATATACATAATATGAATAATAATGTTATATGTCTACCATTATGTTTTTCAGATTATGTGACTGCATACTCTTTTCTTACATTAATATACACGTTCATCTGGTATTTAGGATTTTGACATGGGAAGATGGATGCTTTGGCACCATCGAAGCTCAAGATTCCATTGAAAACATGTTTGCTGAGACTAGCTTCCGAGGCATAGAAGAAACATCCTCATGTAACACATATCGTGGAACTTCGGGTGGAGAGGCGGTTGAACTAGCTGTGGCTTATATGTCAAACTTTCAGTATGCATTCGGTGATGGGTAAAGCCTTTCTTCTGCCCTTCTTTATGTTGTTTCCTGGTGATACTTTACTCTTTTGTTACCTTTTATGTACATAAATTTAATGAAAATACCTTAGATTGTCAACATGATCTGCCTTGAAATGTAAATTTGTATGAAACTGATTAGGAAAGCAATTTAAATTCCACATCCAAAAGAAAATAATGTCTAAAGTAACTTCACATCATGAGTCACCGTCATATAACCAAATAGTGTAATAACCCAGATTTTTTTAATCTAAAGACTTATTTTCTAGCAACATGAATATGCTCACTCTGTTCGTATTTGTTATGAACAATGAACCAGAAAAAGACAAGACTTATTTTTATGTATGCTTCTGTTATGCAGTTAGACAGTAAATGGGCATAAAAAAACTAAGTAAATGTTCGATTCACGAGTCATGAGATCTGTCTACTGTTTCGTGATCCGTGTCATATATTAACAATTAGTGCCAGACCTGATTATAAATTGGTCATAAAACTTTTAAATCATGTAACTGGTATTAAGGAAATGCGAATTTTACTTTGTAGGTTTCTCTAAAACCTCACAAAAGATGGAAGATTATGGTACTAACCCAAATATCAAATAGTTTAAATGATGAAAGCTAATTTATTTGGTCAATCACTGTAGGGCTGTCGGTGATGTGGCGTACACAGGGAACTCTCAGTGGGTTTCTGCAGGTGCAAAAACATATGGGGTAATAAACGCTACATCAATTTCTGAGGTTAGTTTGAAATATCGTCAAGTGATAATTCCTAAAAGAAAATCTGCTTAAGTTATCTAGTTGTGTGAGTAAACAAAAATGTTACCGTTGTATTCTTCCATTGGCAGCATGCAGATGAATGGGTATTTCAGTTCGCCGCAGGTGTGAAGGTATTGATTCGTGTCTAGATTATCATATTGGTTTCATTCTAAAGCTTGTCTGTATGTCTATACGGGTTCTACAGTTTTAAGTAGAGGCGCTAATTTGACCCAATTACTTATAAATGGGTTGATTTGGGTTGTGTTTTTCTCATATGGCATAAATAATTAAAGCAGCTAAAAGGAGAACGTGTTGAAAGCCGGCCACTGTGTAATTGTAATGTGTAGAACTTTCTAAATTGTTTTCATCAAAAAATATTGGATTATTACTTTATACCTATTGTTTTTCTTATCAAAGTTAACATATTTCTTGATTAGTAAAAGGACAAAAATAGTGTTTGCATCAACCCTGCTTGTCTCGGCCTGTACAGAAAATGACCTAGTTCACCCGAAACCATTTTGATAATTTCTTGATTGCTCCCATGCAGACTATTCTGCTTGTGCCTGTAATTCCACATGGAGTTCTACAACTCGGCTCATTGGACGTTGTATGTATCCCTTAATGTATATTGCCATATTGGAAGGGAAACTTCACTTTTTTGTGAATGTTATTTTGTGTATTGATTTGTTTTAACCTTAATGTTCCAGGTTCCCGAAGATGCAAAAATGACCGACTATATTAAAAGTGAATTTGTTGCGCATCAAGATCTCATAGCTTATTCTGAGGCTTTTGCAACAAGCCAACAATTTTCATCTCAATCACCATCATCACTCATGCCTACAATGATGAAAAGTTTGGATGAGCTCCTATATGATGATGTAGCAACCATTGATAATGTTAACTGGTCAAACCACAAACAATTGACCAATGGTATCGTAATACCAACTTGTGATAACTGGTATGCATCTCATTTAGCAGGAATAGATATGCATAAACCTTCTGCAGGCGGCCAGATGGGTGCTATTGAATTGACAGAGCCACTACATCAATTAACAACTTTAGTCAATCCAGATGTCATAGAAAGCAGCAATTCCGGATGTCTAGAACCATTAGTTTGTGACGTGGGCACATTGTTAAGCTTCCCTAAACAGTGTGAGCTGCACAAAGCTCTTGTCCCTCCTTTCATGGGAAAAACAGATGATTATTCCCAGCATCTTTCCATCAGGGACGATATATACACCTCAAGCCATATTTTTGGTGAAGATCCTGTTGACTCATTATCTAAGAAAACAAATGGATCATGCAAGGAGAATGTGCGAAATCCCTTTGGAAATGTAGTCACAAGTCTACAATTGGGTGAGAATTATTCTATCCAAACCAGTGGCCAGAGCTCAATTATTAATTCGCTTGACCAATATTCCTCTATGGCAAAAAGAAAAAACATACACGACAAAAACACATTTGAGGGAGAGAGTTCACTAATCAATAACCATGCAGCACCTGTGTTATATTATAATACTGCCAAAAATTATAATGATAGTTCTTCACCTTCAGCTATTTTGTACGAGGATGTAGTTGATGAATTGGCCGTGGAAGAAGAGCGAAAAAACAGGTATGATGGTTTGCATCATAATGAGGGTTCAAAACCATACGTTGCCAGCAAAAGAAGGGGCACACCTGGTGCTAAACAGAAGGCCAGACCTCGAGACAGGCAACTGATCCAGGACCGACTCAAGGACTTGCGCGAACTTGTTCCAGACGGAGAAAAAGTTAGTGCTTCCCGAACATCACTTTTTGTTTTTAATTTTTATTCTCGTATAATTGTTATATATGAGTATATGACACCTTTTACCAGTGGCATACTTTTGTATTAACCCAGGGATGTACCCACCAAGTTTTCTTCAATAAACTTTGTTTCTTTTGGTGATTGACCTGAAATACTTATTTTTGCATATGTATTTTACGTTAAACTGCGCAAAAGGGTATTGAACTATAGAACGATTCATTGAACGTTTCATACAACGAAAATGTTCAATAATGGTGTCATACTTTTGTTTTTGTGCAACAATGGTACTATTATAAAGTTTGATGGACAAAAATGTACCAAACTTTTATAAACAAAAGGTATCCAACTTTCTTGCACAAAAATAGAAGTACCATACCATTATTGAACATTTTAGTTGCATGATTCCTTAAATAGGAATTGGCCTGTAGTTCGATACCCTCTTGTGCAGAAAACCCTATATTTTTGGTAAACAGTTATTCTGTCAAATAGGATTACAAAATAACCTTATTTTTTATTTTTATTTTATTTTTATTATTATTTTTTTTTAATCTGGTGTCTAAATTTAATCCTAAAGGAGGTTTAATTTATGCACTAAATATGCTTTGACTAATGTGTAGCCCCTTTCGTTTTACGCTAATTTTAGTTGGTTTCGCACACTAAAGATAGTTGGGATCAGGGACGGATGTATGTAGTAAGTATGGGGGGCCGGTGCCCCCATGGCTAGCCGAAAAAGTTAAGATTTTAGTGTATTTTATTTATTTATTTTTAATTTTGACATTTTTTCGAAAGTGCCCCCCCCCCAAAAAAAAAAAACCTCAAATTGTGCCCCACCCACATACTAAAACTCAACATTCAACACTCTAAAGCCTTATAAATCTTTCATCTCTAAGTAAAAATACTCGATTTATCATTACGATCCTAGTTTTTTCTTCCGCATTTTCTTGCTATTGTCAAAAAAAAAAAAAATTGCCCCTCACATCCTATTTTCCTGGTTCCGCCACTAGTTGGAACCGATCCATTCGTAAGTAAATGCGTCTATATTTAATTTCTAATATTTTTTTTAGATTTATTGTACATGTTGCTTTTCAAAATTTGTTATGGTTGTGGTAGTCCATCCGTCTGATGGAAATCCTGATCCGCCATTGTCTTTGGCCCAACTAGTTTACATGGACCATGCAAAATGTTGTACGTTTCACATGATTGGCGTATGCTCTGCCATTTGGCTAGTAAACGCGATTCTTATTGAGTTGTATCATCTAGTGGGATTCATTAGGTATAAATTATAACGTCCTAGTAAATTAGCCCTTGGGTGGGTTCTTCAACGTCAAAATTTTATGTTGAGTTAAAAACTTAATTTCTCACGTGTATCATCCAAATTTGAAATGCAGTGTAGCATTGATGGTCTGCTGGATCGAACTGTGAAACACATGCTGTTTTTTGAAAGGGTTGGTGATCGTGCTATCAAATTGAGGCAGTGTTTGCAATCAGAGGCACGTGATTTCTGGATATTTTTATCTATATTTTCTTGCCTTTATATAACATCTTATGTCGGTGGACAAAATCGTATGCATGATTTCCTTATTAAAATATGTATTGGGAGAAATGTGCATTTCGAGTTCATATCTTATTCTAACAAGTTGAGTAGTGTCTCGATAGAGGTGGTTGTTGCGACCCATTTACTCATGAATGGGTCGATTTGGGGTATCTTTAATCTCTAATGAGTCAATATAATATCTTAAAAGGAACCGGTTGTGAGGAGCTAAAAATGTAGTTTTCGTCTAAAACCCCTGCAATCATTTTATTCTAAAATTTAGATTTTTTTTTTGAAAAAAAAAAAAAAAAAAAGAATCTGCAATTATCCCTATAAAAATGGCCATTTGACCCATAATCTACCATCTGGTGGCTGAATCATCTGCAGGGAATGGGAATGGGTCCAAAGAACAATAGAATACCTGAAGACAAAGGTAGTCCGAATGGAGCAAGTTGGGCATATGAATTGGGAGGTGATATAAAAGTATGCCCCATACTTGTTGAAGATCTTCAATACCCTGGCCACATGATAATTGAGGTCTGTGTGTTCAAACTTGCCTACTTACGAATGTACATATATCTTTTGTGTAGGTTGTGGAGGTCACGGTACTGTCATTCATTATAGTTGCATATTTTGTACTTTCGTAATTCCCATTAAATATCATATGGATGTCAATGGTCAAATTGGAATAAAGAGGACGTCAGAGTTGCATTATTTATTGTAGTTAGTAAAATGAGGAATGATGGTATGTTATTAAAGAAAAGTCGATGAATTTGGCAAATGAATTTACTTTTATGATTATTGTAATCAACCAGATTACATCTATTATTAGAGACTCTGTAACAACAACTTATATAGTTTTGTATGCGTGTTCTGCATCACTGAGAAAACCTGCCTCTCCCTAGTAGGTCGAAGATGTGGGCGCCTCTAAAAAGCAATAGATCTTGTATTATGTCAATTGTCCTATCAGAGGAGGAGAATACAATTTGGAGAAAATATTATCTGTCTTGATCATCATTGATTATGGATATTAATAATTTGACTAATAGTTGACTAATAAGGAGAATTTAACCATGCTAGCAGTTAATCTTTTTGTCAAGACTTGAAGTTTGAACACAATTCCGTTAACAATCCAAAGGGCAAACATGAATCTTATGTAACAAAGTTTTATATACCATAAATAGCCTTACGGATTGTGGTGGCTTTCATAACAGATGCTATGCAACGAGAGCATTCGTTTCCTTGAGATTGCTGAGGTGATACATGGCCTGGACTTGACAATTTTAAACGGTGCGATGGAGATGCGTTCCGGCGATACATGGGCTCGCTACATTGTGGAGGTATGAACTTTTTTTATCTTTAATATCTATGGTTTATATCGTTTCTTATCATTTGTTGGTATAAGACCATTTGATTGAATTAGCCTATGAGGTTGGTGGAAACCTTCATGATACGTCGGATCGCTAACAAATTAAAGACTAACTAACCTAATTTGACTAATTAGCTTTTCTTGGCCAATGCATGACACTTTGGGTGAATTTAAACCCATACATTCATTTTGCCTATTTTAGAATTTAATCCATTGGCTTCTTAGAGATAAATCATAACCCGAATCGACTCCTCTTTAAGTAGAAAAATGACAGTTTTTTTTTTTTTTTTTTTTTTTTTTTTTTTTTTTTTTTTTTAAGAAAAATGACAGTTTTTTTTTTTCTTAATTACTAAGTGAATGTGTACTTTTGTATGCAGGCTCCAAGGGGATTTCACAGATTGGATATATTTTGGCCATTAATGAAGCTTCTTCAGCAGCCCAAACAACATAGTCCAATATCCAGCAAGATTTGATGCTATCCAGTATCCACATGTTATTGTACACTCAATTTCGGAACTAATGTATCACGCTGACTGGACTGCTGTTTTTTTTTTTTTAGTAGTAAACCGAATTGCAGCATATAAATTTACATGGCAGAACCTTCTGTCAATGTTGGATCGAGTGCTTCTAGCTTGATAGAGCTTAGTTAAACGAGAATCTCTAGGAGTAAGACTTGCGTTTATGCGGAAACTAAACAACAAGAATGTAAAGAAGAAAATAATAAAAGACAATGATCCTCTATGGATCAGACTATGAACTAAGAAATTGTGTTATTCAATATTGTAATGTCCTAGATAACTCATAGACGAGATGTTTCTTTTATACTGATAAGAAACTCTAACCCTAACCCGTCATACAAGAAACCGTGTGAAGAGATAAACATGATCTCTTCTAAAAATAAATCTAACAAACTTTCTAAACATACGGGATAACAATTACTAAAACCCGCAGTAACAACTACTATCAGTAGAAACAAAATTAAACTATCGGCAGGAACCAACTGCAGCAGCAATGTATAACTATCAGCAGGAACCAGCTTCACTATCGGCAGTAATGAGAAATCCTTATTTCTCAGAGATCCTAACAATCCTCCCCTAATCTTGAAGTTGACTAGGTTAACTTGCAAGATTCCACTTGATAGAGCTTGAACTTCTCAGGCTTGAGGATTGCAATAGAGCAGCAGCAATAGTAAGTAACCAGCAGTAACACTTGGAACTTCCAGCAGCAACTTCGATAGTTCAGCAGCAATAGGAAATCATCTTCAAAAGAATAAGCTGGTCACCATGTCATTCATTTGAGCTTGACTGCTACTATGACAATATGTACATCAAATCACTTAAGTTTCATACTATTCTCATCACATCCAGGTGTGTTAACTCCTGTGAGAGGTGAATCATTGAAAATTAATGGATTTGATGTCTCTTTACCAATAGCCATCACTACTGGAGTAGCCAATGTTTAGGTTTGTAAGACCATGGTACATTGATAACCATCTGATTTTTAGTAAACCAGTAACTATAAACAGATTTGACTTGTCTTTACCTGTAGCCGTTTGCTCAGGACTAGCCAATTCTTGGTTTCAACTGAACCTTGGTGAATTGAATACCAAATATGGATACCAATTGTCTTTACCACAAACCATACTTTTGTGGACTAGCCAATTCTTTGGATCCCATAAAGGGTTACATCCATGGTGAATTGATAACCATTTCAACTCTCAGGAATGAACCATGGGTGAGTTGAAGTACCCTATAGCTTTGAGCAAGCTATTACAGCTATCAACGGATTTGATTATCACACCAGAGCCGTACCCTCATGGTGAGTCAACTCTTTCTTGTCTGTAAGACATGGTGAGTTGAATACCATTTGTTGTGTAGGTGTAAACACCAACACTGTACCTGCAAGGTGGTGCTAAAAACCAATTTTTTTTTTATTTTTTTTTTTTTTTTTTTTTTTTTTTTTTTTTTTAACTAAGAAAATAAACATAAATCAAAGAAGAGAAAACAAAATAAAACTGAAAGAAGAAGACAAAGAAAATAACAAATTATACAAGAATACCATAATCAAGCAGATGATCCTTTGGCTGCAGAAAGCTGGTTTCTAATGAACCTGACCAATTGTTCAGCAGTTGTCAAGTCATTTCCAATTACATACTTCCCAACTTGCAGCTTACACTTAAGCATCCTCTCCATCAGATCTATGGATAAAGGATAGGGAACATCCACAAACATGCAGAGCACCTTCCCAGTAACAGTCTCCAAAACATGAACCTGGGAAGTAGAATACAATCGCCAACTATGTACTCTCCAAGATTGTTGATTAGCCCACACAGAATGAGCATTGCCCCCCTCCAAAGAATCCATTAATACTTTCAAGTCCCCCCAAAGAATAAGACCAATCCCTGTAGCTTGATGAGTTTCATAGTGCTTAGTCACCATACCATAGAGATGTATCAAATCTTGTTTATCAATCTCCCTAAGGAATGTGAAATGTTTTGTTTTCCCATCAAGGGTGGACAAGGCATGGATTTCTCCTTGAGGTATAGGAAGAACCTCCCAACCAATAATATGTGACCAAGGGTGAGGAGAATCACCTTCAGAATCACTTTCAGAATCAAATTGAATCAAGTCCTGATCACTCATATCGGCAAGAGTCTTGGATGAAGACTTCATAGCATGACTCTTCTTTCTGGTCCTTGGAGTTGTAGAGGAGAGGTGAACTGTTGAAGATGTCATAGCAGGAATATGAGCCTCTTGTGGTGCACCAGATGCATCAACAGTAGGAATAAAGGAAGATGTACCAGTCAATGTCTCTCCAGGCTTCAGTTTCTTTGAAACATCAGACTCAAAAGATGCAGATTCTCTTTTCTTGCTTTGTTGAATGTCTGTTCTGACTGGAGTATTCATCCTTACATAAGTGTCAAAGAACAACTTTTGAATGGCAGCATCAGTCCAACCCTTGAAGTTACTAAGCTTGTAATTAGCTTGATTCTTCAAATAGTGCTTATGAAAGTGACATTATCTTTGCTTGAAGGCAGCTTATAACCTGACTTTTGCCTTTCTCTGATCCTATGCATCAAGTCATTCCAAGTAGATGCTCTATGAGTCTTTAAGATAAATGCCTTGAGCTGATCTGACTTTTCTTCCATACCCAACTCTGAATCTTGAAGAATCATAAACCCATGAGCTCTAATAATCATGTCAGAAGCCAACAAGTATTGAACTTGCTCATTGAACTCTTCTGAAGTAAGATCTTCTGATCTTGTGTTATTCATAATCCCAGCTATGTTCCTCTCATCAGCAGACATTTGCTTTGCAAACTCCTCATCTTGAGTAACCTGAGCTTGTCTAGCTTGTTCAGCAGCAATCTCCTGTTCATGCATCTGTCTGGCTATCTCAGCATCATTTTGTGTTGCAGCAGGGGGAATGGAGTCACTACCAGCAGCAATGGATGAGCTACCAGCAGAATTATCAGGAACCTTAGGATCAGAGGAAACCCTACCAACTTCAGCAGGAACATCAGAGACAACACCAGAGACATCAGCAGCAATGGTGGATTGAAACTTCTCAAAAGCTGACACTCTTGAGGGCTGCTTGGTCCTTATTCTTGAGAAAGCCTGAGGTTTAGTAGTTGTAGTGGGCTCAGAAGAGGTAGGTACTTCAGTGTGTGTACTATCAAGAGAAACAGAAGCCAACACATTTAGCCCATCAAATGACATATCAGCCTGATCATCCTCAGACTCAGAAAGCACAACCCTTCTTTTCTTTTGTGGATGTTGAGCTTCTAAAAAGCTGATCCTTTCATTTAGCTTTTGGATAGTCCCACTGAAAGTTTCTTTGGTAACCTTGAGCTCCTTTTCCAAAGACTCCACCTTCTCACTAAAACTCCTTTTGGTCTCTTTAAGCTCTGACTCCAATGCTTCAATTTTCTGCATAGTCCTGTCAAGTAACTGGGACATAGAAGTGAGATCAGCAACATCCTCAGCTCCACCAGCAGGAATGCCTGAGGTGTTAGGAGCTTCATTGGATCTAGGTGGAGAAACATGAAATTCTCCCCCTGTATAGGTGTCATCACTAAAAGGTTGTCTAGTAGGACTAGGAGTTGAAAGCCTTGAAGAAGAAGGTATATCCATAGTAGGTGATGATTGGGCAACAGGTGGAACAACAGTGGTGGTCTGGACACTGGGCTCACCAGGGACAATAGTCTCAGGTGTGGCTGGTCTAGGTGATGGTGGTAATGGGTCATCAACAGCAACAGATGCAGATGCATCAGCAGCAACTGAAGTCCCTTCACCAGCAGCATTGGATGCACTAGCATCAGCTGCATTGGGAGATGGTGGGACAATGTCATTGTCAGCAGGAGCAGGATTGGCATTGTGTAACATGGCAGGTAATAATGGCAAATGTTGGCCTGCAAAATTCATCTTCATCATTGCAAACATTTTAGCGGTCATCCTATTCATTATCTTAGGGGTTGGGTCATTGGTCTGAACACCTAAGATAATTTGAAGAAATCTAGGGTACATTAAAAATCTGTTTTTATCACCAGAGATATTTTCAATCATCCCATCAAAAATATATTTGGCCCAATTATATATCCTACCCTGAGACAGACAAACAAGACCAGACGCAATGGGACTAGGACATTGGTCCCAACCACCGGTCTTTACACTTATACACTGGAGTAAAGTATGAACCAGAAATCTCCATTGAGGAGACAACTTATTTTTATAAAATGTACAACTACCAGTGACAGGATAACCTATAGCAGCCATACCATCATTGATTTCTTGCCTGGAAAGATCATGCGCCCCATGCTCCTCAGGAAATCGGAGCTGTACCCGAATCAACCCCTCAGTAATGATGACTTCGTGCTCATCAATGGTGGCAACGATGTCGTCCTCCCTTCCCACAATGTATCTAACTCTAGCAGTTGCCCAAAACTGTTTAATGAGTGAATCATACACCGTTACAGGACAATGAGTGAGTGCATAGTGAATAGATGACCCACGAAGAAAAGCTAACACCTCATCATAACCATCACTTTTAGAAGAAGACTCTAAGTATGCAACCTTGTTGTGATCATCCTTGTAGCGAAGTGTTGTCATTGTATTAAATGAATGAACTAGGGTTCGAAAGGAGAAAAATAATGAATTAGGGTTTGAAAGGATTTTGAGAATTTGAGATGTGAGAAGTGCAATTTTAGGTTAGGTTGCCAAATATAGCAATTTAAATTGCTGCAATTTCGCGCACGTAACATTGACCAATTGACTTAACGAACTTTCCCAAATTTAACATAGTCAGCAGTAACCATTAGTCAAACGGCAGTAACACTTGGTCAATCGGCAGCAATGAAGTGGTTTGACCAAAGTCAACCTTCCAAATTCAGTCATTTAGGAATAAACCGCCTGAATTGAATCTCAACACCAACCAACAATAAATTCGCACTAATCACCTTCTCATTATAAAAGCTATTTTTCCCCAAATCAAATAACTTCATTATCACAATCCTAACCCATAATCTTCAAATAAAAAAAAAAAATGAGTTCATCCAAAGTTCCCATCATCAAAATCTGATCAGACTCCTCCTCCTCCAACGAATCAGGGTGGGAAAATTACTTTCCCCCGACTGCATCATCTTCTCAATACAAAGGCAAGGATAAGGTTGAGGAGGTTTCATCTGACCCTCTTCCATCTACTCCTTCGTCTTTTGAGTATTCCAGCTCTGATGATGAAGGATCATCAGAGCTGAAGTCCTTGACTTATTATCAAGGTGAATGGGAAACATATCCTCCCAATTTTCCCATTACAGATAAGCTAAGGGAAGAGATGAAGAATACTGTGGCTCTGCTCAGTGAGGAGATGGAAAGGACTGCTGCTACCTTCTACAAAGTACCGGCACCAAAAAGAAATCATCCAACCCTAATGCCAAGCCCGCCAACTCCTGGGCCAAGCCAGGCAACTCCTCAGCCAAGCCAGCCAACTCCACAGCCAAGCCAACCAACTGCAAGGTTACGCCCCAGATCACATCAGAGACAAACTACCCCAAGCTCTTCAACTCCAATGAGAGATCAGCCAGCCCCTGAACCAAGAAAGCCACTCCCAGTGGTGTTGGCACTTCCAGCCCCCCATGTGTATGAAGAAATTAGTCGTCAGAGGGGTAGAAGGTTCATGCCTGATTGTATGGGAAAGGGAAAAGGGAAGGTGGAATAGGTAGTAGGGTTGAGAAGCTTGTGTCTGTAGTCTGTTGTTTTGGTTTGTTTATGAAGCCATAATCTTTTGTTTTTGGATGTAAGCACCTCAAGATGATGAAATAGAAGTTTTATTTTATGTTTTATTTCAAGCATTGAGAATGAGAACTGCACAACAAAGTTAGTAAAACAAAACACACTAAAACCTGCAAAACAAAGTTAGTAAAACACAAAACATAAAACATAAAAGAATGAGAAATACGACAAAATTACAAGCATTAGCCTCCCCTTAGGCTAATGCCTCCCCTCAAAACCAGCAAAGAAGTATACAACAACATGAACAGACAAGCAGGACAATTACCAAGGAAACCAGGGAGAGTAAGCCATTCCCCCTCCAAAGATTGGATTGTAATAAGCAGGCCTGAAATCCCTTTGAAAGTATGAAGAGGTACCAGCAGGAATGGTTCCCTGACTATCAGCAGGAACAGACTTACCTACAGGAACAGGTCTATCAACAGGAAAGGGAGCTCTATAAGAGTTCATTCCTGCTGCTTGTGGAACATATGGTGGTATTTGTTTAACATTTTTCCACAATGATTTGGTTTGTTGTTGCCCACCATTCATCTTCATTCTCTTCTCATGATAATCACAATCTTTAATGAGATGATATTGACTACCACACACAAAACATGACTTCTTCCTAACAGCCTTGTTCTTACCATAACTTTTCTTATTACAGACAAAATTATCACTAGTGGAACTAGAGACAAATTTGTTTTTAATAGAACTGCTTGAGCTGTTGTCTGAGAAAGCTGTTTTAGAAGCAGATTTATCATTAGTTACACTTGAGGACTCATGGTACTTAGGTGTTGATGACTCTTCACTTGAATCACATGAAACAAAGTCTTTGGACTCTGCTTCTGAGGACTTGACACTTGTGGAACAAGAGACAAAATCATCAGGTTCAGGTAAGTCTCTGGACTTTTTACCATAAAACATTTGTGACTCATCTGAGTTAATGTCAGAGAGAGAGTGGACAGGGGTAGGCATAAAAACTCCTCTGATAGGTGGAGGAACTGCATTCATTCCTCCTTCTTTTACAAACTTTACAGGAATTTTATAGTCAACAGGTTCAGGGTCAAACACACTATACTCATTAGGGTCATAGACTTGATCTTGCCTATGTAGTCACCAAACCCTAAACCACGTTTAGTTTTTACAGACATAGAACTATCAACTAACTTGTGTAGGTTTTTAGATGAATCTTTCCATTTATCAAACCTAGCCAAGGAATTGTCTAGCTTAGTCTGCAAATCCTGTTTTTCTAACATGACCTTAGCATTTTGAGATTCAGAATATTTAAGTTCATTAGCAGTGTTTCTTAAATCTCTCTGTAAAACCTTAATCTTTTCCTCATAAGCTAACTGATTCTTTTGGAACCAAACCTTTTGTTTTTCTAAGGTTTTAACAGCATTATCATAAGCTTGCACCTTAATAAAGTATTCATTATACTTAGATTTCATGTCATCATATTCTTTATTAAGAGTTGAGTATAATTCATGACAAGCAGGATTACATTTTTGTACCTGAGATGGGAATCCCATTAGAGCATATTCTTCCAAATTTTCCTTTGCCTCATAGGATTCATCATTTTCAGTCAGCTTTGCCATAGAATCATTATGGAACAAGGTTCTAATCTTCCTTGCCCACATTTCAAATTTATCTCCTGATAGCGACATTGTGAAAAAGGTTCAAGAGAGAAGATTTAGAAATGTTTTCTTCTTTATTAGAGATCCTCACCAGGCTCTGATACCACTTGTTGGATCGAGTGCTTCTAGCTTGATAGAGCTTGGTTAAACGAGAATCTCTAGGAGTAAGACTTGCGTTTATGCGGAAACTAAACAACAAGAATGTAAAGAAGAAAATAATAAAAGACAATGATCCTCTATGGATCAGACTATGAACTAAGAAATTGTGTTATTGAATATTGTAATGTCTTACATAACTCATAGACGGGATGTTTCTTTTATACTGATAAGAAACCTTAACCCTAACCCGTCATACAAGAAACCGTGTGAAGAGATAAACATGATCTCTTCTAAAAATAAATCTAACAAACTTTCTAAACATACGGGATAACAATTACTAAAACCCGCAGTAACAACTACTATCAGCAGAAACAAAATTAAACTATCGACAGGAACCAACTGCAGCAGCAATGTATAACTATCAGCAGGAACCAGCTTCACTATCGGCAGTAATGAGAAATCCTTATTTCTCAGAGATCCTAACAGTCAACCAATTACATTAGTACCTGTGAAGATAGGTGTTCATATCATGGAAAACGTTGTTACGTAAAAGGACCTATGTGCCCCCTAGTTAGTTTAAGGCCTTGTGGGCTAGTGGCCTCTTCTCTAAGCCAAAATTCTTACTTGAGATGTTTGTGATTTGAAGGTGCTGAAACGTGACCTTTTTGATTATGCGCCAAGATGAGTATGGTTCAAACTGAACATGTTTAATGTGCGATGTTATAGAACATTTCTATATGAGCTGTAGCGGCTGAATTAAGTTATGTTGGGGCGCTAGACCAATGTTTTTTCAAAGGTGTGATGGTAAGAAAACAACTTGAAAGAGGGTTTACAAAACACTTAATTACAAATACAAATATGATCAATTTTAGGAAGCGTTTGTTTCGTAGGTTTAGTAACCATTGTAGCAGACACCCACCGCAAGTATTTGATTACTGGTTTAAGTATCTTGGGACCCTTATTTTTCCTCTTCTATCTTTGTGTCATTCCTTAACCATAATTCTTAGGTATTTGCTATACTTACCGAGCTTCCACTTCTCCTTTTACCGGTAGGGCATCACCGGGCCTCCTTGATCTTGTCAAGAAGATTAATAATGGACACATGAACCGTTAAACTTGAAACTCTGTTTTATTTGAATAATGTAAAAGCGGTCTTTGGTGAATCAGTATCCACGTAAATACACACTTTTATGTTGTTCTATAAAGGGAAAAAAAAGTTGCATATATTCGTATCTTGCTAGCGTTCTTGTTTAATAAGCTAGGATCATGATCGGATATTTAGTGTGTATGAATTAGAGAGAATTGATTACAACCAATGTGATGAGCATTACAAGTTCAAAAAAAAAAAATAATAATAAAAAATAAAAAAATAATAAAATAAAATAAAATAAAATAAAAAATTGTGATGAGCATTACGAAAAATAATCTAACCATCTCATATGAGAGGTAGTTTCTTAACTTAACGTATCTAGTCCCTACACTATCTAAAGTGTTACAAGTTGATTATTTTTAATTCTACCGGTCTCCCGCTAAATGATCTACTTGGCCTTATTCTATTTTTTTTATGACGACTTCCTCTTCAACTTTGATACGTAGACCAACCGATGCCTCTTAATTTTTCTCGATCACCAACATACATCTACATTCTTTTTGGGTAAAGGATTACCCCAATAAATTTATCACAAGATTAATGAAAACCAATACTATGAAAGTTCGATAACCATTATAGAGTCTAATGGCCTCTTCTAATGAGAATCATAAGAACATCCATATTACAAAACCAATAACTAAAAACTAGTTACTTCTATCAAGATTCCACTCAATTTTCATTCTAGCCACATAAGCCGAGTCTTTAAACTTGAGAGTCATAAGTTTCAACCTTGTGGTTGACAAGATTATGTCGAACACTTGATCGGTCGCGACTTCTTCTTGAAAAGTCTATTATTCCTTTCCTGCCATATAAAGTGAACAGTAGCACCAAATAGAATCTTTGCCACGACCACCTTTTCCAAACGCATATGGACAATCGACTTTACAGCCAACACGAAATCCATCCAGGAATTGCCAACCTTTGGAATGAGAATATACGCTTTTACCTTTAACCAAACCTATAACGAAAAACCACATTCGAAAAAAAGATGAGCGTGGGCATCTTGCATGATATTACAAAGAGGACATTGCATATCCTCTATATTCACTGTCTTAGCTACTTCCCATGTTTTCAGCTTATCTTGAGTCTATTAACGATCACCATTGATAAGCTAAACAATAAATGCATGTCGTGGTATACTGTGAGAGAACCACACAACATCAAACCAATCAACACTGTTACTTTGCGGCCGAATTGTATTCCAAACATTACTTACTGAAAACTTTCGGACACTCCTATCCACATGCTTCCAACATAATTTATCCTCCATATCATTGAGAAGAATAGGGTTAACCGAATTCAATACATCATATTTTTTGAACCATTCGACCGACCATAACCATGCATTATCACGAATCATGTATTTGATCACACAATTCGCATTAAACCCTCCTCAATAAATATCCCAACGAGAAATAATAGCGTCAAGAGGACCTTCATCAAGCCGCTTTTCAAACTATGCAGACGTTCTATTACCTTCCCCCACTATATAGAAGAAGAAACGCCTAACATCACTCCACATTTGTAATATTTTCCACCTTCCATAACTCGAACCAGACTTAATAGGAATGTCCCAAAAGTTCCTATTTTGTGAGTAGTCATAAGAGCCATGTTCCACTACTTCAATCTTCTAATACCCAAACCACACTCACTCTTAGGTTTACAAACCACATCCCATTTTACCTTCGCTTTTCCTCGTTTCATCTCACCTTGACACCATAAGAACCCACGCGTTAATGCTTCTATCTCTTTTATAATTTCCTTAGGGAGAATGAAAATAAACGACCAATAAACTTGCATTGAGGATAGGACCGAGGATATGAGTTGAACTCTAGCTGCGAAAGACAATGACTTGTTCTTCTAATCCTTTATCTTGTTTTTGACCCTTTCCGCTAAGATTTTGCAATCCTTATGAAAAAGACAAGAAGAAATTAGAGGAACTCCTAAGTACTTAACTGGCAATTCTCCCTCTTCAAATGGCATAATATCCAAAACCAATTTTTTTGTCATATTAGAAACGTTAGCAAAGAAAAATGTACCTTTTGGGAAACTAAGAACCAAATCAAAAAATCTTCTAAACTCCTCCAAAGCGTCACTAATAACTTGAACAGAATCCGCATTAGCATAAGCAAAAATAAATTAGTCATAAGCAAAACACGTATTGATAAGCTCTTGTCTTTCACTTTTTGGATAGAACTGAAAAACCCCATCAGGAAAACACACATACATCTTCAATTTTCCAAATACTTCTATAGAAAACAAGATGTAGCCGATCTTTCTCTTGTTGAGTTAGCCGATCATTTTCTGAACCAAACTTATCTTTGAGCTGCTGAAACTTTCGTATGTAACTTGAGGACAACCTTGTAGCACATTATCTCTGTTTGAAGATATCAAGTCAACTTTAAACTTTAATTTAAAACTCAAAATCAATATTCTCTAAGACATTGATAAATCCTGATCTTTATCTACAAGTTGAAACCTTGAAAGTCTATTTGAAATCTTTATCTTGAACTTCTTGTCTATGAAGATCTTGAATGAGACGATAACCAATTGAGTTTGCTTTGTAGAAGAATTGAAAATGAGACATTAACCATGAATCTTCGTGTCTTTCGCTCCCCTTCAATCGAATATTCATCTTTTGAAGCTTTATCGAAAACCAATCTCTTACAGTTTCTGAATCCGCTCCCCCTCAACCCAAGAATTTCTTTTCAACTTGATCTTTGTAGCATATGTTGTTGTTGAGGATGTTGTTGAAGTAGTGATCTTGGTTGTCAAAGTCATTACTTTAGATCTTGATTTGTTGTTGAATACAGCCTTGATACTGATTAGAAATGATCATATGATATTACTGAAATAGTTATCTTGATAGAACTTTGAGTTTCATGAGACACTACCATTTCTTTCAAACACTTGTGGTTGTAACCAGGGATGGACGTACATTGGTGCCGGGTATGCCACGGGGCAACACCCGATTTTAAGTCACGGATTTTTGGTGTGTGCAACCCCCAATATTTTCATTTAGCTACTTTCGTTTTTTTTGGTTTCACTTAGTTAACCCAAATGACAACTGTGCAACACCCTCTCGAAGATCCTGGGTCCGTCCCTGGTTGTAACTCATCTTCATCATTTACAAATGAGTAAATTGAAAAAATCGTCCCTAAAGTTGGGCCAAATTGCAAGTTTCGTCCCTGATGTTTGGAAAGTGCAAGGATCATCCATGTGGCAAACTTTTGGGGCAAAAATCGTCCCTGACTAACATCAAATGACTAAAATACCCCTGTCTTTTTCTTATTTTATATTTCTTTTCAGTTTCTTACACAAATGGTCCTTGTGTTTCGCCAGACTTTACAAATTTAGTCCCTTTTTTTTTAAAATTATTTATTTAACTATTAATATTAGTATTATTTTTTATTCATTTTCGTCCGTATTTCTTATGTTTTTGTCCATTTTTCCTATGTTTTTGTCCGTTTTTCTTACGCTTTTGTCCGTTTTTCTTACGTTTTTTTTCCGTTTTCGTCCGTTATTCTTACGTTTTTTCCGTTTTTGTGCGTTTTTATACGTTTCGCCCGTTTTCATACGTTTTTATACGTTTTCGTCCGTTTTTCTTTAGTTTTTGTCCGTTTTTATCCGTTTTTGTTCGTTTTTCTTACGTTTTTGTCCGTTTTTCTTACGTTTTTTTCCGTTTTCTTACGTTTTTGTCCGTTATTCTTACATTCTTTCCGTTTTCATACATTTTTGTCTGTTTTTATACGTTTTCGCCTGTTTTCATACGTTTTTATACGTTTTCATCCGTTTTCTGCAGTTTTTATCGTTTTTGGTCGTTTTTCTTACGTTTTTGTCCGTTTTATCCGTTTTTGTTCATTTTTCTTACGTTTTCTTACGGTTTTTTTCCATTTTCACAAGTTTTTATACATTTTCGACCATTTTCATACGCTTTCATCGGTTTTTATACGTTTTCGCCTGTTTTCTTACATTTTTGTCCATTTTTCTTACGTTTTTGTCCATTTTCCTTACGTATAAAAATGAACAAAAACGTATGAAAACAGAAAAAACGTAAGAAAAGCTGACAAAAACGTAAGAAAAATGGATAAAAACATACAAAAACATATGAAAACAGGCGAAAACGTATAAAAACGGATGAAAGCGTAAGAAAATGGGCGAAAATGTATAAAAACTTGTGAAAACGGAAAAAAAAATACAAAAACGTAAGAAAAATGAACAAAAACGGATAAAACGGACAAAAACGTAAGAAAAACGACCGAAAACGTAAGAATAACGGACGAAAACGTAAGAAAACGGAAAAAAACGTATGAAAACGGATAAAATCATATGAATACAAATAAAAATGGACAAAAACGGACAAAAACGTAAGAAAAACGGACAAAAATGTAAGAAAAAGGGACGAAAAGGGACAAAAACTAAAGAAAAATGGACGAAAACGTATAAAAAGGTATGAAAACGGGCGAAAACGTATAAAAACGGACAAAAACGTATGAAAACGGAAAAAATGTAAGAATAAGGGACGAAAACGGAAAAAAAGTAAGAAAAACGGACAAAAATGTAAGAAAAACGGACAAAACCGGATAAAACGGACAAAAACTAAAGAAAAATGGATGAAAAAGTATAAAAACGGACAAAAACGGAAAAAACGTAAGAATAACGGACGAAAACGTACGAAAACGGGAAAAAACGTAAGAAAAACGGAGAAAAGCGTAAGAAAAACGGACAAAAACATATGAAAACATAAGAAAAACGGACAAAAACATAAGAAATACGGATGAAAATATATAAAAAAATAATACTCATAGTTAAATAAATAATTAAAAAAAAGGACTAAATTTGTAAAGCCTGGCGAAACACAAGGGCCATTTGTGTAAGAAACTGAAAAGAAAAAAAAAGACAGGGGTATTTTAGTCATTTGATGTTGGTCAGGGACCATTTTTGCCCCAAAAGTTTGCTACAGGGACGATCCTTGCACTTTCCAAACATCAGGGACGAAACTTGCAATTTGGCCAAACTTTAGGGACTATTTTTGTAATTAACTCTTTACAAATATGTCTCTCTTTCAACTAACCATTCTTGAAAAGAATATGTGAAAACAATAACCAACCGTGATGACGAATCATATCTTCTTGATAACGACTTTTTGATCTTAATTTCTTCCAACTATTGCAAGTTTCTTCCCACGATTGTCATCCAAAATAATTTCTGCCCCTCATGATGATTATGATTCATCATGAGCATCATGACTAAGTCTAAGCTCCGGCTGATAATCGTTAGAAGAATAATCAATTGAAGCACACAAATCTTGATGTGAAGTAGAAATTGAGTATCAAAATCGCTTCTAAAAATCGACCAATCTCCCCTTCTAATCAAACATACTCCTACAAAAATGACTAAATGCCTCCTCGAAACCATTAGAATTGATCGGTTGATGGTGTGAAACCGTCTTGTTTTGAATTTATAGTATACCGAATCCTTTAGACGTTTACCAACACTCACGAGCAGTGTACCCGTTTGTATAGTATAGTGAGTCAGCAAGACCGGGTCGTTCGCATGAAGCGAAGAGATCCTAAATGTTTAATTGTAGTTTTAATCAATCACCTGCATTTTAAATCCGCCGATTATGTTTTTAATGCTAATAACTAAGAACATAAAATAAAAGAAAATAAAAACAAATAAACGGGGTAGTTCTGTGAAGAGAAGATCAAGAGATAAAGGCATGATTGCCTTGCTAATCCCATAATTTCATTAATGACACAAAAAAAATGTCGAATTAAGATCATTTATATATTAAAGATTTCCCTGCATATCAAGTGATCAATCATAGTCATTCATCTTTTATATTAAAATAGTAATGAAGACGCTTGCGTTGCACATGGGCTGTATATAAGTGTTCATAGTGTAATCTTCGGCACTTATTTTCGTCATTATATATCTAAGTTGTGATGGTATCACACAACTTAAAAGAACCGAGGCATTCAGACCCGTGCGATGCACACGGGTTGTATCTAATTGTTTATTGCATAATGTTTTCAACTTCAACTTTAAATAAGTAATCTATAACTGCCCAGCCAAAATCATATCTCTTCCCGTCTCTCTCTAGTTTCTCATACCCTAAAAATATTGGCCATCATTTTATCACTTATATTAAAAGGAAACCACCCATCGTCACAAACACTAACAATCTCAGGCCCGTTTGATTTTGTCTTCTGTAAACGGTTTCAAATCTGAAGTAAAAATAAAGACTTGTTTCATGGCTTCAAGATCTTAATCTAAAAGGTCTCGGGTAGATTCTTTTATTTTGCTGCCCAATACTAAACTTCAATCATAAATAATTTGCTAGTGTTCTATTTCAAATCATATTCAAATAGTGAATCAACAATGATTTTCTTTTAATCATTACATGTTGATAGAAAAATGATGTAATATTTCAATCACTTTTACTAATCTTTTCTTGCATTGATGAATTACTAATGAAAATTTTCATTTGTAAAAAAAGGTGGTACTATGTAGAGTATTTCAGAAGCAACATCTCGACATTCAAAATCAAAAATTAATTTAGTCTATAAGAGGAGACCGTCCAATTTTAGTTATCAAAAATGAAGTGGATGTAATATTTCATTGGGTTCGTCAAAATATGTACGTAACCGAAATTAATATATGAAAAGTTGTATAATAATTAATTAATTATCACACCTTAAAGTTTTTTTTAATCAGATAAATGACTATGATTACCGAAGCATTGGCATAAATATAATCAAGCCCAAAGCATTAAGCAAGTCAGCCCAATTAATAAAATAACCCGATCCATAGGTCCATAACAATGATAAATCAAAAACCGGTTATAACCCTAGCCTTAAACACACACAGTTATGTAAACCTCCTCAAACACATCACTGATCTCATCTCCATAATCATATCATCAATCCAAATCACCTTCTCTACTGAACGAACATCACAAACACCAACTCACAACCGTACCCTAACCTATGCCTTCATTTTCTGATTAAATCGAATCAAGAGCACACAGATTTGATAACCATTAAGCATACCGTGCTACGCACACTGGTTTGATCTAATTATTGTTTGCGTAATGTTTGGGACTTAGTATGATGCATCTAATTGAAACGTGTCGCGTCATGTTTAAGTAAATAGTTATAAAATAAGATTTAGTTATAAGTTAAGTTTAATGGAGGTTAAACGCATACGGCTCTTTTAGAATAAATTATTGAAGGCAACAATTGAAAACAATGTATGAAACTGTTTAGGTAACATTATCAACTTATAGCCATATTGGAAATATTTTCTTCATCATATCAAAACTGGTTAGTCATCCACCACCATTTCCAAATCTACTACCCCTTGATTGCTCTTTTTCTTGCAATTGACACACATGCACACTGTCATAATTGCTATTGTCATAATCATAAGCTGTATATCCGTCTTTCCTGCAATAGTTGTACATACGATAGTAATATGTACTATAATATAAAGGGAACTTTATATATAGAGCAAACAATACACTATATTCAAAAAGTTAATACTACACATGTGAGGCAATAAGATAGGCGGTCGTTATAAGTGACGCACTAAAAAATAAAGAGTATAAGAAAACACCAATCATTACGAAAAAAAAAAAAAAAAAAAAAAAAAAAAAAAAAAAAAAAAAAGATTCAAGAATAAGTTATGTGGAAAACTAGAAGGGGGGTTAAGGAAATGAATGATCAAACCACACAACACGGATATTTATAGTGGTTCGGCTACAAGGACTCTCTTCCTTGCCCTACTCCACTCCTCGAGCCTCTAACTCGAGAGTTTTCCTTCACTAAGAAACAAGCTCCCTTCTAGGCGGAGAAAACCTTTACACGTCGCTTAATCTTTATCCGGTACTAAGCTAAATACCGGGTTCTTTACAAGGGTACAACCACTCCCGTTGGTTCTTTCACAAGGGTACAACCACTCCCGTTGTTTCTTTACAAGGGTACAACCACTCCCGACACTCTTTGTGTTTTAAGGACTAAAACACTAACCAAACTCTAC
The DNA here is from genome assembly GCA_021014915.2 of Artemisia tridentata subsp. tridentata. Taxonomy (NCBI): domain Eukaryota; kingdom Viridiplantae; phylum Streptophyta; class Magnoliopsida; order Asterales; family Asteraceae; genus Artemisia; species Artemisia tridentata. The sequence goes on from CP139508.1 coordinate 385,630,560, forward strand.
TGAATGAATGATACAAACAATGAAGTGTGAACTAATACAAGATCACACAGACTCTATACTAAAAGGATAATAACAGACTGTTAATCCTTATATGTTGTGATATTCTTTGCTACAAAAGGAAAGATCAATGAAATGAATGAATGATATGGGTAGTGATATGTAAATGAATGAGTATGTATTTAAGCTATATGAGTGATGAAATGACCAAATGATCAGCTTGCTATTTATAGGCAAAGCTGATCAACAGTTGGCGGATCCGGCGAATCCCAAAACTTGGATCCGTCTTTGTATGGATTTGGATCCGCCGTGTCTGACCAGCTAAGAGATCTTCAAATCTTTCCAAATCTTGCCATATCCTTCCATATCTTCAAATGTCAACTCTTTAGCTTGAAGATCTAAACAAAATATCACAAAATCTATCCAAGATTGTGTTCATGATGCATGTCATGATGTCATCCTAATATTTTAGAAACAAAGTTTCTATTTTAAGGAATAAACATGTAAATGTGTATATGTTATTCCTAGTAAACTTTGTAATGTGAAAATGTGTTTTTAAAAGACTTATCACTATAAATGTAAAAGACTTAATCTTATTTATGCTTTGCTTAAAGATAAACTTTGTAATTGTCATTAACAAAACTAAGCAAAGATCGTAAAATATAAATAACGTTTTTAGGACGATATTTGTATTAACAATCTCCCCCTTTTTGTTGATGACAAAACATAAAATGTATTTTTAAGTAAAGAGCTTAAATAAAGGATGAGTCTTTTAAAAATATAGATAAAGTTAGTTTATGCAAGTTTTAAAATCTATTTTAATCAAAAATGTATATACTGTGAGTAAGGTTGCAAAAATCGCGAATCGGTAGTCGGGCGGTCGACCACCTTGTAGCTTGTAATCGGTCTAGGTGGGATTAATCGGTGATTAATCGGATTGGTATTACTGACAAATTTTAGTTATTTCTGGCAAGTTTTGTGTATTTCTGGTGAGTTTTAGGTATTTTCGGCTAGGTATTTTCTAAAAAACAACTTGTAATAGACTTAAACAGTTACTATAATTGATCAAAATAAGTTTAAAGTGAGTTTTGGGTACTTCCGGCAAGATTTATATGTTTCCGGAAAGTTTGACCACCATTGACTGCCGTTGATCGCCGTTGACCACCGTTGACCTATTTGTTTGACCCAGTTACATAAATTGGCAAGGTCGGTGGCCTTGTAGCACCTAATCGGAGATTAATCGGCCTTGTAGACCTTTTTTTGCAACACTGACTGTGATATTTCACAGTGATGCAAACTTAATCATTTCTCCCCCTTTTTGTCGAAACAAAAAGAAGATATGCGTAGCGGAATGCGATTTTGAGAACTTTAAAGCTCCCCCTTGATTTATACTCCCCCTAAATGGAGTAACAAGGATATGATGTATGATGATGTATGATCCTACAAAACAAATAGTTAGACTATGATATGCTCCTCTTTGATGTATACTCCCCATTGCTAGAGTACCAACGTATACATTTCAAGAGTATGCTATGATGTATGATCCAACAAAACAAATGGTTAGACTATGATATGCTCCCCCTTGATGTATACTCCCCATTTCTAGAGTACCAACGTATACATTTCAAGAGTGAAAAATGCTATAAAATGATGAGTTAGTATATGATATACTCCCCCTCGATCTATACTCCCCGTTGCTAGGGTACCAACGTATATGATTTAAGGTTGAGAAAAGCTACAAGATAAAGGTTAGTAATACTTCAACAAAGAAGAAAAATGCATATGTAATAGTCAACCAAACAAGAAAGGTCAACCCATTTGACTTTAAAAAGTCAAAATGAAGTGTCTGATCAAAATTTAGTTCCTAATGTACATTTGATCAAAGCAATATGTAAAGTTAAAACAACCATACTATGATGTTAGTAGTCTAAAATGAGATGATATGCTTAATGTTGATCACCCACAAGCATAAAAACATAACATTCATTACTTGGAAAAAAATGATGTTACATTCAAACAAGGAAAATAAATCCTAAAAAGACAACTTCTAAAACAACATCCTAAAAAGTTCCTATAAGAGGAAACTAAAAAGCTCCTATTGAGGAGGATGAGAGATTGCATTGAGAAGCTTGAGAATGTGGTTCAATATGAACCTCATTTCATTTTGGAGCTCATGGACCAAAATGTTGGTCCTTTGGGCCAAGTGAGCGGTTCTCTCGCAGTGCGAGCAATCATGACTTGAAAAACCGGGAGGAAGAGTAGTCTCATGGTTTTGTGGTGGTGGTGGTGGTGGTTGGTTGTTGGATGGTTGTTGTTGTTGTTGTTGGTTGGATGGTGGTGGAGTTGGGATGGAGTTCATCAAGATGGTTTGGAGATCTATTGCTTCATCAAGGCGGGAACCCACCATATTAGATATAGCATGGAGGCGGGTGAGTTCCTCATTGATCTCCTCTTGGGTTTGTGGCTCATTTATCCACATTGCTTCATCAATAGCAATTAGTGTGGATGTGGGTGAAAGAGGTTGTGTTTGAGGTTGAGGTGGTGGTGCATCACGGTATAAAGGACCGTGGATATCATGATAAAGCGGATGAAAAAGCATGGGTTCTTGACCTTCAAAGGTCATGGGTGGAGGATTGGTTGACCTTGGTGGAAGGTCTTCCAAGTCATCAAGGTATGGATGTGGTGATGTAGGTGGAGTCTTAAATAACTCCATTGGTTGGAGTTTGGGAGTGATGGTGACCTAACATGTTGTGATGGAGCGGGTGGTGGTGTGGTGGCAATTGGAGTAATGGTTGGTGGTGGAGTATGGATAGCTACATTTGATGGTGTTGGAGTGGAGAGTGTTAGGAAATTTTCATTTGCTATGGGAGATGAGATATTAAGAGGGGATGATTCCTCTGATGAGTTAGCTAAGTTTATGAAGCAACAAGGCTTGACACTAATACGAGCAGTTCTTTTTGGGGGTCTGCTAGTAGATGAGTTACTAGATTTTGTCATGGTTAAGAGATGATAATGTAGCTAAGAAGTACAGGAGAGAATTAGTAGTGATGCTTGTTGTGTGATTTGTGATGATCCTAAGGTACTAATTTATAGACAGAAGGTTTGTTGGTCTGTGTGTTTGGATTGGATGTAAATCCAATAGAGAATGTTGGTTCCTAATGATTTGGAACAAAAATTTAAGCTTGTCACATCTCAAGGTTAATCCATACATCTGGAGTTGAGTGAAATGTGGGAGATTTGCAGTTAATGCAAAGAGAGAGTGGAAAATCTGTTGATAAGATGTTTCCACGGATTTGACGGATCCCAGAAAAGGGTTCCTTGCTTGTATTAGAAAGGTAACTCACATGGAAAATTTGAAAAATCAAATTTTGGTGGGAAATTTATTTCCAAGGTTCTAAGAGTTTTCTAAAGCATTCTAAGGAGTTTAAAGATCAGTAAAGTATTCCTAATAACTATAATCTAAAATCTAACTATCGGTATGAGTCGGGAATTTTTGAAACAAGTTACTGTAGGTACCTGCGGATCCAATCGACAACAAAGACGGATTTAAATTTTGGGATCCTTCATATCCGCAGGTTCAGGATTGGCGGAGCCAAGGTATACACTAGGCGGATCCAAAATTTGGGATCCGCCAAATCCGCCATATGAAAACTCAATTTCTTAACAGAATGAATGTCATATTTCGCGTTTCTCGGTCAAAACCCGAAAAATCTCCTAAAACATATGTAATAGCTAATATGTAGTACAAATATGCTAAATATATGGATTCTAACACACGTATACACATGGATTAATCCGATATTAATTTCTTACCATAAAGGGAATTAAGCCAAACGGGGGCTTAATCTCGGAAAATTGATAACACCATGTGTTATCGACCTGCAATTTGAAGTTAGTTTACACACATACCAAATACTACCATAATGTCTTAAGAAACATACATGTTCAACACATCATTGTCTAATAAAGTTTAAATCCAAACACTCCTCTCACTTGAGTTAGGCAATCCATCATCTTCGCTCATGGATGATGATGATGATGATGTAAGAGGACGAGGACGTTTGCCTTTTGCAACCGCTACCCTATGATCGCTTAACGGAACAAAGGTGTGTGGAATCTCATCATAGTCGGGAACAAAGCCTAAAGCATTTCTAGGAATGGGTTCAAAGGCTCTATAGAGACGAGTCAAGAGCATCCCGTAGGGCATTGCGGTGGTACCTTGTACCGGAATATCGGCCATTCGTTTGGCGATATAGTATGCAAGGTTGAAAGGTTGATGAGTTGACACACAATACATCATATAACAAAGACATGCGTTAATATGATCACGATTCCCAACGGTACTTATGACATTTACCCTTAACACATCTTCTAGCTTTCTAAATTCGGGCCTAAGTTCATTGAGTTCCATGGCAAAAGGATCTCTATTCACTTGACGACCTCGATGCATCCTAGTTGGGTTGTTCCTAGGTAAGAAGAGATGCTCCCTAATGGTTTCTTTGGCAGTCAAAGGTGTGGCATATGGTGCCGTTCTCTCAAGGTTGGATTCTAAGATTGTCAATGACCATTTATCCGAGTAGACACATGTTCCTTGATTAGGAACTCCTAAAACATCACCAAATTGATCTAAGGGGATGTTGAATAAGGTTCCATTGACTCTAAAGTGAATGCTCATAAGAATGATGGGCTCATCAATGTCTAAAAGACAATCAAAATGAATTGCGGCTAATTGCTCGCGGAGATTGGTATCTTCATAGAATGAGGAGTCTACAACCCTACCCTCATGGACGTATCGTTTTTCTAAGGCTTTGAATATATTGACTTGGGCTTCGGTGAGACCCTTGGTTTTGTGGTGTTTGGGAAGGTAATCGATGGTCTTTTTGTGATCGTAGTTGGTTGCGGGAGTCATAGTTATCCTAGACACGAAAAATATATAGTTTAGTTGAAATTATCGAAAATACGTATAAAGGTCTAGTGTGTGCCTATATGGGGACAATGTGGAGGTACGGTTATCTCGACTCCTTTTGATGCATGAAAACTTTGTTTATGCAAATTTTATGATAAAACGAGAGATAACCCAAACGCTCCTACTTCAATGTAGCTTCATTTGAATGTACCAAAAAATACATATTAGTTATGTATTCCCTTTAGCATTTAAGAGACATTATGCAAGTGATGTTTAAAACATAACGTTTTTGTATTTGTATGAACAATGTTCAAAAACCGTTTTTCCTAGTCGTGAGAAGTTTTTAGCAAAAATTTCTCATGGGGTTTTTGATGAATAATGATAATGTACTATAAGATGCAATTCCCAACTATGAAAAACATGATTTGTTATGCAATTTGGTAAATATGCTTCATGTTTTTTCAAGAATTATGCATAAATCCCAAGTTTTGGTTTTGTGCATGAAATAGAAATCCTAGACGCAGATCAGGAATGCAAACATAATAAGGATACTTACAGTGATATTTAGAGCTCAATTTGGTTGAAAAAGATAGCCTACTTTGTGAGTTTGGTGAATTATGGGTCGTATTTCAGTAGGTGATATGTTTTGGACAGAGTGATGAATAGTACAGGAGTTTATTAAATATATAAAAACCTGTTCGCCAAGTGATGGATCCGGCGGATCCCAAACAAGGGTTTCGCCCTTGTTGTCGTTTGGATCCGCAGGATTAGAACACAAGTTAGGCTATTTCCGTGTTTGGTTATTCTAAGGTTCGAGTTAATGTTTAATCTACTCACTAGGTTCCATTAATCCTAAACCAAGTCTAAGATAGTTGAAAGGTTCTCTCTTGAGAGGTTTTGTGAGGATATCGGCAATGTTGTCCTCTGAGGAAACTTTCTCAATTGAGATGTTTCCCTTCTGAACATTGTCACGAAGGAAGTGATGACGTATTTCTATGTGTTTGGTTCTAGCATGTTGGACTGGGTTTTTGCTAAGATCGATAGCTCCTTTGTTGTCACAAAGAATGGGAATGTCGTTGAGTACAATTCCATAGTTGACGAGAGCTTGTTTAATCCACAGTGCTTGTTGGCAAGCTTTTCCTGCTGACACGTACTCGGCTTCAGTTGTTGATATGGCGAGGGCTGTTTGTTTCTTAGCAAACCATGCGGTGAGACAATGTCCTACAAAAGTACAAATACCGCTTGTACATTTTCTATCAACATAATCACCAGCATGGTCTGAGTCGGCGTACACTATGGTTTATATTCCCATTCCTTTGGGATACCATAATCCTAGATGTGTAGTGCCTTTTATGTACCTAAATATCCGTTTAACGGCTTCAAGATGGGATATTTTGGGATCTTTTTGAAAGCGTGCACATAGACAAACACTAAACATAATGTCCGGTCTACTAGCCGTTAGGTAGAGTAAACTACATTTCATCCCTCTATATTTAGTGCTATCTACAGATTCACTTCCGTCATCCTTGGTGAGTTTGGTTTCGGAAGACATTGGTGTTTTCATAGGTTTTGAATCTTCAAGACCAAATTTCTTAAGCATATCCTTGATATACTTAGATTGGTTGAAGAATATCCCATCTTCTAATTGTTTTATTTGGAGACCTAAGAAAAAGTTTAGTTCCCCCATCATACTCATTTCAAACTCATCATGCATGATTTTCGAAAATTCATCGCATAACTCTTGACAAGTTGAACCGAATATAATGTCATCCACATATATCTGGACTATGATAATATGTGATCCCTTTTTCTTGGTGAAGAGAGTGTTGTCTACTAGGCCCATGGTATACTTATGGTCAACTAGGAAGGTCTTAAGTCGATCATACCAAGCTTTTGGTGCTTGCTTAAGTCCGTATAATGCTTTCTTAAGTTTGTAGACATGATTAGGTTTTTCAAAATCGGCAAAGCCGGGAGGTTGTGCTACATATACTTCTTCATTTATGAAACCATTTAGAAATGCACTTTTGACATCCATTTGAAATAGTTTAAAGTCATGTGCACATGCATATGCAAGTAATATCCTAATTGACTCAAGTCTAGCTACGGGTGCAAAAGTCTCATCATAATCTATACCTTCTTGTTGATTGTAGCCTTGTGCTACTAGCCTAGCTTTGTTTCTAGACACTATGCCATTTTCATCCATTTTATTTCTAAAAACCCATTTTGTACCGATTATGGTTTGATTTTTAGGTTGTGGAACTAATGTCCAAACGTCATTCCTAACAAATTGATTTAATTCCTCTTGCATCGCAATGACCCAAGATTCATCTTTTATGGCTTCATTAACATTTTTAGGTTCAATTATTAAAACAAAACAAAAGAAGTTACTTTCATTTTTAGCTTTAGACCTTAATTTTCTTTCATTGATTTTTCCTATGACGTTTTCTAATAGATGACTTTTGGTTTCTTTGATATTAACTATTTCTCTTTTTACCGGTTCATCTTCTTTCTCACTTTCAATATTTTCCTGATTATCAACCATTTGACTTTCAACTAAGTCATCATCTACCAAAGGTGATGTCTTAGAGGGAGGTGGACTTTCATCGAATGTTACGTTCAATGATTCCTCGACTCTTGAGGTTTCTTTGTTCAAAACTATATATGCTTTACTAGTTTGTGAATATCCTAGAAACACACCTTCATACGACTTTGGGTCGAACTTGGTGAGATAATCCTTTGTGTTTAAAATGAAGCACTTGTTTCCAAACACTCTAAAATATCCTAAAGTAGGTTTTTTTGCCTCTATATAACTCATATGGAGTCTTTTTCAAGAATGTTCTAATTAAAACTCGATTTAGGATATATGTGGATGTATCTACAGTGTAACACCAAAACTTTTGAGGTATGTTTTGTTCATTTAACATGGTTCTACTCATTTCTTGAATTGTCCTATTTTTGCGTTCTACCACACCGTTAGATTGAGGGGTTCGAGGAGCTGAGAAATTATGAGTTATGCCATTGGCATCACAAAAAGCTCCAAATTGGATTTCATTGTCAAATTCACGACCATGATCGGTTCTTATTGACACTTTGTTACTTCCTATTTGATTTTGAATTTTCTTACTTAAGATTTCAAATTTATCAAATGCTTCGTTTTTACTTTTCAAAAACTTAGTCCATGTATACCTAGAGTAATCATCTACTATTACCAAAGTATAGAAGTTTCCCCCGTAACTTTGTATAGCGGATGGACCAAACAAATCCATATGTAATAATTCTAGACACCTAGATGTAGACACCATGTTTTTAGCCTTATGGCTATTATGAACTTGTTTTCCTATTTTGCAAGCATCGCAAAAGTGTTGGTCATATTTCAACTTGGGCAGGTTCCTAACGAGTTCCTTAGATGATAAGGATTGAATTAACCTCATATTAGCATGACCTAAGCGTCGATGCCATAGAGTTGAGTTTTCGTCCAAGGAGGTAAGACAAAGCTTGTCTTTAGGTGTTTTATCTAATTTCATAACATATACGTTATTCTTTAAAACACCTTTTCCTACTGTTATGCCGTCTTTAAGTATTTTACTTCCATTTTCACTGAAAAGGACGTTATACTTTTTGCGGCACAATTGACTTATACTAAGCAAGTTAAAACCTAAATTATCTACATGAGCAACATCATCGATAGATAGAGAGTCATGAGAGATCGTACCTTTTCCGATGATTTTACTTTTAAGCTTGCTACCAAATGTGACATTACCTCCGTCGTATACTTGGTAGGTAGAGAAAAGGCTTTTGTTTCCCGTCATGTGTCTTGAACACCCACTATCTTTAATCCACTCATCTGGTTCTAGTTCAACTTTTAAGCACACCTAATGTTCAAGAAAAACTCAAGCGTTTGGTCCCCAATATCTCATGGGTCCGTTTGGGTTAAACATAACATTATCATGGTTCATGTAAGGAAATGATGGACAAGAATTCCAAGGCATATAATTAGGACCTTGAAAGTTTCTAGACATGTTTTGGTTCCAATTATTTTGGTGATGATGTTGCGAGTTAAAGTTACTTCTTGGAAAGGGGTGTTTGGGAAAGCTAGTTTTGGGTGCCTGTTGAACCGTTTTAACTCTATACTCATTTCTAATTTGACCTTTTCCTATAGATACTGATGGTTTTTGTTTGTTAATAGTAAAACTAGTGCTAGGTTTTCTAGTGACCTTAACAGATTCAGTATGATTCGTTTTAAGAACCTTCTGTTCATCAACTGTACCGGCGGATCCCTTGGGTACAACTGGCGGATCCAAAATTTTGGATCCGTCGGATCCGTGGGTGTCTGACTCAGTTGAAACAGTTTCTTTTTCTTTCACTGTTTGTTTCTTAAACTCACTTAAGGTTCCTAGTTTCATAAAACCTAGTCCGGTTTTATCATGAGGTAACTTTTGCATCTTCGTTATCTCATCTATACAACTTATATTTTTATCAAACTTTCTAAACTTAGAATTTTGTTTGATGATTTCTTCCTGTGTTGACTTAAGTGTTTCTAGTTCCAATTTAAGTTCCTGACACGACACACACGTTTCTTTAGCATTTTTACCTTTTTCCATTCGTATCTCTTTTTCTTTAAGCCAATAAATTTCGTTTTCTAAAAGTGTCGTTTTGGTTTTTAAGAACTTGTTTTTGTTTATGATTTTTAAAGTTGTATCACACAGTTTGTTATATTCTACTTCTAAGGTTTCATCATCTATAGAAGAGTATGATGAGTCAGAATGTACCTCTTCTGTGTCATGAGCCATGAGAGCAACTTCGTCGTTCTTAGGCTCGTCATCATCTCCTTCACTATCACTCCAAGCTCCACTGACAAAGGCTCTTTGAGACTTGTTCTTTGGAGGCTTTGGACATTCTCCTATTAAGTGACTAGAATCACCACACCTATAACACTTCCTGTCTACCTTTCCTTTTCTATCTTCACGGTCTTTTCGGAAGGATTTCTTTTCTTCACGAGGTGGTCTGACGAACTTTCCTCGTCTCCTGAAGAATTTCTTGAAATCTCTTACAGCCATGGCATATTCTTCGTCTTCGCTACTAGAACAAGACTCTCCATCACTTGACTCAACTCTAGCTTTCAAGGCAATGGACTTCATTTTCTCCTTCTTGCCTTTAACTATTTCTGAGTCTTTTTCCATCACCATTTCGTGAACTTTGAGGTTTCCTATGAGCTCGTCCAGTGTCATACTTGAAAGATCCTTAGATTCTTCAATAGCTGTCACCTTTGCTCTCCACTTCGGGTGGAGTGCTCTTAGAAATTTCCTGACAAAATTCTTATTAGAAAAAGATTCATCAAGTGCTTTAAGAGATGTAATAATAGTATTAAACCTAGCAAACGCACTATCAATGGTCTCATCTTCAGAGATAACAAATTGTTCATATTGTTGAACAAGAATATCAATTTTGTTATCTTTGACTTGTGAGTTCCCTTGATGAGTGATAATTAGTGATTGCCAAATATCTTTAGCCGTTTTACACATAAAAACTCTTTCATATTATTTCTTAGGTAAGGCATTGTAAAGCATCATTTTGGCTTCATTATTTTTGGCAATCAACCTCTTTTGTTCATCACTGTGACGAATAAAAGAGTTACCTACATCCCGACCACCTGAAATATCATTACTTATGGGCTTGTAATCACCCTCTACAATAATATACCACATATCTATGTCCTTTGACTTCACATATGTCTCAAAGCGATTTTTCCAATATATGAAACAATTTGGTTCAAATAGTGGTGGTCTTTGCATAGATTGCCCTTCTTTAAAGTTTTCAAAATCCATTGATCGTTTCAAGTTTTTAAAATACAATATATTTTGAAAATCTTGAGTAACACCGCTCTGGTACCAATTGTGGAAAACTAGAAGGGGGGTTTAATAGTTTTACCGTTTAAAATTAATTCGCTTTGTGACTTAACGTGATTTCAAAGTAAGTATGCACAAACAAACAATATAATATAAGTAAGGAAAGGAATGATCAAATCATACAACACGGATATTTATAGTGGTTCGGCTACAAGGACTCTCTTCCTTGCCCTACTCCACTCCTCGAGCCTCTAACTCGAGAGTTTTTCTTCACTAAGAAACAAGCTCCCTTCTAGGCGGAGAAAAACCTTTACACGTCGCTTAATCTTTATCCGGTACTAAGCTAAACACCGGGTTCTTTACAAGGGTACAACCACTCCCGTTGGTTCTTTCACAAGGGTACAACCACTCCCGTTGGTTCTTTACAAGGGTACAACCACTCCCGACACTCTTTGTGTTTTAAGGACTAAAACACTAACCAAACTCTACTGAATGAATGATACAAACAATGAAGTGTGAACTAATACAAGATCACACAGACTCTATACTAAAAGGATAATAACAGACTGTTAATCCTTATATGCTGTGATCATTTTTGCTACAAAAGGAAAGATCAATGAAATGAATGAATGATATGGGTTATTGATATGTAAATGAATGAGTATGTATTTAAGCTATATGAGTGATGAAATGACCAAATGATCAGCTTGCTATTTATAGGCAAAGCTGATCAATAGCTGGCGGATCCGGCGGATCCCAAAACTTGGATCTGTCTTTGTATGGATTTGGATCCGCCGTATCAGGCCAGCTAAGAGATCTTCAAATCTTTCCAAATCTTGCCATATCCTTCCATATCTTCAAATGTCAACTCTTTGACTTGAAGATCTAAACAAAATATCACAAAATCTATCCAAGATTGTGTTCATGATGCATGCCATGATGTCATCCTAATATTTTAGAAATAAAGTTTCTATTTTAAGGAATAAACATGTAAATGTGTATATGTTATTCCTAGTAAGCTTTGTAATGTGAAAATGTGTTTTTAAAAGACTTATCACTATAAATGTAAAAGACTTAATCTTATTTATGCTTTGCTTAAAGATAAACTTTGTAATTGTCATTAACAAAACTAAGCAAAGATCGTAAAATATAAATAACGTTTTTAGGACGATATTTGTATTAACAAGTTAGCATAGATAGACGCAACTGGAATTGACTACATATACACTACACAAACAGGCTAAAATGTGTAGACTCGAGGATTGTCCGAGCAAGGCTCTTGATGCAGCTGCTCTCATAAGGCATAATGGCTAACAGCATCTCAACATTCGCCTACCAATTATGATCTTCCTCTCCTTCTGCACGAACTTGAAGAGGCCAATTAGAGTATTGTAAGACATTTTATTTGACTTAAGAGCTTAACTCTTGAGAAAGTGAAGAAGAGTTTAAATCACTTGACACTATATCTCTCTTGTCACATCCAAAGCTTATTTCATTTAGCCGCCATAGATGAACCTTAGAAAACTATTTACTGTAGGGACTGCATTGGCAACATCAGTAGTGAAAGCTGACTTCACATCCAAAAGCTTATATGATCATTTTCCTATACCTGAGCCTTTGCAGGCCATAAAAAGTTGTTAGAAAACAACATACAGAGCTGTAAAATCTATGTTCAAACACCCGTTATTTCTACTGTCCAAATAGCATATAAAAGTTGTTAAAAACAGCATAGAAATCTGTTAATAGCTGCATAAAAAGCTGTTAAAAATAGCACACGTAGTTGTAAAATGCGTGTCCAAACACCCCTTTTACTTGACTGTCCAGACAACATATAAATGGCGTGAAATAAGCATTTAAAAGATGTCAAAATCAGCAGTTTGTAAGGTGTAAAAAGTAGCATTTAAAAGATGTCAAAATCAGTAGTTTGTACCCAACAACATCAAACTTGATTTTCTTTCGTCCAACACCACTCATTTTTTTAGAGTGCGGTCCTCTCGATTGTAGATTAATAAGAACGATAATATATATATATATATATATGGGGACTTTCATTTCAGAACCATCTTATCTGCAAGAACTGACAGAACCACCAAAAACATACATGCACGTCTTTTAAAATAAAATAAAAATACACACAAATCATCAATAATCGTAAGTATCCACCTATGTTCTTCAATATCATCATGAACTCATCCTTTTTTTCACAAAAACCTTACACACGGCTGCAATATTGTCGTTGCACGCCTTATAAAAACATACATGCACACCTTCAAAGAAAAATTTTATATTTTCAATTTCTTATCAAATTCTTTAGAACAACCATGTTTTTTTTAAAGCATATATGTTGTTTTTAGAACATATGTGCAAAAATACAATAATTGAAGGCGTGCATGTATGTTTTTGGTGGTTCTGTCAGTTCTCGCAGATAAGATGGTTCTGAAATGAAAGTCCCACTATATATATATATTTGAAAAAGATGTTTAAACAATTATGATAATAGTGATTTTGCAAGTTGACCTATTTTAGAAAAAAGTAAAGGAAAAAGTGACTTACTTCAGGTTGATCTGTCTCAGAAATAAGCTGCTTCAAGGTCCAATTCGGTTGTCTTTCAAATAATTTAAACATGATGTGTTCCATCTCTCCACAATCCTGTCTGGTTCTTTTTGTGTTTGATTCTTTAACTGGAGCTTTCTTCCTTTCCTGTCAAATCATTGACATATGGTTCTTTTTAAGATAATACAACCATGAATACATGAGTCGACTATATAAAAGTCCAATAAAAAATTCTAGAACAGTAATGTGCATGATAACCAAAACTGAAAATTAGGAAGCATCGATTACAGTCTGTAAGGGGAACTTTAAGGTATAGTCCCCGGGCATCGGCCTCATATGTCAACCACTATCATTGTCAATAACCTGAACAATAAGAAACCAATTAATGATACTAAGTTTATATAGTAATTTAGACCCATTTATAAATGGGTCAATTGAATTACATGTTGCCTCTAACGGGTCAAATGAATACGTTAAAGGGTTATCGAAAGCAATAAGTCTACAGGTCAATGATAGAAGAAAGTATGCTAATTGTTTATTTACAGATGTTTTACATGTATTACAGTGAACACATTTTACTTTTTTTTTACTCATGAACTGCTTATTGCGTTGAGCGTGTGGCAAAAGCCCATAATTTCATACCAATAAGCTGAATAACGAATCATAGGGCAATGTTTGCAGCCCTAGTCATTTACCTATCGCCAGCACATTAGTGTGCCTTTCCGATTCATAGTTATCTCACCTGCACTTATTGTTTAATCACCCATATAAAAACTCTATAATCAGCCTAAACACATACATGCCTAATAGATATAATTGAATAATAATGTTTGTAACCAACTAAAAAACGTACATGTATCAGTAACAAAAATTGGAGATTCATATATTTTATAAAGTGAGAACATAGCTTACCTGCTTTCAAATTTTAGGTGTTGCCTCTTTGCTAAATCCCGGTGGAAACAAACCATCTTCAAGCTTACGCACTTTCTGTATCATGAGCCAGCCAATCGCTTTGAAGAACATGTGTGACGCCTGCATTCACCATGGTTTGGAAAAGGACATGATAGTTAGGCATAAGATGAAACTCCAAAAGTGCACTTTAAACTAAATCAACCTTCTTACCATGAAGCTCATCACTACTCGATGAACTTTGATTTTGCAAAACATCGTCAACAACTTGTGGCCCCACTACAACACCGTTAACATTATATAATGGCCAAGTTTAGGCGCCCACTGAAAACTTAAAAAAAAGATAGTCAGACACACCTATATCTAATGGTTTTTAAAAACAAAGGCAGTGGATAACTATAATGATAACTCACAAAACCATATTTTCAAAACCAACACATTACAGAATTACAGAATGGCGTAAAAAACTTATTCACCTTCTACTCCAATTATGCATGCCATAAATCCAATATCATTATTCAATATTACTATCATCTATAAGCGGCCAATAAGAGATATGCATTCATAATAGTGGGATTGAAGGAAAACACTGAATTAGACAAATAAATCATACAAAGCATTAATACCCTAAACATAATCCAAGCAGAAAAGAGTATCACGCAAGTATAAAAAGTTTAACAACATGGGGAAATTTTGCTGTTGTGATTGCAGAGATGAGGTCGGTAGTGTTAGGTTGTCATTCATTAAAATAAGTTGTTTATCTTATATAACTTTCTTCGCTCTAAAATAATCTTAAACACCTTCATCTCAGCAACCACAAAGCTCAACCACCATCTCCGACACTTCACCACCACTAAAGCCAGCAACATATATGGGCCAAGATGTTGCTGATCTTCACCCAATATATACCACCCGACTTCACTACTCATAAAAAGTTTCTTATCAATTACCTACAGCAATACATGCTCATGGTCAGAAACGCAATGAGCATCATAAACTTAAAAAAGAAACATATAGGCTAATATACATACATCTCGATTAAGCAATCCCAAACACCTGTAAAACTGTTTGTCTCGCCTTTCATGCACTTGCCATGTTCCCATAAAGCACCCAAATTCGCAAACCCCCTCCTTACACCACCCCGTCCTGGAACAGGTCCTGGCCATGTTCCCAAACACTTGCCATGTTTGTCTCGCCTTTCATGCACTTGCCATGTTCCCATAAAGCACCCAAATTCGCAAACCCCCTCCTTACACCACCCCGTCCTGGAACAGGTCAGAAACGCAATGAGCATCATAAACTTAAAAAAGAAACATATAGGCTAATATACATACATCTCGATTAAGCAATCCCAAACACCTGTAAAACTGTTTGTCTCGCCTTTCATGCACTTGCCATGTTCCCATAAAGCACCCAAATTCGCAAACCCCCTCCTTACACCACCCCGTCCTGGAACAGGTCCTGGCCCATTACCCATTATTCCTCCACCACCACCACCACTATGAATTCCCAACTGATAACCCACTGCATTATATCCAAAAACCCAAAAATATGCCTAATTGATCATTAAAATCCAATCTTTTTCAATACTTTTAAGCATAGCATTTATAAATTAACCTGAGCAGATTAGATAAAAAGGCTTGAAATTAACTAAACAAACCCATTTTACCTAGAGTTAAGAGATTTGGACTCATTGACTGATAGCAAAACCTGAAGACCTTCCTCAACATTTCTCTCAAAACCCCATAATGATAAACATGATATATGCAATTACCAAACAAAAAGGGAGATCAAATGGAAGTAAATGAGAAGAAAAAAAAGAGTACAACAAACACATTTTTACCATTATTTATCTATAATGAACAATTCTCACCAATAAAATGACTAAAAAAACAATTACTGTAAGAGTTACTTACAACTGGTGGGATTATCAGGCTCCATTTAGTAACTCAGCTACAAATATTAGCCACCTCACATTACTCATAGCAAACACCAAAAACACCACAATTAATTAATCCAATCAATAATCTCAATTAAATCAATAGTAAACCTAATGAAAAAAGTATATCATCGCAATAGCGATATTGACGCCTTCGGTTTGCACATGTTCCTTAATCTCTGCGCTACTTTCTGCACATGTTTAAGTAGCATAATTGCACAATTATGTGGTAAGAGATGCCTGGGTTGCCTGCAATCAATATGGGAGATCCTTGAGTTGCCTGGAATTAATATGCCCATTAATAATATTAATGGAGATGCTTGTGTGGAAATCAAATTCGAAGGCTGAATTCATGAGACATTGTGTGCACTTTAGTATACGGAGTATAAGATAACAAACCTACTTGCACTTTTTTTTTTCAAAAATTAATATCCTTTAAATTATTAATCGTTAGCGACGAGCATTTAATTATTTTTATATAGTTGGACACTTTGATATACTTTCGACAAACTTTTTTTAGTCACTTTTTTCACTTTTTTTGTTTTTGTTTTTTTTTTCGTTGTTGAAACTTGCATAAAAAATCACATGTGATTCAACACGAATTTGAATACTCAAATATTTAAGAGTAAATTACATGGTTGGTCCCTGTGGTTTGTCCAAAATAACAACTTTAGTCCCTCGAAGTTTAAAGTTGCATTGGTAGTCTCTAAGTAGGTAAACAAATAACACCACAGATCCCTTGGTTTAACTGGTGTTAACTAGGTTAGTTAAAATTTACAGGTTAGCCCCCTTTGGTTAAATAGCGCTGCATCGTTAATCCTTTTAGAGTAAATTACATGGTTGGTCCCTGTGGTTTGTAAATTACGTAACGGCTGTTATAATTTACTTAACGGCTGTTATAATTTACGTTTTCACCCATTTTCTTTCATTTTCATACGTTTTTGTCCCTTTTTTTTTACGTTTTCGCCCGTTTTTGTAAAAATTTTTTAAGTTTTCGTCCTTTTTTTGTCCCTTTTTTACGTTTTCGCCCGTTTTTGTCCCTTTTTTTTACGTTTTCGCCCGTTTTTTTCCGATTTTTTATGTTTTCGCCCGTTTTTGTCCATTTTTTTTACTTTCGCCCGTTTTTTTCCAATTTTTTATGTTTCGCCTTTTGTCCCTTTTTTTTGTTTTTTTTTTTTTTTTTTTTTTTTCCATTTTTTTATGTTTTCGCCCGTTTTTGTCCCTTTTTTTTACGTTTTCGCCCTTTTTTTCCGATTTTTTTGTTTTCGCCGTTTTTGTCCCTTTTTTTTACGTTTTCGCCCGTTTTTGTCAATTTTTTAACGTTTTCGCCCGTTTTCTTACATTTTCGCCTGTTTTTGTCAATTTTTTTCGTTTTCGCTCGTTTTTGTCCATTTTTTTACGTTTTCTCCTGTTTTTGTCCCTTTTTTAACGTTTTGGCCCGTTTTTGTCCATTTTTTTACTTTTTTTATGTTTTCGCCCGTTTTTTTCCATTTTTTTACGTTTTCGACCGTTTTTGTCCATTTTTTTACGTTTTCGCCCGTTTTCTTACATTTTTGTCCTTTTTTTTTTGTTTTCTCCTGTTTTGTCCCTTTTTTTACGTTTTGACCATTTTTTTTACGTTTTCGCCCGTTTTTGTCCTTTTTTTTCGTTTTCTCTTGTTTTGTCCGTTTTTTTTCATTTTCTACTGTTTTTGTCCCTTTTTTTACCCAAATTTTTTTTTCGAAAAAAAATGACAAAAACAAGCAAAAATGTAAGAAAACGGCGAAAACGTAAAAAAATGGACAAAAACGGGCGAAAACGTAAAAAAAAGGACAAAAACGTAAAAAAGGGACAAAAAAAGGACGAAAATTGGACAAAAACGGGGGAAAACATAAAAAAACGGGCGAAAAGCGTAAAAAAATGGACAAAAACGGGCCAAAACGTAAAAAAAGGGACAAAAACAGGAGAAAACGTAAAAAAAGGGACAAAAACGGGCGAAAACGAAAAAAAATGACAAAAACAGGCGAAAATGTAAGAAAAACGGGCGAAAACGTAAAAAAATGGACAAAAACGGGCGAAAACGTAAAAAAAGGACAAAAACGGGCGAAAACATAAAAAAGGGACAAAAAAAGGAAAGCGAAAACTTAAAAAAATTGGACAAAAACGGACGAAAACGTTAAAAAAAAAAGGGACAAAACGTATGAAAATGAAAAAAAATGGGCGAAAACGTAAATTATAACAGCCGTTAAGTAATTTACAAACCACAGGGACCAACCATGTAATTTACTCTAAAAGGATTAACGATGCAGCGCTATTTAACCAAAGGGGGCTAACCTGTAAATTTTAACTAACCTAGTTAACACCAGTTAAACCAAGGGATCTGTGGTGTTATTTGTTTACCTACTTAGGGACTACCAATGCAACTTTAAACTTCGAGGGACTAAAGTTGTTATTTTGGACAAACCACAGGGACCAACCATGTAATTTACTCAATATTTAAACATTTAGTAAAATTAACATAACTTTTATTTTTATTTTATTTTTTTACAAAATTCTAAAAGTTTTAACCTTTTTTATTCTAAAAACTAGACATTCATAGTTTTTCAACCATATATAATACGTTATATCTCGAATGTAGATTAATGCAGTTAATTCATCAAAGTTGTATAAAACACATAAAATCACATGTGATTATTACCAGACGTGATCTAAATCATATGTGATATATACCACAACACAGGTGATTATAGAGGTTTCATGAATGAACAACTATAATCTATAATCCGAATACAGTGTTTGATATATGGTTGGAAAGCTATGAATGTGTGTTTTCCATTGCAAAAAACGAGGAAAGTCTTTGATTTATACACAAATACTTATGACAATTTTAGTACGGTTGTTTAGTGTTTGAACTACCATATTAGTGTTAAATCGCATGTGATATGTCATGCGAATTTCAGAAATTAAAAGAAAATGTAAAAAAAATGAAAAAAAATAATAATTCGTTGAAAGTATATGAAAATGCTCATCTATTGAAAGATAAATGCTCGTCGTGACGGTATAATTTGTTTTGCCTAATGATCAACGGTTCATGAGTGTTAGTGATTTACTAGATTTCGCGAGATTTAATGGCAGTTAATCCTAAATATCTTGGTCAGAATTTTACTAATATCTGAAACAAGGTTATTTGAGTAAAACAATATAACGAAGGAGACTGCACATTCTTTTTATCAAGGTTACAAAAATTGTAAATCGGTAGTCGATCGGTCAACCCCCTTATAGCTTGTAATCGGTTTAGGCGGAATTAATCGGTGATTAATCGGATTGGCATTTCTAGCAAGTTTTGGGTATTTCCGGCGAGTTTTGGGTCTTCCCGACAAGATTTTTCTTAGAAAATAACTTGTAATAGATATAACGGCTACTATAAGTGATTTAAACAAGTTTACAGTAAGTTTTGGGTATTTCTGGCAAGATTTACATGTTTACGGCAAGCTTGACCACCGTTGACCGTCGTTGACCACCGTTAACCACGGTTGACCAATTTGTTTGATCGATTTACATAAATAAAAAAGGTTGGTGGTCGATTAATGCCTAGGCGACGATTAATGGGCGTAGTAGGTGTTTTTTGAACACTACTTTTATCATCATTGATCAGCTTACGCATGCATCATGCATGCATACCCATTCTAACTTGCATACCAAAATCATTGAGATATGTGCTGTTTAGAGTTATTGGGCTCGAGCTAGTTGGGCTATAGCAAACTCCTGAACCTGAAAATAAACCAGTTACTCTAATTGTAGGACCGAAAAGATAGATTATTTATGTGGTTCGGGAGGTCTAGGTTGATCAAAGTATATGAAATCCATGATAGTTTCTAGAGAGAGAAAGTAAAGAGAGGATGAGGTGAAACAAAAGATGATTTTATTAAAGAACAAATGGTTACACACTTACACCCCTCATGGAGAGTCATGAGGGGTATTTATAGGCTCATCACATTACATGTTTGCCCCGTGTACATAAGTAGTCCCTACGGGTTCAACTTATTACATATCTAGTCCAATTCACGTGTAAGACATTATCTTTATAAAAAAGCGAGGCTAACAATCTCCCTCCGAGATAGCGTCACACGTGAATGGTTACAATGAGACCTATAAATACATAAACAAAGTAAATTACAATAATAATAAACTATGTTGACGTTGTTGAAGTGCAGAGTCTCTGCAGTCTAGATACTAAGGCAAACTTGAAGTTCTCTCTTCCGATGATCTCGGCATTGATCTTTGGAGCTCTTAACTTCGTATGTTGTAATGGTCTAATTAGGTTATTACTCCCTCCTAACTAGTGAGCCTTTTTCTTTTGTTTGCTCCCTCCTGAACTAACAACTCTCTTTCATAAAATCTCTTTAGTCTTCAAACACGCAGCGGATAAAGTAGACTCTAGAGTGTAGCACCGTGGTTGTCGTTCGGGGAGCAACATAACAACATAACTCACATAAATTTGCATCCAAGTTGGTAATAAGCCCCGATATACACATTATTGGTACCTCTTCGATATTAAGCACAGTTCCCTCAATCAATCCAATCACAAAAGATGAAATACTACTTTTTCCTTCATGTACTTCTCCCTCCTAATGGTTGCGAGTTATCGGAATCATCATACTGTTGTGTACATGCCATAGAATTACCTTTTACTTAATGCAATATTAAAGTTATAGCTTGTTTAAGCATAATTCCGTGAGAATATGTCAAAAAAATTCTCTCAATACACTTCTCTCAAACCAACCTTTAATCAAACCTCCTTTTAATTCACCAGCTAATAGTAATGACCACAAATGGAGACAACCCGATTTGACCAACTTGAAAAGGAAGTAAACATCCCAACTTTGTGACTTAATGCTTGTACTATCCTTGATTAAGAACCTATACTGAGCACAAATCATGTCTTTAGTGCTATATACCCAAACCAATATAGGTAGTGCTTGAAATATTGGCCTCTTGAACAATCCACAACTTCGTGTGACACTGAGTACTACAACGTAACTCCTTAAAGTGATAGCTATACACTGTAAGCACTACAACGTAACTCCTTGCATCAGTTATAACTAAATTGTCAAGTTTTAATCACTATGAAAAATGCCGAGACAAGTTATCTTGAGACCATCAACTTATCTCAAAGATAAATAAGTACACTCGTGAAACGTCACTTTAATTTCAAATAAATGATACCGTACAAAAACCCCATAATCATTTTGTTAAACTAACAATTCTAGCTGTGAGATGAGTATCCTCCACAAAGATAAGTCATCCAAATCTGATCTCATCTCCATCAATCGAATCTCACAGACAAATCAAAGTGAACTCTCATCTCATCTTTGCTAATCATCATCATATCTCAATATACCCACGAAGGTCTCATATGAGGTCTATGGTAGGTAATATTTATGTTTTTCTTCATTTTGGATCGATGAGGAGTTTGGTTCAAACAGAAAAAAATATTATAAAGATTGGAAAAAACGTTTGACCTTTCTGAGATCTATAGAATATACATATCAGTTTTCATTTTTTGTTTGTTTGTGAACGAACCAATGAAAAGATCATAACAAATTTGTTATTGGTCTTTTCTTTCCTTTGTCGGATATCAACGAAGCATGAGTCTTCAATAATGGTCAATGACGAGTTTTTATTTCGTGTATTTGGACACAGATGTCTGATATGCTTTTTTTATATCACACGAATAAGAAAAAAAATAAGATCAATATAGGATAGTGAATGAGAGTTGGGGAGTGATGGTGAGGTTATGGTTGTGTCATAGTGTTAGGATTGATGTTTGTTAGTGCAAATATTACGATATTTAATCTATACAGTCTCGTTTGTTTTGATTGATGACAAGCATGTAACATGATACATAACATAAAATCTACAAGTTACTCGTAATCATATTTTGTTTCAACATACATTCAACACCTCTCGACGTCTCAAGTCCTCTTATGCTACAACACAGGTTCGTACATGTTTGTTATGTGGCATTATGATCAAACCCCTTAACAAATCATTTAGAATGTTTAAAATACATTTAGAGTTGATGGATCGTGTTTTGGTTGAAATATTGTGAATCGGGAGGTCTTGGAAGATGAAAGAAATACATCTTCATGGTAAAGGTTTAGAGAGAGAAAGTGTAGAGAGATAAAGAGGAAACCTGGATGTTTTATTGATAAAGGAAAGGTGAAAATAACACACACAAGCTTCACCCTCCTAGTGAAGTCTAGGAGGGTATAAATAGGCAAACAAACACAAGACTTTACATTAATGACGCTTCTAGTCCTTGTGTTTGTGCCATACATAATAACTAATATAATCCCAAATATGTTGTCACATTTTAGTGCGAGAAGCATTCCCAACAATCTTCCCCCAATGTGGCAACATATGGGATTACTTACATCATTTCCTACAAGTACAAATACAAATAAAGAAAGGTCTTCATAAGCTCTTCAATTGCTGAGGATGACTACAGTTGACGCTCTTTGTCTTCATCTTGTACCTCGGCTTGAGAACTTTTCTTCACTTGTAGTCAAACGATGTAATATACATGAACTGGATTAACTTCCCCCCAATTCATGCTGCATGTCTTTAACGGCTTCTTCATATACTTCTTCTTAGCGAAGTTTCTGAATCAGCTTCCCCCCAAACTGACAACCGTCTTCAGTAGATTCGAAACTTTGATGTAGTTAACATGTCTTCTATCTTTTGAAGGTTGTAAGTACGTAGCGGAATTTGTAGATGACATCGTAAACCACACCAAGGAAATCTGACTAGTACTCAGTAACGATTATGCTCAATGCGGAAACTCCGTTCGGGGGTAACATGCAATAAATCAGCAAGATCTTCTCACATAAGTAGGCTACTTCACACTTCACACCCTGCGAAAGTTGAAATGATAACACCAAAATCACAAAACCGAACCACTGATCATCTCTGCGGACGTCTCTCCGGTAGTAATAAATTGTAAGCTCGATCACGTGAATCTGTTATGCGTCCCCGATGTGCACATTTCTTCCCCCTGAATGCAGATACATCTGGAAAAAGAGTGTTTTCGCAAAAAATGAAAGAAAAGTCAAAGAACATCCACTCTCTCTTCCCCCACGATGTCTTCGCGGAATCGGAAGCATACACACTATGGTTACAATGGAAACGGAGGCAGCGTACACCCTGTATGTCCAATTTGTCAAAGATGTGTGAAGTACCATAAATAACCCGTAAGAATCAACTGCTGATAAAATCTCTACGCTTCTATACTCTTCTCATCTAACTCTTTACCAACCCCATTATCATTCTGACGGCTTTTTGTAGTGACCACTGATGGAGAAAAACCCAGTATTACGAATTTGAGACTGAAGTAAAATAACCCAAGCTTGTGACTTAAACTTGCACTATTGTCTGACTAAGTACCTATACTGAGCACTACAACGTAACTCCTTAAAGCATAGGTCGATTCATATACCCATCCAACCATTCTTTACTGTATATGAATTCATCTTGAATAATCCACATCTTTGTGTGACACTTGAGCACTACAACGTAACTCCTTTAAAGTGATAGCTATACTCTGTGAGCACAACAACGTAACTCATTACATCAGGTATAACTAGATAACTCAAGGCTTAATCATTTTGAATAACCCTGATATCTCGAACAAGTCTAACGTCAGGTTATAAGCTCGAACAAGGATCTCGAAGAATCATGCATCCAACCAACCCCGATATCTTCAAGATACTAAGTAGACGCACCCGTGATATCCCACTTTAACCTCAAATAAATAATAAAGAATTAACCCCGTAGTCACATCTTGCGGTTCAATACCCAACACTAGCCTTTTGATGGTTTAAGTGAACTATGATAATGGTTTTATCCCGATCTTGTCAAAAACGTATCCCCGTGAAAATTTTGTCACATTATAAATACCACTCCTTTTAACCAACAATTGTAACAAAAATAAATTATCACAATGTATAAAGAATACATTTGATAATTAATTTTGATCCAAAAATGTTAAATTAATTCGGATTAACATTCAGCCCAATTTAAAAAACATATTCGGCCCAACAAATACAAGTATCATCCCGGGTCCAAAACGTAAAACTAAAATCCGATCCAAACATCACACAACCGTAATAATTTGGGTATATAATGGTAGTAATAATCACTAACACCATTCATAACCCTAATTATAATCCGCCTCTCTCCTTCACTCCAAAAAAAAATCCGCCCCCAACTACCTCTCATCCAACACAGTCAACACAAGATCTCCTTTTACTCACAAACCCATCAATATAATCTATATCAAATTTCATTTCACTCAACAAAAATCATAATTGTAAACCCATGTGCAGAGCCTTTTTATAATCACTCGGTCGAATAGAACAAATAAACCAATCCCTTCTTCTCCTTACTGTACAAAGATTAAAGATGAGACACAAGACCAAAATGGGTCTCGGGTAAGGTTTGTTTTTTTTTTGTTCATGTGGTTTTCTTTTGAACGAACCAAGAAAACAGAAAATAACGTGATTGTTATTTTTCTATTTCTTTTGTTTCGGATATTTAATTGAATGAAGCTAGGCTTCAAAAGTAGATCGATGATGACTTGGTTTCATTTCGTTTTGAGCAAATCTTGAAGGTTCTGAAAATCTCATATGAGATACGAAATAAACCAAACTGAGATCTTTATTTTGTTTTTGTTCGATGTTCGAGTCATGAAAGTGATTGATTGGAGATGGGGAGAGATGGTGAGGATTATGGTTGAAACTTGATTAGGATTAGTTGTAGGTTATAGTTAGGATTATATGTGATGCTTGAACTGATGTTGAAATTAGAACTCAGTCGGTGGTAGTTTTGTTAGTGGTCAAATGTTCTGTTCTGTTCTTCATCTTCAATCTGTTCTTTTTAACTTTAATAAGTTTGACCGTTGACCGGTAATTGCGAAAAGGTTTGACCGTTGACCGGCAATTGCGAAAAAGGTATTTGCGAAAACAGACACCAATTCCGAAAGCTTATGAATTGCGAAAAAGAGCAGCAATTGCGAAAGAGGATCAAATTAGAAACCAATTTCGAAAAACCCTTTTGAGTCGCAAATGATTTCCGAAAAACCCTTTTCAATCAAAAATGAATTTCGAAAAACCCTCATTTATCAAGAATCTTTACAAGATTTTGATAATAATCACAAGACGATTGGCCCACTTTTATTACAATTCCTATACAAGAAAAGTAATAAAAATCAAGTCACTCCTTTGAAGATTCGAACCTTGGATTTTTGTAGTACTTTTTCCGATGAGTTTTCCGATAACTTTTTCCGGCCATCTCATTTTTACCAGTTTTCGACCACCTTTTATCAGTACATCGAGCACAAATTTACTACAGATTCTGACCAGTAACCAAGCTTAAACTCTTCACGGGATTGTTACAAACAGTCACAAAAAAATTGATAAAAATGTATATGGACTGAATATGGACCAGATACACTAAAACTGTTTATAGTACTATTTTAGAAGAAAATATTGACCATTAAAAGCACTAGTGCAACAGGTACAATAACAGTTCAGATTCACAGAAAAATAGCTTCAAAACAGTTCAGATCCAAAAAAATAAATACGATTTTGACAAGAAAAAATCACGCAAATCAACCAAAACTAATACCATGGCTCTTGATACCAATTGATGGATCGTGTTTTGGTTGAAATATTGTGAATCAGAAGGTCTTGGAAGATGAAAGAAATACATCTTCATGGTAAAGGTTTAGAGAGAGAAAGTGTAGAGAGATAAAGAGGAAACCTGGATGTTTTATTGATAAAGGAAAAGTGAAATAACACACACAAGCTTCACCCTCCTAGTGAAGTCTAGGAGGGTATAAATAGGCAAACAAACACAAGACTTTACATTAATGACGCTTCTAGTCCTTGTGTTTGTGCCATACATAATAACTAATATAATCCCAAATATGTTGTCACATTTTAGTGCGAGAAGCATTCCCAACAAGAGTCATTAAGTATTTTAAAAGGTTAACCATTCTATTTCGAACCTCATTTTATATTTTGCATATACAAGTATTTTTACTTGTACATCATGCTTCCTAAGTTGTATTCATGTCAAAATAGAATAAGTGCCACATTAGGTGTAAAAGTGCACTTTAGGTGTCAAAATAGGATAAGTGCACTTTAGGTGTCAAACTAAGACAAATGTGTTTACATACTTCTAAAAATGATGTTAATGACATAATAACTTAAGTCCTGTAATAGCATAAGTAGTTTAACATTTTTAGTAACACATAAACTAACATGGTACAACTTGTTAAACATATATTAATTAGTTAGGTAATACATTTTACAAACAAACTTTTGTTTACATTTTAATCAAAATGAAAATGGTTTTATTACCTCATGCATAGTGTCATCAAAATCTTGAAAGATCACAAATGATATCTTTGAAAGATTGTGTAAATATTTTGGAAAGATTTGAAACAAGATTTGCAAAGATTTTGGAAATCTTAGAAAATATCTTTGTAGGATACTAGTAAGATCATGTATATATTTTGGTTAGATTTGATAAAAGATTTTGAAGATTTTCTGTCAGGTCCCCACGGAACCAAATGCATACACGGATGGAACCCTTGTTTTGGTTCCGTCTGATCCGTGGGTTGCTGAGCTTGTTGGCTATAAATAGCAGCCCATTGTTTACTCATTTCCATATCACTTGAACATACATTCTCTCTACCCTTTTGCATACATTTAGATCAGTAGATAACAATGTAGTAACATACATTAATCACCCTTATCATCATGATCATAATCCTTCTAACTTTTATTATGTTGTAAGCATACTCCCGAAATGATCCTGTGAAGCAAGCTCAGAGATCTTGAGTCATCATCCACCACAAGCATACATATATGAAGATCTATCACAACAGGCTTAGGGAACTTGTGATCTTCATCCATTGAAGGCTTTCTATCAATGGAAGTTTGAGAGGATCAAAACACCTTTAGAATGTGTTAAGGATACTTTGAATTAATATTACCAAGTATGCGGAATCTACTTGATAACACTTAGAAGATTGGTTTTGATGTAACAGTAACTAGACAATGTATGGACAATGAACACAGAATATAACTTCAAACGATTCAATATTATTAAGCAATAATACGAGTGATCTCCAATATCACTAGGGTTACAAGACCTTGAATCTTAACAAAAACGTATGCGTATATTGCATCTAACCTAGAACCTCCTTTTATAGCACAAGGAGTCCTTTACAAGATAAGTATCTACCCATATAATTCTAACTAATTGTGATATACATACAATCTATTCCATACTTATCTTCTACACGTCTTCTAAAGCAGTATCATGCAGCAGTACCTTCATTCATACTAGCAGTACTAACTTGACAGTTTGTACTGTTAGTTGTCTTCAGCAGTCTTGAACATACACTAGTAGTTTGTACTGTTAGTGTTATTTCCAGCAGTACTAAGTCTTCAATTATTTAATTCCTGACAATTCTCCCCTAAACTTGTGATTTACCCTAAATCATCAAGTTTTCTGAATTAAATGAGTACCTTATAAGGATTGTGAGAACTCTTCCAAACACTATCTTGTAGACTTTAACTCTTCTGCCTTCTGATATATCTTCCTTACTAACTCACTTGCCATTTCCGAGTCTTCATCAACTCTGAGTTTGGAAGCTAGCATTATAAGTAATATTCCTGCTCTTAGTGGATAATCCTTTTCCACTAGCATGTAAACTTCCACTCCTGCTTTAGTAGATATCTGATGAACACCACAATTGTCAAACAATCTCCAAGTAGTAGCCAAGACATGAGCTTGAAATTTCCATAGACTATCATCTGTGTCAGGCTCATATAGCCTCTTCAGCTCTACCCATAACTCTTTATCTTTGTTTTCAGTAGGATCTTCTTATCTGAATCTTTCTTGAACTAAACTCCACAGTTTGTCCAAATCTTCTCTATCAACTGACTTTATCAGATCTTCAAAGTATTTATATACTTCTGATTTTCCTCCTACCTTGATGATTTTTCATCCTTGAATAACTCCATCTGAATAAACCTCCCAGTCAATGATGGGATGCTTTGATTGAATGGGATCCACATTGATTGCTTCTGGAACTATCACCATCATACTCTGTAGTTGTTCATCAGTCAATAATTCTTCTTCTTCTTCAACTGTTTCTTCATGCTTTTCTTCCTCTGTTCTTTGCCTTTTGGACTCCTCAGATTCCAATTGCTCAGCTGGTCTTTTCTCACCCCTGCTTGTATCAGTCTCAACTGTTTCTGTTTCACCTCTTAGGAACATCTGCATTCTTTTATGAGCACTGATGTACAACTTCTCTATCTCTTCATAAGATCTTCCTTTGAAGTGTTTTTCTTTCCAGTTGTCCTGATGTTTCAAATACGCCTTCATGTAGCTTAGTTGTTCCTTTCTTGTTGGCGTTTTTTTTTAGCAGCTTGCTTCTTTCTTTGACTTTGTCTGATTTGCTCCAATAAGTCACTAATGGCTTGTTCTTGTTCTTCCTTTGTGAACTGTGACCTTTCCTCCTCTTGTAGCTTAACAGCTAACTCCTTATCAGCAGCTTCTTGAGCAGCTAATTCTTGTACTTCAGTTAGAAAATTTTGTTCAGTCAATAATTGAGCAATTTTCTCTTCTTCAGCTGCCCTTGCTAATTCTTTTACATGAAGTCTTTGAGCTAGTTCTTCATCTAAGGAAATTTGAACTTGGCTTTTCTTCTTTGTCTTGTCAGATGGTTCACCTTCAACCATTATGCCTTTACCCTTATCTGTTCTTGATCTCTTTGGTCTTCTTGTATAAACTGCACCAGCAGTACCTTGAGAAACACCACCAATACGTTGTATTGCACTAGCAGTACCTTGAATTGTACTACCAGTACCTTCTTGAACTGGAGTAGTACCTTCTTCCATTTGCTCATCTGGCCTCCCCTGAGTACCAGATTCCTCTTGGACCAAAGAAATATTAGGATCTTCATCTAGCTCAGTGTAACACCCCCAAAATCGTGTCTAGTGGAAGCATACATGTCACTGGGGTGCTACTCAATTGTTATCACAACACAAGGTACAAAGAACGATTTTTAGCTCAATCATTTAGAATAAAATTTATTAACAAAATGTGTTAAATTTACATTATTCAAAAGTAGTGCGGAAATAGGCCCATAAAATAGGTAAAGCGGTCCCAAATATTTATCAGCGTCGTCTATGACCGTGCCCCTTGCCAAGCGCCTCCAAAAACAAGCCATCGCCTTAACCTGAAAATACATGCTAAAAGGGTCAGCTTACGCTGGTGAGTTCATAGGCTTTAGTATTCGTAAATGTGGTACACAAATTTATAGTGTTTGGTTAATCGGTACACTCGTAATGACCATTACGCCCGGTAGTATGTTCGTTACACCCGATAATGTGACCGTTACACCCGGTACTGTGACCGTTACACCCGGTCCTTTTATATATGTTTGTCCTGTACACCTGGTCAATGTGTGTGTCATGTATACATCTAACGCATTCGAGTAAACAATCTAGTATTTAAAACCAATCAAGTTTCAAGTCAAACAATCATTGAGTTCAAATAAAAACGAGCATGTATTCTCCCCCAAACCAGTTATAAAACAAGTAAAGGTAGGGGCCATGAACTCACCTTAGCCACAGCAATGCAATATCACAACTGACACAACTGACGCATCTAGAGCATATCACAACGGTATCCTGAAGACAGGCACAACGGTACGGAAACGGCGCAACCTAATATGTATATAGTTATCTCAAAATACGTCTCGTAATAGTTAAGTCTAATCAAGACAACGTGTCGTAGTTTTCGTGGATTGTTCATATCATTACTTGCAAAAGTCTAGTATCAACGTTTTATGTGGTGGTAAGAAAACATAGACTCAAAATACAACTCACGCCAGAGTGGCAAAGACATTGACCTAGTCGAGAAATGCTGATAAGAAATCAAGTTAGTCAAGGAAAAAAAACTAGGAAATGACAACAACTAACTATGTCAATACAAATAGGTCAATTGATAAGTTTCGGTATTTACCCCATAATCCCAAATAATTTGGTTAAAACATCAATGTCTTATAAATAAGAAGAAGTTTGAATTTATATTTCAAACAATAAAAGCCTCATGATTTAAATGTATTCGTTTCGTTACTTGGCGAGTTTTTTTTTGAAAATACTGTCTAAGTATAGAAACTTTATAAAAATTTTGCCATGACTCGTTTGCTTATAAAGCATTTCCAAGTAGAAAGACTTTTATTACAAATCAAATTTACCCAAATCAATTTTTATAAGAATCAACATAATAATTAAGATGTATCTAGTAATTTATTGTCCATTAAGCATTGATTCCTTATTGTGTGCTTGTTACGCATCGAATATATTAAATTCGTTATGAGTCTAATATATTATTTACGTTTCAAGTCCAATGAGTCCATAATGTTCAATATCCAATAATGTCCAATTTGTCCATGTATATCAAGTCCGATATATATTTAGTCCATTTGATATAAGTATAATCCGTATCCAAATCCAATTCACAATTCCAAATATAACCCCAAAGTATATCCGAAACATACCAATGACCACTCATGTCACAACAAGTAAATATATTACTCCGATGTAACAATTATACATTTACTTTTATGCTAAAAATAATTGAGTCAATCAAATACACCCTTATATAGACCATGGTTTTAGCCTAAAATTTAAACTAAACGCACCCTACGGGGTTCTTTGTTGACCCGAGTTCAAAACCAACCAAACAATAAAAACCCACTTGGGTTGTTGACCAAGTCGACATAAACACAAGACCAACACCCTACGTGGGTGTGGTCGTGAGCCGAAACCAAAACACCATCCTTGGTGGTTTAATCTGACCCGCGGCTACAAACCTATAAACAAACACATCCTATATGGACTTAACCAATCTCAACACAACAAAACCATCCTAGTAACTAAATAATCAAAATCTTAGCATCACCGAGACCATGGATGGTCTCGGCTCAACCCATGTCGATACAAAATAACACCACCAAATCTAAAACTGAACCCGAAACCAAGATACGCATAACCAAAAGTAACTCGTGACTAAGTCGAGGTTTAACTCGAAACACCAAACGGGTATATACTTATCTCGACTTAAACCATTAACTATAACGTTAAAATCAACAACTAAAACTCAAAGCTAGGATTAACCCTTTATAAATCCGTGACTCGACTGAGACAACTCGGAACCCAAACGGCTTTTATGACCCAAACCGTAGCATAACCAGATCAAACAACAGTAACAACTGGAACATCGGTAACCTCAATGACAAACAAACACTCGTTCATCATTTCTTACTACACTAATTTATTTACTCTTTTTAATCCAACCATTTTTAATCCATTTTCAATCCACGAAAACGTTGACAGTTTATATATATATATATATATATATATATATATATATATATACATATATATACATATATATATATATATATATATATATATATATATATATATATATATATATATATATATATATATATATATGTAATCTCCCGTAATTTTCCCTATGAATAATAAATATTAATCAACGAATAAGATGTCATTACGATGTTAATTAAACCATTTTTACCAATAACAAATTTTTTTTATTCATGCTATGCTATATTACGATCACAACGTTGTTTGTGATTGCCAAACATCTTGGAACGGATCACACACGAACCACGATGGTCTAAGAATCGCGAATAAAATAAACCAATTGCCATTTACAATTATATGTATCGAAAACTTGGATAAACGCGTTCAGCTAATAATTCGGGTTTACGAACGATAACCGAAACGCACACCTAATAACAATGGGCCTCAGCCCATTACCTCTAACAACCAAACGGACCCAAAATTGCCATTGGGCTTCGGCCATGAATTGAGCCCAAACCCAAACTAAGCCCAACCGGCCCAAAATTTTAAAAACTTAATCTATAGAAAGTGTCTATACTCGGTTTACTTTGGCCATGTTTCTCGCAGTCTGGATTAACGACCCCATCATATTTTTACTCAACTCGATTCCCCTCCCAGCTAGGAATCGAGTGGTACAAATCACGTGGATTATTTTGATAGATTGCTAGCTTAAAAATCTTCAAAGCTCGGCTCGACTATCACTTGTTTCAACTTAGCTCAAAACTCATATATCCCCTCTTATTTTAACTTAGCTCAAATTCATATTTGTCTGGTCCCTTGTATCGTACAAACTCCAAACAACTCCAAACAATTCACATATGATGCATGTCACTTTTATAATGCTTACTTGATCTCTTGAATACACCAACAAGCTAACAACAATCAACCATAATACTAGTTTGTCCCCTTTCTCTTGGTTACTAGCGCTGGCCAAAACAACCAGGAATCATCATCATTAACCTCACTACAACACTCAATCTGACATACCTCTTATACCCTCAATAATGATAACACTCATTACTTTATGGTATTACTTGTACGCAATCTTTTAACTTTTCCATATTAGAACAGACTTTACTTGTACGCAATCTATCCAATCATCTCTATCTCTCATTATTAATAAAGTCACAACTCTCTCTCTCTCTATTGATACAAACTCTCCTCTCTCTCTCTAAAAACAAACCTCCACCACCACCTAAACGCCGGCACCCCCAACGCACCTCCACCGCCGGTCACCGTGACACACCGCCACCACCAAACTGCTCAACGTCACCTCCTCTACCACCTATGCTACTCCACGCGTTCGATCGACACTCCATGGCCACCCTCATAAAACCACACACCACCAAGAATGTTTACTCATCACTTCTCGGCACCCACCAAGTGTAGATCGAAGGAATAAGGTATGACACGCGTGAGTTGACTCGTATACGAGTCAACTTAGTTTCAATCTTGATATTTATCGGGTGTATAACGAACGGGTCTTAACGATTTTGTTAAATAAAAATTATTTAAAACGGAAATGGTATCATAGTGGGTTTGTGTGCCGAGATGAGGCTCACGGTAAGGGTGATGTACTTGATGTTGTTGTTTTATTTTGTTCTTGGTTCGGTTTTGGAAATTATTTGATACTGTTTGGGTTGTAGCCGTGGGCTAGGATTTTGATTGTGGGTTTGGGTTTGATTTTAGGCCGAGTTATATTTGTGGTGATATTGATGGTAGACTGCTGTGGGGAGCAAGCCGAGACCACTAGGGTCTCGGCCGTGTTTCTTGATTGTTGCCGTGTTCTTGTTTGTTATTGTCGAAGTTGTTGTTGTCGGTGTTGAATTTGGATTTGGGTTATTATCACGGTTAAGGTTGCCGAGCCGTAGGATTAGGGCCGGTAACCGACTTGGACATGATTTCTTAATTGAATATCTGCATTGATTGTGCAACGTCGGTGTCATCGAGACTTTCTAGTCTCGGCTTGACCCGACAACGCCGTTACTTGGATTATTTTTATACCTTGGAGATTATCACTTTTAGACTTTTGGTTAAACGGAAACTTGAACTTTGGACTATTAAATAACTCAACCGACTTAGCAAATTTGGAAGTTATCATTATATTTAACTTGATATTAACTCGAGGACATATAAACTGGTAAGCTAAAACTACTCGATTATTTAACTAGTTGGAACGATATAAAACTTGTAAACTAAAACCATTCGGTAATTTATTAACCGGAATAACTTTGGTTAAATTGGACTAGAACTTAACCATTCACTCATTTTAGCACTTATATGCTACCTGATTCTTACATGTTTATTTTCCTCTCATACTTGTGTAGTATGTATACTTTGGTGTGAGTTTCCGAGTCTTGACTTTCAAACCACTACACGAATGACGATACCAAACACTATTAAACGGATATAACGAAAATATTTTTTGGAAGCAAGTTTTGAAATAATACTTGGGAATGGGAATAGTTATCTATTGGAAACCATTACGTTTTGGAATATACGTTAAGATGAGTTTCATATTCGTTAGGTCGTGCCGAATTCCATATCATCGTGCTCTGACTCTTGACATCACTTATGTTACTCTTTTCCGCCACACTCTTTGGCACCGTTGCGTTACTTACATCACTACATTCCAAGGTGAGTTTATAGCCCCACTTTCCATTACTTACTTGTTTTATAAACTCTTTGGGGGAGATACATGCTTAAACTACTTACTTTTACTTTAACAAGCACTTTTACATACTACTGTGAATCATGGCCCCACTTCTACTCGTTATAATTGTTTTATAAATGCTTTGGGGGAGATCCATGCTTTATACTTTTACAAGTACATTTATCTATATACATGTTACTGTGAGTTCCATAGACCACTCTTTTACCTATTTTGAATTACTTATGGTGGAAATACATGCTTGTATTTCATATAAACTTTACTAGTTTACCTTTAACATTTTACTCAGTTGATAAACCACTCTACTTGTTATTGAAACGTAACACTTATTTTTACTTACAAGGACACTATAAACTTTTGAACTTATGAATCCACTTTTATACGCTTTTATATCTCATGGAGAGGTACCTATTATAAACATGATCACAAGTAATTTTCAAATGTATGCTATACCTGATTCACTATTGCCTAAGTTTACCTTTATTGCCATGTTCAAAGTCCCTCATATCATGAACCTTAATCACTTGCGAGTGAACGTAAATAATTGTGAATAGATCTATTTGGGACTGACAATCCCCGTTTGGTCTTGCCAGGATGGGCCACTAAACACACTTTATTTAAACCCACCTATAGGTTATTGGCAAATACCTATCCTAAGGGCCACGAGTATTTTTACATCATTCTTGATGCCAGTTAAACGTAGAGTTTCATGAGGCTTAGGGCAATAGAACGATACTGTAGTCATGGTATAGTATTGCCATTATTTTACTAATGTTTGTAGTCATTG
The DNA here is from genome assembly GCA_021014915.2 of Artemisia tridentata subsp. tridentata. Lineage (NCBI taxonomy): Eukaryota > Viridiplantae > Streptophyta > Magnoliopsida > Asterales > Asteraceae > Artemisia > Artemisia tridentata. Next base: position 385,665,665 of record CP139508.1, read on the forward strand.
CAAATATTACCTAAACTTAGAACTTGTGTTCAATATATAGCAGAAAATCACTACTTGGCAAACAATAACTATTTTGTGTTGACCCATTTAGGGCAACCAAACCAACTATGGGTGTATAACAACTTAACCCACCACTTACTTTATAACAAACCAACTATGGGTGTATATTATCGTAACCCATCGCATATTTTATTAATAATTGTATTTATTACAATTATTACCTAAACTTGGAACTATTGATAATCAACTGATTTTATGCAAACTCTATGGATTCACTCACACTTTGATTTTTGACAATCAACTGGTTTAACTATAAATACTATGGTATTACTCACCCTTTGACTTCGATAATCAACTGTTTATTTACAACTGTTATGGACTCACAAACTCTTTGATTTTGGAAATCAACAGTTTTTACTTACAAACTCTATGAACTCACCAACCTTTGTGTTGACGCTTTTAGCATATATTTATCTCAGGTCCAAAATGAGCAGGGATGGCACGGAGGAGCATGGATACTTCTGAAGGCTATAAATTTTACTATCATTCGAAAACCTATTTAATAAACTTTGAAACAACTGGGACCTCATTTTGTAAACTCTGATATTCGAATGATAAATCTTTTAAAACGACTAAATTGGTGATCGTTTTCTACTATTCAACTGTTGTGCCATGAAGTAACACCCAATTTAAATTCCGCTGCGTATCACAAAATTGGGGGTGTTACAATATATATATATACACACTCGGTTTTTATCCAAATAACAAATAAATAATCGGATTTACGGTATATATATATATATATATATATATATATATATATATACACATATATATACACACACACACACACACTCGGTTTTTATCCAAATAACAAATAAATAATCGGATTTACGGCTACCGTAACAAGAAGGAGAGAGAGACGTGAGACGTAGGAGATGAAGGCGATGGTGATGACGGTGGTGCTAATATTGAACCAAACAAAACCCTAAGGCAACTCCTCTTCGTGCCCTGTTTGTCGCTATTAACCCAAAACACCAAATCTCTTCTTCGAAACAACAAGATGGCGACAGAAATGATGGCGGTTGATGGCAGCTTAGCGGTGGCGTTGGGTGGCCAGATGTGTAGAGAGAGAAAAAGGAGTTGATGAGGTGTAGATGGTGAATGTGGTATTGATGGTGGCATTACACGGTGGTAGAGGTGGCCGGAGGTGGTCGCCGGATGTTGGAGCGGCGCCGGAAAAATGAAGAGTGGGGGTGGTAAATGATCTCTCAAACCCTAAATGGGTTATAATAAGGTTTATATAGGCCAAGAAAAGGACTTTGGAAACCCTAGGGACTGATTATGTAACCTTGGGAATCTTAGGGGTTGGCGGGGAAAATTTAGTCCAGGGACCAATATTATAATTTCTGTTATCTTTTACGAAATGAGGTTCGAGGCACATTTAGGCTAGTAAACAGCGGATTCAAGACACGAAAATTCCGCCATCATGCTCAGAATAATATTTCCAATAAAAACGACCATTCATACGCCTCGTTTCTCACAAATAATAAAATAATCAAATCAAATCATCGGTTGTGCCAGCACGCGTTGTGCACGGTTTTCACGTTTCGCGAGATAACTTCACGTTTTTAAACCAAATGAGTTCAGAAAAGTTCGTATATGGAAAAACAGAGATAATTCCTTATAAAAATAAGTCTGAAAAATTACGGGTTATTACAGTCTCACCTCCTTAAACGGAATCGCGACCTCGTGATTCAATTCCAGTTACCCGTTATGGTTGAAAAGAGATGAGAATACTTACGCTTGATCTCATTCATACATTCCCACGTGAACTCAGGACCTCTCTTAGAGTTCACCGATCTTTGACAATAGGAATACGACTTTACTAAAGTCGTCTGACTTGACGGTCCATGATTTCGATAGGTTTCTCAACAAGGTTTAAACATTCAACAATATGGATTTCTCCTGGAGGAATAGCAACTACCTCATTGGCAAGTCATTTCTTCACATTGCACATAAAAATGTTGCGAACACTGCTGAGTCCTGACGGTAGCTCGAGTTTGTGAGCGACTAGTCCAACTCTAACAAGGATTTCAGAAGGATCAATATAGCGAGGATTAAGCTTTCCACATTTACTAAACATATCACACCTTCTCATGATGAATCCTTAATTATAATCTAGGCTTTAACTGGGAATTCAAGAGGTTTACGTCATATGTCAGCATAACTTTTCTGACGATTCGTGAGCAGCTTGCAACTCGGTTCTGATCTGAACGATCTTCACGGTAGTCTCATGAACAAGTTCAGGGTCAGTAAGTTGGGTATCCCCAACTCCTACCCAACAAGTCGGCGATCGGCACTTGTGACCATAAAGTACTTCGTACGGTGCCGTTGAAATACTGGAGTCGTAGGTATTGTTATAAGGAAATTTGGTCAACTAGAGGTGTATATCCCAACCATTGCCACACTTGATTACTCAGGTAGAGGTGCGGGATTCGCTCCTGAGGTCTAGCTTATGATATAGTAGCAAAAACAGCAAATCGACTTACAAAATGATTTGTGAAATGATTTGTGAAACGGCTTATAGAATATTAGGAAAAACAATTCATCGTTTATAAAATTGTAGCAAAGTCAAAATTTTGATTTTCAATTTGATTCATAACATCGTAGCAAGGCAACAAAATGTTTTATGAAATCGTTGCTAAACGATTTGTAGAACAGTTTACGGGGTAACAGGAAAGCAGTTCGCCATTTATAAAATGGTAATAAGATCAAAATTTTGATTTTCGCAAAATAGCAGTAAAACATTTTGTGGGATGACCGCAAAATGGTGTGTAGAAAAATCAAAGGCAGTTTGTAAATTAATGGCAAAACAGTTTATTATCCTATAAGAGGTTAGCAAGGATAACTGTATTCCCGAGGGACGAGAGGGGAATTAGGTGATTGTCCCAAGGAACGCGGTTCAAGTTATTCCTTAAGGTCTTAATATTTCTGTTGGGCGCGGAATATCTCTGCCATATGGAGAGTTTAGCGAGTTCAGAGTACAACTCTAAAGGAGGAGGTTTATTGCTACTAGCAACTAGTTGGTTGACTCAGTACTGTACTTTGTACTTAACACGAAAACTACAATATCGATTTGGTAAGAGGGTTTGAGGTAGAGGTGACAGTAACATAACCAGACTGTGATGAAAAGTATTCCATACGGGCGAGAAAATATAGCGATTTGAAGGGTATTACGATTGATGAAGTATTGTGATGCAAGTGTGTCGTGTGTAGAAATAAACTTTCGTGATATTCAATATTCGTATACACATGCCAAACTTTACCATTCTCAAAATCAAAAATAATCGGACATAATTCTATTGTAACTACTCCCAGTATCGCAAAGTTCACCTCTGAGTCGGACATAGGTGATCAGGCTACGTCCTAGTGTCCCTGGTTGAATATAGGTGATCAGTCTATATTCACCCGAGGTTCAATGAATTTTGAAATACTCAGCCTAGTTATACGAGTAGTATGTCCTTTACCTCCAAAATCATTTCGAAAAACCACGACGAGTGTACAAACTCGAAATCACATAATGAGATTTCACAAGGAAATAATGTAACTTTGTAACAGGTTCGGTGCGTGCGTAAGCATATGGAAATGCTTATAGTGAACAGATAAAATAGGTGGATATAGAATATTCAATAGTCAGGCACACATCTCAACAAATATATAATCAAGCATCTCATCAACAACTCGTCCCATATACTGTTGGGAACACGTTTTATTTAATTTCAAGTCTTAGTCATGTTTTATTAATTTGGTTGCTTAAATTGTAATGGGCTATATGTTTAGTAAAAGCCCAAGGCACATTAGTAGTCCATGTGCCTTAGGGAATCTAATTAGCATCTAATTAGGATCATTCTAAAAGAGAATATGCTTAAGCATATCCCATGCCTCCACGCCTATAAATACAAGGCATGGGGCATCATTTTACTTGTTGGTTATTTGTTACTCATGCGTAAGCTCTGCTGAATTGTTAAGTGTAATAATAATCTTCCTTCTTCTCTTAATTCTCTTCTTCTCTTTCTCTCGTTGTTACTTGTTTATTATTATTAACGTAATTACTTTAATAGTAGTTTAGTTGTGATTGTTTAACGTGGTAATTAGGAGACTAGATCTAGTGTTACATCAATATTAGGGACCGACAAGTGGTATCATTCGCCTAAGGATAGTTAAGTGTGTGTTATCGAGTAGATCTCATCGTTATTTCATAAGTTTTTTCGTTTGGTTTAAGTGTTTAACGTGGTTTTGTGGAAAATACGATCTAAAATCTTATTTCAATCGCTTATCGTTAAACTTATTAAGTGAAAAGATAAAATACTGAATTGAGAATAGATCTAACGTTAATTACGTGAGTTTTTGTTCAAATTTGAATCGTAAAACACTAGTTTTTTGTTCGTTGCTAGTTGTAGAAATTTCATCACCTTTTGGTTTTTCACGATTAAAATTGCAAATTTCCTTATAATCTACGTAAAATTAGACGTTAAAAACCAAAAACAATCGAATAAATCTCCTTACATTAGGTATAACTAGATAACTCAAGTCTTAATCATTTTGAAGGTTATAAGCTCGAACAAGGATCTCGAAGTATCATGCATCCAACCAACCCAGATATCTTCAAGATACTAAGTATACGCACCCGTGATATTCCATTTCAACCTCAAATAAATAATAAAGAATTAACCCCGTAGTCACATCTTGCGGTTCAATACCCAACACTAGCCTTTTGACGGTTTAAGTGAACTATGATAATGGTTTTTTTCCGATCTTGTCAAAAACGTATCCTCGTGAATATTTGTAATACCAAAATAATATCACACTTACTACCAAAATATTAAATAAAATTGTATCCAATATTTTGTAAGAAATTTCGAACAATGCAATTTCATTCGTGTGATAATGCATTGAGCAGCCCATCCATAAGTCCAACCCAGTTATATCATAACCCGGGCCCAATCCAACTCCATACCCTAATGAATCGGGTATATAACAGACTTCTTTATACACCACTTAACCCTAATTACATTTCATCCGCCTCCCACCTTCTTGTTCTTGTTCATACATTAGCAGCCACCATATCGCATTTCTCTCTTAAATCTCTTTGTTTGATGGTATTCGAACAACAACACAAACACAAATCGAACACACCCTTTTGTGAATCTTGAAAAGAACGACTTCTAGATCTCTAATTGAGGTCTCGGGTAAGGTGTGACACGTTTTTGTTTAAACCGAACCAAAGAAAGGATGAAACAAGATTGTTTTGTCCTTACTTTAATTTTTCGGATATTGAAAGAGGCTTTTGCTTCGAAAGATAAATCGATGATGACTTGGTTTCATTTCGTTTTGAGCAAATCTTGAAGGTTCTGAAAATCTCATACGAGATACGAAATAAACCAAACTGAGATCTATGATATAATATGTTTTGAGTCCTGTTGAGCTTTATTCCAAGATGGGATAAGTGTTGTAATAAAAAAGTTGTAGATGTGGTTAGGATAGACTTATAGATTTGGTATTGTTTTGATTTTGGTCATCTACTGGTTATGTTCTTCTTCACCTCCTTTTTCTTTTAAGTTTCGATAAGTTTGACCGTTGACTGATTGACCGTTTGCGATAACCCATTTGCGAAAAGCATTTGCGAAAAGCCATTTGCGAAAAAACCATTTGTGAAAAGGGTTTATCGCAAATGCTTTACAAGCATTTGCGAAAGCAGTCCACATTTGAGAAATCAGTCCGGATTTACGATAAAAAAGGGTTTTTTGCAATTACTTATACAAGCAATTGCGAAAAAAACCTTCCGATGACTTTTCCGATCAGTTTTCCGATGAGTTTTCTGATAAATTTTCCGGCCATCTCATTTTTTATACCAGTTTCCGACAACTTTTTATCAGTACATTGAGCACAAATTTACCACAGATTCTGACCAGTAATATCCGACCACATATCGGACCTTTTTACTGACCACTAATCGACCATATAACCCAACCGTTTCTGAAAAATCTTAATAGAACCAGTATTCTGACTAGTGTTATATTTGGACCACGTTATCAGACCATCTTCATGGAACCAGTTTTCCGACCATGTTTATCCGACCTTAAAAATACTCACAGTATGATACAAAGAAAATAGTCATAAGAGTGATAAAATTAATCAGCACAGTATGGACCACGAAAATAGTCATAAACAATGATAACATTTGTAGGACCAGTAAAAATACAATAAAACAGTTTCAAAACAGATTAGATCCACAAGAAAATACGATTTTGACAAGAAAAAATCACACAAATCAACCAAAACTAAAACCTTGTCTCCGATACCAATTGACGGATCGTGTTTTGGATGATATATTGTGAATCGGGAGGTCGGGGATGATGAAAGAACATCATCTCCATGGTTAAAGGTTAGAGAGAGAAAGTGTAGAGAGAGAGAATGAACCTGGAATTATTATTGATAAAAGTGAAATGATAACAAACACAAAACAAGGCTCACCCCTCCATACAATTACAACTTCTACAATCAAAAACAGCCACAGTACCGTCAACAACCATTTCAGCAGCAATATCCTCAGCAACAATATCAACCATCATACCAACCACAGTATCAACAACATCAAATGTTCATGCATCAACATCAATTCCCTCAGCAGCAACAACTTCTTCCACAACCAATGCAGAACTACCAACCATCTTCCAGAGAACCACACTGGTTTACCAAAATGTGTGAGGCCATAAGTAGTCAGCAATCAAGGCATGAAGCAGGTTCTCAAGACACACAACCCATGCTCACACCTGGTAACTATGTGCAGTGGTCCAGTCATTTTCTCCATTTCATTGAACTAAGGAAACCTCACGGGAAATATATGAAGAATGTCATCATTGATGGACCATATCCAGCACCTACAACAACCATTCCCGGTGACACAACTCAAGTTCCTCCAAGAGAAGCGACAACAACCCTCACTCCTATAGCTCAACTAACTGCAGAACTAGTCCTACAATAAGAGGCTAATGAGCTAGCTATGTCTTATATACTCCAAGGGATTCCCAATCATATATTGATGAACTCAAATAAGTACATTTTATTACTATCATTTATCCTATTAATTTGACTTGTTTTACTATATTATGTATGAGGATTGATACTTAATCGTTTACTTTTGTAATTCTCAGGTAAAAACAAGCATTTGGTGAAACTTAGCGATTTTGGACTAATAATGGAGCAAAACATGCATAAAGTTAAGAGTCTACTGAAATGAAGAAGATCAAGACTAATCTGCTCCAGATGCGCCGCATCTCACTCATGACATGCGCCGCATCTCTATCAAGATATCACCAGATACGATCCAAGATACAAGAGGACATGCGCCGCATCTAATCATGGAGTTACGCCGCATCTTCTGGCGGTGTACGAATATTCCTGAATATTATAATCTTGGACCCCACGCGAAGTTAAGTACATGCACCGCATCTACTTATTAGATGCGCCGCATCTTCCCTCAGACAGAAACTATAAATACCCCAAGGCCAGACGAATTTCGTGTGCATTATCAGAGTTTCGAAGTCCGAACAGAAGAACCGAAGGACGAATTCAGTCAAGGAGGCAGCACAAGACACACCCAAATCAAAGATACAAGAGCTGTAAGAAGGTGCTGCATGTGTTTAATTCATTAAGTAGTTTTGTTTTATTGTGTTAGCAAACTTTAATTCATCAGGATTGGTGGCTTGTGTAATGTGACAACGAAAGATTGCACTCCCTTTAATACTTGCTTTCCCATCAATTAAAGTTTATATGTTGATGTCTTTGGTTACTACTTATTAGTGCATTGATAACCTCTGTGTTTATTAGTGGCTTGCGGGCATTTGACTGCGGGACATAATGTGGCTCCCACGGTTATTACTAAATTGATCACTTAGGAATAACTTTTAGACATAAGTAATCATTAAGGGTTTACTCGCCGATAAGATTAGGACCAACGAGAAAGGGTTAACTACATACACTTCATATAAGGCTATCAATAAAACAAGTGACAATCTACTTAATCATAAGGACAGCCCTCTTATTGTCTCGAGTATCTATCTGTGTACGTGTGTGCTACTTGCTGATTCGTGCCTATTGGTTTATTTTATTATTTAATTGCAAACAAATCGTGCCAGTCTCTCAGGCTGAAACCCCCTTGCGTTAGGATATTAAAATACTGATTAGAATAACTAGATAATACGTTCCACTCTTAGTGATCGACACTCTACTTACCATTATATTCATACTGACCGGGTACACTGCTCGTTAAGTGTGTGTGTTATTGATAAGTCGGCTAAATATAAATTTAAAACTTGAGTAGGCATTAATACTGCTAAACCGCAACGACACATCGCACGCATCATATATTCAGGAGTATTGATGCCCAAAAGACAGCCAAGGACATGTGGGAGCACGTACATCTGCTTATGGAAGGTACTGAACTGAATCAAGAGGATTTGGAATCAAAGTTGTACATGGAATACACACACTTCATGATCGAACCTGAGGAATCCTTGGAATCATACTATCACCGTTTCACCAACATCATTTATGATCTGGATTGCCACAATATCATCCTACCAAAGATTGCTATCAACTCCAAGTTTTTGGGATGCCTCGGCCCAGATTGGAAGAAGTACGTCACATTCGTTTGACAAGCTAAAAAGATCAATGACGTGTCTTATGGATTGTTATATGATTACCTAAAACAACACCAATCTGAGGTTGATAAGGATCGAGTTGCACGTGGAGGATTCTCACCAGCACCTACTCCAAACTCACTTTCTCTCATGGCTCAATCACATTTTGCACCAAACCAGGAGTTTGTTCCACTACCATCATCTCAATCGGGCTTTGCACCTCAACCGTCAAACCAAATTGTCCCTTATGAAGCACCATCTCAATACCCTAAAAATCAACTCATCCAATATGACAACATTGATTACAACATGTACTCAAATGTTGACACTGATGAAGATGATGCCTTTCAATCTATGAATGAAGGATTTAAACTGATCGCCCGTGCATTCAGCAAATTTTCTAACAAATCGAACAATCATTTGAGATCTTCATCGAATACCAGAAACCAAGCAGTCATCAATGATGGAAGAGTAGAGATTCTGAATAGGTCTTCAGGAAGGTTTGGGTCAGGAAACATGGGGAATTCAGGTGGTCAACGATTCAGCTCAGGAAGTGGTAGAAACAGTATGGGAAATTCTCAGAGAAGGAATCAGTTTGCTGACAAAGGTAAAGGGATTGCTAATACTTCCATCACTTGCTACAATTGTGGGGGTAATTGTCACATGGCAAACGCATGCCCCAAACCAAGGACTATGGGTAGTACATACCATAAAGAAGCTCTTCTCATGGCACTGAAGGATGAAAAGGCCAGTGGAATGTTGACAGATAAAGAGCAGAGTTTTATGGCAAATGTCTACTCCGATGATGAAATGGAGGATCTGGAGGCTAATGCTGCACTCATGTTAATGGCCAACATGCAGGAGATGAACATGACCTAGACAGGCCCGGTATATGACTCCGATGGCTTATCTCAGGTATCTGAAGCAGATTTTCTAATTCATGAAATTGCATCACCATCTGTATCTACGTCTGCACAAGATAATTTTGCTCAACATGAATCATCATTCTCATCTTCAGACAATGATCAAATAAACACAGTGGTTACCTTTGATGATGATCAAATTAAACTAGTAGTTTCTTTTGATGATTCTTTTGACGATGAAAATTCTGAACATCTTGAGCAAAATGATCCTATGCAAGATTCGAATTCAGAACTCATGACCTTATTGCTTGCCACCCAATCACAATTGAATGCACATAAATCCCAGATGTACAAATGTAATGACATGAACAAAAACTTAAAAGCCAAAGTTGCACTGTTAACAAAGGACCTTGAGTGCTACAAGAAACAACTTTCAAATTATGAAAATCAAGAAAAACGTGAGAAAAGTTTTGAGATTGCATTCCAAGAGTCATACGTAAAAGTACAAAATTTGGAACATCAAATTCGTGAACTGACCGTTTCCAAGAATGAAACAATTTCACAAAAGGAACAAGAAATATTTGATTTTCAAAAACAGGTTGACATTCTCCAATCGAAAATTTCTAAAACCAAAACAGAATTGTCAACTTGTCAAACAAATTTTTCTGAACACAAAGAAGCTTCAAGGAAACGTGTCGATTCATATCTTGAAGAAATTGTGACATTGGAAGGCAAACTTAAGGATTTTCAAAACGTGGTTTATAAAGCGGGTAATTCTGTAACAGCTCTTCGAAATCTAACTGTCAAACCAAATCCTCGCGGATATGGATTTGCAATCGGATGTGATCAACCTCGTTTTTTAAACAAAGCACTCGAGTCAAACCCTAAGTTGTACAGTGCCGAATTGTTGTTTGATGATACGTTTCAACATGTGGTTGTTCGAGTGTCGATCAAAGATGAGTCATGTAAAATATAACAAACCATATGATTATTCGAAAGCACCTCATATTAAAGAATCTTTTGTACCTCAAAAAGAGAAATCTTTACAACCGTGCTCTTTAAATGAAATAAATACTTCATCTGAAGTTGCTCCAGTTACCACTGTTGCCCAAATCAATGGTCCATTACCAAGTCAAGGTGATAATGAACAAATGCCAAAAGAATGTTGGGAATTATAATACGAATCAAGAAAAGACAACTTAGGTCTGGTAGTTTATCTAAGTTAGGTCTGTTTGTGTTATTAGGTCTGGTAATGTAATGTTAAGTCTGGTAGCATGTTTAAGTCTGGTTGACTTGTAAAGTTAAGTCTGGTCGTGAAGTTAGGAAAGTTTGTTAGAGTTATGTTAGGAAAAGATACAATGCGTGTATGTATCTTTATAGAAGATTTGTGTATATCTTCTGAGTCGGTTAGGGTTTCCTTGTGTTATAAAAGGATCCCTAAAGATTGTTAGTTCGTGTGTGAGTTGTACGAGTTCACTATTGTGATTATCAATATACGAAGTTAGTGATATCTCTGCTTGTGTTCTTAATTGTTCTTGTTAAGATTCCGCATTAACAATAACAATCACCTAGGGTTTCTCACTTAGATTGGTTCGGATTTATCCTAACCATCTACTAGGTATTCAAGACTACTTAGTGATCCATATACAATTCGTGGACCAACAAGTGGTATCAGAGCAAGGAGAGAGACTCTGAATTCGAAGAACACTAAATCTTAAAAACCTAATTCTCACTCAAATCACCCTTCACAATGTCTGAATTCGATAAGCCTGTTAACACTGAAACTTTCTCAATCCATAACAGTGAGGATGAGAAATCAAACCATGAAGATGAAGAAAAAACTGAAACCAGTAACTCCCAAACACAACAACAACCCATCCCTTCCACAACCACAATCTCAAACATAAAACTTCCATTACTGAAAAGAGAAGAGTATGATATATGGGCCATGGAGATGGAACATTATCTGGAATACATTGATAGCGATGTATGGAAGGTGATTCAAAAGGGAAATTCTAAGAAGAGAATTTCACAAGGGAATGATGGGCAGCTCAGAATAATGCCACCAGTATCTGCTGAGGAGATTATGGCTGTCTTGATGCAAAGGAGATGTGGGAGGCTATCAAGAAACGATTTGGAGGCAATGCTAACTCCAAGAAGATGCAAAAGGCTGTTCTTAAACAGCAATTTGAGACATTCAGTGTCTCAAAGACTGAAGGTTTGGAGAAGGGCTATGACAGATTTCAACATCTGTTAACACAACTGGAAGTTCATGGTGCAGCAGTCTCAAATGAGGATGCAAATCACAAATTCCTTAGATCTTTACCATCAGAATGGGGCAATGTATCTGTGGCGATGAGGATTAAGGAGGAAGTAGATTCTATGACACCTGATGACCTATACAATAATCTCAGGATGTTTGAAAGGGACATCAGTAACAACACTCAGGCTTCAACCAGTTCATCAAATGTTGCTTTTGTGTCACAAAACAAAAGCAGTACTTACAAGGTTAAATCTGGTGGTGTTAGGTCTGGTAACTATGAAACTCCTTCAAGTGAAAGGTCTGCTTCAAGTTTTACTGATGAAGTGATACATTCTTTCTTTGCCAACCAAACTGAAGATGAAAGCTTTATTAGTGAAGACCTTGAACAGATTAATGATGCTGAAGTTGAGGAGATGGACATAAAATGGCACATTGCCATGGTTGCTTTAAGGGTCAAACGATTTCAGAAGCAATATGGAAGGACCATCAACTTCAACAACAAATCACCAGTGGGATAGACAAAGAGGATAATTGAATGCTACAACTGTCACAAGCATGGACATTTTTCAAGAGATTGTCCAGAGAAGAAGCCTGCTAATGTGAAAAGAGATGATGATGGGAAGATGGAAAAGAATCAGATGAGCCTGCTGACAATGGAAGCTGGAGGAGTCAACTGGGGTGAGCACCCAAGAGTAAATGAGGAGTCTGATCAAGCTCTCATGGCCATTGGTAATGAGGTATCATTATGCTCTAAATTATGTACTGACTCATATAATCATGTTAAGGCTTTGTGTGATGAGCAGCAAGAACAAATAGGTGATCTAGAAGTAAATTTATTAGCACATAAAAATGCTGTAAAAACTTTAGAAGCACAAAAGGTCACCCTTCAAAACCAACATGCTGCTTTAAATAAAAAACTATACTTTCAAGCTAATAAAATATACGAACAAGATGAAAAGCTTAAAAGGTATAGACAATTAGGGCTTAAAATTCAGAAGGAAAGGGATGAGCTGAGAAAAAGGGTAGATCAGTGGAACAGTTCAAATAATAACTTGTTTAAGTGTTGGGATTCTCAAATTAAGTCAAATAAAAAATGTGGCTTAGGATATGAGGAAAATGAGAATAGGGCTATATTTAAGAATAAAGAAGAGGACTATGCTGATAAGCCTTTGTATAATAGGTTTGTTAAGACTGGTGACTTTAAGGGAGTACCACCACCTTTGAGTGATGACTATACTCCTCTTGAAAAAGAAGAGTTGGATGATTCACTCTTTGTGTATGGTAAGAAAGGTCCTCAAGTGCCTGAACCAATCACCTCAGAGGACAAATCCAGTAGGTATTCTTCTTGTCAATCCAATGACTCTGAAGGATCTATTGATGGTTCCTCTGATCACTCTAAGTCTGAGTCAAATAATGAGGAAAAAGAGAATCCTGAACCTAAGGTTGTTGAGAAGTGTGAACCTGTTGTTACTAAACCTGTAGTGACTGAACAAAAGGCTGAGACAGTTAAACTTAGTTGTGTCAATCACATAAAATCTCCTAGGGAATCTGTTAAAATGAGTGAGTCACCTAGAAGTAATAGTGTTCACAGAGAAAGTAGGAGTAGTTATACTTATGCTCCTAAAAGATGCTTTGTGTGTGGAAGTTTGAGTCATTTAATAAGAGATTGTGACTTCCATGAAAAGAGAATGAAAAGAGAGGCTGAGCAAAAGAGAATGAATGTTAATAAGGTTCATGGTTCAAATAAACCAGTTTGGAATAATGCTAGTAGAGTTAATCATGCTAACCAGTTTGTTCCCAGACCTGTTCAACTAAATAACACTACCAGACCTAACTCTTTTGTTAGTTCTGGTAGACCAAATTTTAGGTCTGGCTACAGAAACTTTAATATGAATAGGCAAAATGTTAATTCTATGAGGCCTAATGTGAACTCTGGTTTTGTGAGACCCAAACAAACTTTTCAAAAACCTCAGGTGAATGCAAATTTTCAAAGAAATAATTTTTATAAAGCTCATTCACCTGTGAGAAGACAAGTTGCAAAGCAAACAGCAAAACCTTTAAAGGGGAATGGGGGTTCTGCTGTTAAGACCTCAGCATGTATGTCTTGGGATTCAAACAAAAATAAATCCATGTATAAATCCCAAAACAACAGTGGATCAGGTTCAATTAAGAAATTTAAGCATATTGATCCACAAGGCGGACCCAAGCCTACTCAGGCCTGGGTTCCTAAGAGAAACTAATTTCTCTTCTTTTTGTGCAGGATCATCCACTTTGCTATATGGAAGATAGAGGAATACTTGACAGTGGATGCTCTGGGCACATGACTGGTAACAAGAACTATCTTAATGATTTTCATGAATTCGAAGGAGGTTTCTTTTACTTTTGGAGGAAGCAAGGGACAAATAACTGGTAAAGGAAGAATTATTGTGGGCAACATAGAATTTGACAATGTATCTTTTGTGAAAGAACTTGGGCAGTTCAACCTTTTCTCAATATCACAAATTTGTGATACTCAGCATAAGGTGCTTTTTACTGAAACTGATTGTCTTGTGTTGACTCCGGACTTTAAGATGCCTGAAGAACATCAGATTCTTCTTAAAGTTCCCAGACAACACAAAATGTACAGTTTTGATATGAAAGCATCTAATCCTGCAAAAGGTGCTACCTGTTTAATTGCAAAAGCTACATTGGATGAATCTAAGTTGTGGCACAGAAGGTTAGGCCATGTGAATTTCAAAAACATGAATAAACTTGTGAAGAATAACCTTGTGAGAGGTTTGCCTTCAAAATTGTTTAAAAATGATCATACTTGTGTGGCTTGCAACAAGGGAAAACAACATAGGGCATCTTGTAAGGTTAAATTAGAAAGATTAATCACTGAACCTTTACATACCTTACATATGGATCTTTTTGGCCCTACATCTGTCCATAGTATTAATCATGCATGCTATTGCCTTGTCATTACAGATGATTGCACTAGATATTGTTGGGTGTTCTTTATGTCTAGGAAGGATGAAGCTACCCCTTTGATTCAAACTTTTATTAGACAGATTGAAAACCTTATTGATAAACGAGTTAAAATCATTAGGAGTGATAATGGCACTGAGTTTAAAAACAAAAGCATGCTAGATTTTTGTGGTAATAAAGGAATTAAGCAACAATTCAGTAATGCAAGAACTCCTCAGCAAAATGGAGTTGCAGAGAGAATGAACAGGACACTTATTGAGGCAGCTAGGACTATGCTAGCAGATTCACTTTTACCTACTACATTTTGGGCTGAAGCAGTCAGCAATGCCTGCTACATCTTTAATAGGGTTAGAGTGACCAAGCCTCAAAATAGAACCCCTTATGAGCTTATGTTTGGCCATAAACCAGTTGTTAGCCATATAAGACCTTTTGGGTGTCATGTTACCATTCTTGATACTTTAAGTGTTCTTGAAAAATTTGAAGGAAAGTCTGATGAAGGGTTTTTACTTGGGTATGCATTAAACAGTAAAGCCTTTAGGGTTTACAATCTAGTATCCAAGAAAGTAGAAGAAAATCTGCATGTAAACTTTCTTGAGGAAAAACCCAATGTCAAGGGAATTGGTCATAGATGGATGTTTGATATTGATTATTTAATTGATTCTATGAATTATATTCCTGTCTCCAAGGAGAATCAAATTAACCCTATTGCAGGTACCCAAGAAGTTTCTAACATTGCAGGTACCAAAGATTCTTCAAATTCAGGGAACATTGATGATGTGGCTGAACTCGTTGTGATTCCATCTACAGAGAACAAGTCTGCTGCAGCTGAAGCAGTAATCAAGCATTCTTCCTCTCAGGAAATAGATTCTGAAGTTAAGTCTGGCAATGTCATATCCCCTAACATTACCAGTACTTCCCATTTTAAGTCTGGTAGTGGTGCTCTACCAGACCTTTCTTCAAGTACTGCTTGTGCTGATTCTGAGATGCCAGAACTTGAAGTATTTCCTAATCCTAATGAAGGTGTCTTTAATGGGGCTTCCTATGATGAAGGAGGCATTATTACTGATTTCAACAACTTACCCACTGAAGTGGAGGTTAGTCCAACTCCCACTCTCAGGATCCACACCATTCATCCCAAGAGCCAAATAATTGGTAACCCCAAGTCTGCTGTTCAAACAAGAAGTAGAGTGCAACATCACTCTGATTCTCTTGCACTCATTAGCCTGATTAAGCAACAACAAAGGGTCAATCATAAGGACCAGCAACATTGCTTATTTGCTTGCTTTCTTTCTCAAAGTGAACCCACTACTGTTTCTGAAGCTTTAGGGGAGGAAAGTTGGGTAGAAGCTATGCAAGAAGAGTTGTTGCAGTTCAAGCTACAGAAAGTATGGGTTCTTGTAGACCTACCTAATGGAGCTAAAGTTATTGGTACTAAATGGGTCTTTAGGAATAAAAGGGATGAAAGAGGGGTAGTTGTAAGGAACAAAGCAAGGTTGGTAGCACAAGGATACAAACAGGAGGAGGGCATAGATTATGATGAGGTTTTTGCTCCTGTAGCAAGGATTGAGGCTATCAGGTTATTTTTGGCCTATGCATCATACATGGGATTCAAGGTATATCAGATGGATGTCAAAAGTGCTTTCCTTTATGGCACTATTGAAGAAGATGTGTATGTACATCAACCTCCTGGTTTTGAGGATCCTGCTAACCCCAATCAAGTGTATAAGGTTATTAAAGCTCTATATGGTCTTCATCAGGCTCCTAGAGCTTGGTATGAAACTCTTTCACAGTTTCTTGAAGAACATGGATATATCAGGGGTGTAATTGACAAGACTTTATTCATTAAGAGAGACTAGAAGGATATTATTCTTGTCCAAATTTATGTGGATGATATCATTTTTGGATCAACAAGAAAGTCTTGGTGTGATGAATTTGAAGGTTTAATGAAGAGCAGGTTTGAAATGAGCTCAATGGGAGAACTTACATTTTTCTTGGGACTGCAAGTTAAGCAAAAGGATGATGGACTTTTTATTTCTCAAGACAAGTATGTTGCAGAAATTTTGAGAAAGTTTGAGTTCTCAAATGTGAAGACAGCAGTCACTCCCATGGAGAATAAAGTGCCTTTAACAAAGGATGAAGATGCTGCTGATGTGAATGTGCATCTTTACAGATCCATGATAGGTTCCCTCATGTATCTTACTGCTTCTAGACCTGATATTATGTATGCAGTTTGTGTTTGTTCACGCTTTCAGGTTCAACCAAAGACTTCACATCTTCATGCTGTGAAGAGAATCTTTAGGTACTTAAAGGGCAAACCAAATTTGGGCCTTTGGTATCCTAAGGAGTCAACTTTTGACCTGACAGCTTATTCAGATAGTGACTATGCTGGTACAAGCCTGGATTGGAAATCAACAACAGGAGGTTGTCAGTTCCTTGGAAGGAGGTTAATATATTGGCATTGCAAGAAGCAGACGATTGTGGCTAATTCAACTACTGAGGCTGAATATGTAGCAGCTGCTCATTGCTATGGACAAGTTTTGTGGATTCAGAATCAGATGCTGGACTATGGTTTGAATTTTATGAATACTGTTATCCACATAGATAATAAGAGTACTATCTGTATTGTTAAGAATCCAGTATATCACTCTAAAACTAAGCATATAGAAATCAGGCATCACTTCATTAGGGATTGCTTTGAAAAGAAGTTGATTAGAGTGGAGAAAATACATACAGATTTTAATGTTGCTGACCTGTTAACTAAGGCATTTGATGGTCCTAGATTCAATTATCTGGTAGTTAACATTGGTATGATGAACCCCTAGTTTGAGTTAAGGGGAGGTTTGGCCTAAGGGGAGGTCAAAACTGTGAAGTATGTAAAGTATGAATACTTACCAGCATTTAGGTTATCTTTAAGTTTTGTAGTTTTGTTTTTAGTTCTGTTAGTGATAAAAAAAAAAAATTGTTTTTATATGTGTCTTTTATTTCTTTTATAGGCAATGCTGGATTAAGTATATTTTCACAAGTTGTTAAGTGAGACTATTGGAACTTCTCACTTGGTGGAGGTGCTTTGCACTAACACATCAAAAGGTTATCAGTCCACCTTGTCTCATCAACATAAGGACTGGCTAATCCTGAGCAAACGGCTAACAGGTAAAGATTGCTCAAATCCGTTTATGGCTGACAATTTGCCAAAAATTGTATGGTATTCAACTCACCATATCTAAGATAAGTGAAGAGTTGGCTAGCCCACAAGGTTATGGCTTGTGGTAAAGGCTGTGGAAAACCATAAATGGTAATCAATTCACCATGATGAGGTGCTTTTCCATCAAAGAATTGACTAGTCCAGAAGCAAACGGCTTTTGGTAAAGACTTAACAAATCCGTTGATAAGCTGATGATTTGCTAAAAATCATATGGTTATCAGTGTACCATGGTCTTACACACCAAAACATTTGGCTACTCCAGTAGTGATGGCTATTGGTAAAGAGACATCAAATCCATTAAATTTCAATGATTCACCTCTCACAGGTGTTAACACACCTGGAAGTGATGAGAATAGATATGAAACTTAATATGAATTGATGTACATATAGTCAATATTGCTGCAAAGACCATATCAGAAGAGCTTATCAAGATTCAAGCTGCTAGAAAGGATCAAGACCTAAATACAATTCAAAGTGTTCAAGATTCAATCCTCAGAAAGCTTAATCAGAAGAACTTGAAGTTCATGGAGCATGAAGATCAAGTTAGGGGAGGATTGTTGGGAATTATAATAGGAATCAAGAGAAGACAAATTAGGTCTGGTAGTTTATCTAAGTTAGGTCTGTTTGTGTTATTAGGTCTGGTAATGTAATGTTAAGTCTGGTAGCATGTTTAAGTCTGGTTGACTTGTAAAGTTAAGTCTGGTCGTGAAGTTAGGAAAGTTTGTTAGAGTTATGTTAGGAAAAGATACAATGCGTGTATGTATCTTTATAGAAGATTTGTGTATATCTTCTGAGTCGGTTAGGGTTTCCTTGTGTTATAAAAGGATCCCTAAAGATTGTTAGTTCGTGTGTGAGTTGTACGAGTTCACTATTGTGATTATCAATATACGAAGTTAGTGATATCTCTGCTTGTGTTCTTAATTGTTCTTGTTAAGATTCCGCATTAACAATAACAATCACCTAGGGTTTCTCACTTAGATTGGTTCGGATTTATCCTAACCATCTACTAGGTATTCAAGACTACTTAGTGATCCATATACAATTCGTGGACCAACAAATGCCAAAAGAATTTCGCGTTCTTAAATATTTCAAAACATTTATGGAGGACATTCAACTTTTGGAAAACGCTATTGAAAGAAATTCTGAAATCAAAGTCTCCACTTTTCTCTCTCCTTATGAGAAAGAAAAGCGAGAAGTTTTTCAAAAACAATTCTTGCCACTTGTTAATCACCTGCGACTTTGTGCAACTCAATGGGAACAGGATCTCCAGTCAGAAGTTGTATCAATGATGAGTATTTTCAATGCAAAAGATGTCAAAATTGCAAAACAAAAAGGTCAAAAGAAAGCTTTAGAAAAAGATGTTGATCGACTCTTGATGAATGTTCTCAGTTATGATGTGATATCTGTGATAATGAATTTGATTTATTTGTCATGTCATGAATTGCTTGTTGATGATCACTGTGATAAACTTGAGACAATGAGAATTGAGAATGAAAATCTGAGAAAAGAAAATGAGAGACTCAGACAAATCAATGGTGATGTGGAAACCAAGTGTGCAAACGAAATTTTCAAACTTAACCAAAGGTTGAATTGGGTTCAAACTCAGAGTTCTAATTTTGAGTTAAAATACCAACGTCTAAAAGAATCTTTGTCATCTCAAAACATTCATGGTTCAGAACATCAAGATCTTACAAAAGAAATTGATGTTTTAAAACATCAAATTTTTGAGTATGAAAAAGATATTGGTGACGTTTGTGAAAATAGAAATGAAACTATTCGGTTAAACAGAATCTTGGATTCAAAAAATCAAGAACTAAAACACATCATTGTTGATTTGAAAGAGAAACTCATAGTTTTAGAAAAAGGAAAAATGCCACAAACAGATGTGATTGCATCAGGAATGAACAAGAATGATAGAGCACCTAAGCAAGTATTATCCCAAACCACTAATGCGAATACTTCAACTTCCACAGGATTAGGCAAGACCTCTAAGGATAGCAGACCAAAGACAACAAAGAGACAAAAGAAGCATAGAGTCTGGCAACCTAAGGGTGGATTATCTAATAATGCTGAAGTAGAAGTTAATGCAAGAAGTTTGCATAAGAAGCATGATATGTCAAACATAGAATCTAGCTTATCTAAGTATAATTCTAAGAATGATGTATTGAATGCTGGAACTTTAAATGTTATGAATGATGTACTTGTTGATGCTTCATGTGTGTTTTGTCATGCTAGTTTATTATCTGGTAATCATACAAAGTGTGTTGCTAAAACTCTGTTGACTCGCAAAAAGAAACGATCTAGTGGCATTTCCTCTAGGTTCACTACTGCCTCCAAGTCCATATTAGGAAAACCACCACTAGTAGTTTTTGAAGAATCTGTTGAAAAACCCATAGCTGCATCTAGGACAAACAAATCACCAAGTGCATTTATTAGGAGAATGGCTGAGACTAGTTGGACGTGGCAGCGCTGGTTACAAAACACACCTAGCTTTAAATGGGTACCTAAAATGCTTAAAACATGTGTTACTAACCAAACGATTCCACCGTTACCAAACCTGCCTCTATGTCAACTTCTGGTGATGCAGGTGATCCAAATTGTTCTATGGATTGTTGATAGCGGCTGTTCCCGACATATGACCGGCAATCTCAAGCTTCTTGTAAACTTTGTTGCAAAGTTCATTGGAACGGTCAGATTCGGGAATGATCACTTCGCTGCTATTATGGGTTATGGAGATTACGTAAATGGGAACATCGAAATTAGCAGGGTTTATTACGTTGAAGGCCTAGGTCATAATTTGTTCTCAGTCGGCCAATTTTGTGATGGTGATCTAGAAGTGGCATTTAGGGAGAAAACTTGTTTCATTCGAGATCTTGAAGGGAATGACCTCATGAAAGGGAAACGTGGCACCAGTCTGTATACTATTTCCTTCGAAGGCATGACAGCTTCCTCTGCAATATGTTTACTATCCAAGGCACATCCCACAAAAGCTTGGCTATGGCACAAATGGATGTCTCACCTGAACTTCAAAACCATGACCGAGCTTGCTCGCAAAAAGTTGGTAGACGGCCTTCCAAAATTCAGATACGCCAAAGATCATCTATGTCCCGCTTGTGAGCAAGGAAAATGTACTCGTACTCATTTTCCTCCTAAACCAGAGCACAGTACTGATCACGTACTTTAATTGTTACATATGGATCTATGTGGCCCTATGCGTGTTCAAACTATTAATGGGAAGCGGTATATTCTGGTAATAGTCGATGATTACTCAAGATGGACTTGGACTTATTTTCTTCGCAGTAAAGATCAAGCACCGTCCATGATCATCACCTTTCTCACAAAGATTCAAGTTCAGTTACGCAACACCGTCAGAAAAATTCGAATAGACAATGGCACTGAATTCAAGAATCAGACTCTTCGGGAGTATTATGAGAAAGTGGGTATTGAACATCAAACGTCTATCGCTCGCAGCCCCGAACAGAACGGTGTGGTCGAAAGGCGCAACCGAACTTTAGTGGAAACAGCTAGAACAATGTTAATCAATGCTCAGTTACCAGATTCCCTATGGGCCGAAGCCGTTTCAACAGCCTGTTACACCCAAAATAGATGCATGATCACTAAAAGGCACACCAAGACACCATATGAAATTGTTCACCGCCGAAAACCAAACATCAATTACTTTCATGTCTTTGGAGCTCTCTGCTATCCAAAGAATGATCGTGATGACCTTGGAAAATTGAAGGCCAAAGCGAACATCGGAATTTTTGTTGGGTATTGTGAAAATTCAAAAGGATTCAGAATTTGGAATCGTCGTACTAGAGAGATTCAGGAGACAATCCATGCTAATTTCGATGAGCTCACAGAAATGGCTTCTGAGCAAAACAGCTTAGAACCCGCACACAACCGTCTCAACTTTCCTGAATCTTCAGCTGCATCTTTATCGTTCAACAGAAAGGATTTAGAAGATTTGTTTGCTCCTCTGTTCGATGACACTCTAGTTAATCGTGCCTCTGATGTATCCACCAATTCTGCTGCTCAAACCATACCAAATCAAGCACCTGATACACCAGCAACTACTTCCACAACAGTTGCTGACGAAGCACCTTAACCAGAACCGTCATCATCAGTAGATCAAACACCTTCTACTTCTGAGCCTGCAGCTGAAGGACCCCCTATCATTCTTCTGAAGTACCCACTCTAGCAGGTTATGACGACAATGCATTCTTCAATCCTTTTGCGCTGTCTCCAACCATTCTTGATATTGCAGAGTCATCGACACGCAACTTGGAGCCGTCAAACCTGCACCATAATTATCAACACTATCCATCCACTCATAAATGGACAAAGGACCACCCCTTAGTAAACATCATTGGTAATCCAGAAAACCCAGTCATGACAAGACAAAGACTCCATGCAGATGGTGAAACCTGCATTTATGCACCCACCGTTTGTCAAGCCGAACCCAAAAACATCAAGGAAGCCCTCACTTATGACAACTGGATTGAATCCATGCAAGAGGAATTGGAACAATTTAAGCGGTTAGAAGTATGGGAACTGGTAGAGAGACCAGATGGGGTTTATGTCGTTGGATTGAAATGGATCTGGAAAAAAAAGTTAGATGCAGATGGTACTATCATTCATAACAAGTCCCGCCTGGTTGTAAAAGGATTCAGCCAAGAAGAAGGAATCGACTTCGAAGAATCATTTGCTCCAGTTGCAAGGCTCGAGGCTGTTTGCATGTTTCTGGCTTACGCGGCTCACAAGAACATAACTGTTTACCAAATGGATGTGAAGACTGCATTTCTTAACGGCCAACTCTGGGAAGAAGTGTACGTTTCCCAACCAGAAGGCTTCGTGGACCAAGAACATCCAAATCACGTATATAGGCTAAAGAAAGCCCTTTACGGTCTTAAACAAGCCCCAAGGGCCTGGTACGACAAGTTATCTGCTTTCTTACTTTCAAACCACTTTACTAAAGGAACTGTGGACCCGACTTTGTTTATACAAAAACACGGGGAGGACATTCTCATCGTACAAATTTATGTAGATGATATCATTTTTGGATCAACACATAAAAAGTACTCAAATGCTTTCGCAAAACTAATGAAAAATAACTTTGAGATGTCCATGATGGGTGAACTGAAGTTCTTCTTAGGACTGCAAGTTCATCAATCACCCCGTGGTATATTCCTTAGTCAGTCCAAGTATGCTCAGGAAATCCTGAAAAAGCATGGTATGACCAGCTGTGACACCTATAACACCTCTATGTCTTCCTCATCCCCGAAGCTAGATGCTGACATACATGGGATACCCATTGATCCAACCAAATATCGTAGTATGATTGGGTCGATCATGTATCTCACAGCTAGCAGACCGGATGTTGTATTTGCCACGTACCTTTGCTCCCGATATCAGTCAAGACCAACTGAGCGGCATTTGTCAGTCGTTAAAAGAATCCTTAGATACATAAAGGGAACCATTAATTTGGAGATCTGGTATCCAAAGGATTCTGGATTTGAACTTGTTGCATTTTCAGACGCTGACCATGCAGGGTGCTTAGACACACGCAAAAGTACATCAGGGGGAGTAAAGTTTTTGGGTGACAAGCTCGTCTCTTGGCAATCAAAGAAGCAAGACTGCACATCACTGTCGTCTACAGAATCGGAATACGTTGCCATGTCAGCATGCTGCGCTCAAGTCATTTGGATGCGATCTCAGCTGATGGACTATGGATACGTCTTCAATAAGATTCCTATGTACTGTGATTCCAAGAGTGCCATCGCTATCTCATGCAACACCGTCCAACATTCCAAATCCAAGCATATTGCTCTACGCTATCATTTCATCAAGGAGCATGTGGAAATGGGTACTGTTGAATTATACTTTGTGGGTACTGAACACCAATTGGCGGACTTGTTCACCAAAGCCTTGCCCCATGCAAGATTTGTGGAACTGGTTCACCAAATTGGCATGAGGTGTTTGACTCCGGATGACTTAAACAATTTTCTTCTTCAAAATTAAAAAGAGTCAAACATCAAAACTATCTTTGTAAATAATTATTGAAAAACACAAAAAGATTTTTCATTTTTCTATATTTAAAAATAAAATAAAAATGAACATGCAAGTACAAATCCTTATTTAACACTTTGTTTTTTTTTTCAAAATTTGTACTTGCATCGTTTCTTCAAAAATATTGCTTCTAAAGTTTGGTGAAAATCTAGGATTAAGAGTTGTGTGTCTAGTGCGTTAAGTAGAAAACTTAATGTTAGGACTTTGAATGCAAAAGTTTAAGGGACTTAATGTGAGCATGTAGCAAAAAGAGAAATAGGGTCAAATAAAAGTGAAAATAAAATCTGACCGCAGTTAATTTCACTGACATATTTCATCTACCACATTAAACACACTCAACCACTTCATCAACGGCCCTAATTGATTCTGCATATCCGTTCAAGATTGTTCAAATTTGTGAGTGTTTAAATGCTTAACATATGATTATAAACAACGGTTCTTAAGGATTTCACGATCCAACGGTTGAATTTGTCTGAAATAATTGTTTTAGATCTAGGGTTTGCGTAAAATTGGGGAAACTCGATTCAAAGTGTTTATGATGTGTTTAATGGTACGATTATGCTTAGAATATGCTGATAAACACTGTATGCATGATTAATTAAACCCAGAATCTTGTAATATGAATGTTCTTGAATTAGGGTTTAAGCGTACGAATTGGGGAAAATCAATTGTGAGTGTTTTAGTGTAATTAATGCGTTGAAGTGTTGTTATGCCTCGAATTGAATATCTGTTGCTTTGAATTGAACCCAGAAACATCAAATGTGCTTTAATTGATCCTTAGGGTTTATGAAGAACACATGAGCACGTTCAGTTTGAATCTTAGGATTTTGTGGTTAAAAGTTGTTATAACTTGGTCAGATAACTTAGAAACATCATAGGATTCCATTGGAAAAAGCGTGAAAACAAAATCACAAGTGTTTATGATTTGCGAAAAATTTGGTGAATAGTACGTCTTCAAGTTATCGAAATTTCTTGTATAAGAAGTTTTCGAAATTGAAATTGCTTTCGCAATTGACAAAAGTTTTCGCAATTGTCAAAAGTTTTCACAATTGGCAAAAGTTTTCGCAATTGCCAAAAGTTTTCGCAATTGTCAAAAGTTTTCGTAATTGTCAAAAGTTTTCGCAATTGTCAAAAGTTTTTCGCAATTGTCAAAAGTTTTCGCAATTGGCAAAAGTTTTCACAATTGTCAAAAGTTTTCGCAATTGTAATTTCTTTCGAAATTATAAATCAACTTGTAAAGTCATGCTAAGCAATTTAAAGGATCACATGTGAAACTAAAGTTTATCTAATGCTAACTTTCATGTATCCTGCAAATTGGTGTCTGAATGATGTTTCAGGAATCTCATAAATGACTGCACAATCACAACAACCCCTAACTATGCTCACCAAAGAAGAACTGTTCCCACAAGGTTTCAAGGCAAAATATGGGAACAACAATGCCAGGGTTGTCTTTGATAGTATCAAATGTGCTGAACCAAGCTGCTAGATTGTCATTGAAATTCTCAAAAGACACAAGTGCAAGAGCATATTGGAAAATTCAGACAATATTCCAGAATTATACATCCATCAAATGTGGATCACCATTCAGCTTGATGACTATGACAAATACTTCACATGCACCTTGGACCGGAAGCAACTCAAAGTCACTCCCACACACCTACGCAAAGCCTTATCCTTACCCGAACCACCTGAAACCTCTAACAAATATTGACCTGCACCCTCAGAATCTGATATCATCAAATTTCTCATTGATATTGGTTATGATACAGAAAACAGCCATCCACTGACCACCATCTCCCGAGTCAATGCTAAATCCATTCCACAACCATGGAGAACCATTTACTACATCTTGGTTAAATCTGTCTCAGGAAGTGACAGTGGACACGAGCATTCTCGACTATCACACGCTCAACTCTTCTGGGGCATAGTTCATCAGAAAATTCTTGACTATGCTGAACTCATCTGGGAAGATCTTGTCTTTCAAATACGAGGCTAAAGAAAAAAACCATTAACAAGAATTCCATTTTTTCGATAAACCAAAATGCTAATCAGTCTTCTACTTAATGAGAACCCCACCATTTCACCACGACCCGAAGACAAGGAGCTGCACGTGATGAGAATGGATAATACTGTCAATTCAGTTTATTTTCCTAAGGACAGTTCTCACAAACAAGGGTCGAGACTACTAGAAGGATTTTTGACCAACTCAGTTAAGAAGACCCAGGCCTACAAAGACTATGACGATGCCTACAACAAAGGTCAGGTCGGGTTCTCTAAACATGGTGAAGGAACAGGTTCTTCGAATACTCGTTCTAAAAGCAGTAAGGCTGGGAGTGCTTCAAGTGCTTCAAAGCAACCAAGAAAACCACACCCTAGAACCCTAAAAAGATGAGTAAAGACAGATCCAAATCCAAAAATAGAAGAAGGTGGAATTCTTGATGAAGAAGAAACTGAATCAGATAAGTCAGAATCAGAAGAAGAAGTAACTATTCAGATGCATGAGGAAGAAGCTGACATAGAAGTTGACATTGCTACAATAATAGCAATGGAAGCTAGCATGAAGTCACTCAAAGAAGATGACGCCAGAAGGGCTGATCTAAGGGTTGAGGTAATGAGAAAGATGGAAATGGCAAAGGGAGCTGGAGGATCCGGAACTGTTCAAGAAGTAGCTCCGACCCATATTGATCCAATTGATCAACCCAGAGGGTCTATAGCTGCTACTACCACAGCTCAGCCTGATACGGTTTATCAACCCGAGAGGGCTGAGTCAGCTATTCCCCCAACACCATGTCCGGTTAATCAACCCGGCAGTGACAATGAAAAAGAGAAGAAGGTCCTGACTGATGAGGAGATTCCTGATGATATGCTGGAAAGTGAAAAAGAGAAAGAAGGAGTAAAACTTGATGACCCAATTGATTGGTTATCTGAGGATGAACGGGACATTCTTGGGGATAAATCTATTGAAGCTGCCAAAGAACTGGAAACTAAGCACAAGGCAGAACAAGAACAAAAAGAGGAGGCAGAAAGGCTAGCAAAGGAGACAGAAGAGGAAGTTGAAGAGGTGGAAAAGAAAGCAGACAATTATATTAATACACCTCCAAAAATCCCACTTCATTTTACTCTTACTTCTCATGAGGAGTCACAATCAAAGGTTCAAACTTCTCCTAAACCCACAACTCCTCCCACCTCCCCACCTAACACTCCACCACTTCCTCCTAATTCACCACCAAAGGAATCTACTCCTCCGGTCTCACCTCCTAAATCACCAACTCCTCCTAAGGATCCTACCCCTCCAGACTCACCTAATGCATCAACTCATTCTGAATCTTCTTCACGTTCATCATCACCGACAACAAAGAGAAAAGCAACAACAGAGGAAACTCTTAAAGCAATCATCAAGGGCAAAAGTGTGAGAAGAATCGCAAGAGTAACTAGAGTTGAAGTCATCTCACCAACAGCCATGAAGTTGAAGAAAGCTGTTAAACTGGCTCAAGCTCAGAAAGATAACAAGGTAAATGACCAAGTAGCATACTTGAAGAATATGGTCAAAGGGCTATCTGAGCATGTTGATGAATTGCTGAAAACAAAGAAATTGATGGATGAATTCCTGGATGACGATGTCAAGAACAGACTTCTCAAGGAGTCTAAGGTCAACACAAAGCACTATGTCAAGAAGTATATGCATGAGCTTGAGAAGAATATCACATAACACATTGACTCACAAATCGAAGAAAAGGTTCAAGACTTCGCTGCATCAACACACCAACAGAAGCATATTCTTGAATACACCGTTGAAGAACTTCAGGACGCCCTTCTCACCAAACTCCTTGCAAAACCTTCCCTAACCTACACAGAAATACCTATCATTGATGCCATTCGGGCTGATATGGAATCATGCAAGGTTGCAGCTGATAAGGGTAAACGTCCTCATGAAAATGACGACCAAGACCCTGAAACCCAATCAAAGAAACACAAGGATTCAGGCAGTTCACGTCCTCAATTCAAAATCCCAACTGGACCGTCAACTACGACCACATCTCAACCAACAAAAGCTCCAGAATCTGGTCCAACTGCTACTGAGCATCATTTTGAGCACTTCACCACCGATGAAATGGATTTTCAACAGCAAGATGATCAACCTCAGTCTCCACCAAAGACCAAGACTACCACAAGCAAGAAATCTTCTAGCAACACAAACGTGGCCTCATAGTTGGAAAATGATGATGACACAAATGGAAATGAATGGTTTGATCAACTGGCAAGTGCTCAAATTCATGAAGACGAAGATTCTAAGATAGAAGACAGTACGTTTGCAATCACACAACAAGTCAAACATACTCTGAACATCAAGAAGATGACCAAGAAGGAACTTCGTCGGATAAAGAATGATGCATTTAATCTTCTCAAACACAAATCTGCAAGAGCAGCTGAGCTAGAATATCACCTTGAAAACATTGCCCGAGCAATGTCAAGTGAGTTTGACTGGACGAATCCAGACATACTCAGGGTTGATGGGAGAGATAGTAAAAATCGTCCTTACATCACAGACTGGACCAAGCCACTTCCCGTGATTCGCAAACACCATTCAGAAATCATCCCTTACCAATTCTTCTTCAACCACGATCTCGAACTTCTCAAGCATGGAGCCAAAAGCAAAACCAAGTATGCAACTTCAATTACCTTCACCCCAGCAGCAAGTTACCCACAACCAGTCATTGAGGAAAATGCCATTCACCAAGACCTCTTCATCAAACAACTAGTGAATTATGATCGCGATGCTGAATTAGGAATCTACCACTGGTTCGAGAAACGAAGGACTTGGTACCGAAGTAAGCTAGTTAACAAATCTCCGGATTCAGTAAACAGTGTCCTCAGGATTGTGGCAGTGGTTAGTGTCAAGGGAGTGAAGAAGTATGACTACACATTCCTATCTGAAATCAACGTTAGAAGACACGACAACAAACTCTACTCGTTCTCAGAAGCAGACTTCCCAGATTTAAATCTCAATGATATTGAAGACATGTATCTCATCAAAGTACAAGGGAAGCTGCAACATCTCACCACCGATCTTCAATACGCCTTCAGTATGGCTATCTGCCATTTCATCAGAAGAACGATCATCGAAGAACGAGTAGAAGATCTCCAGCTAGGAGTAGAGACTTATCAAATGAAGTTGAATCTCATTGAGCCTGTACTACATCTTGAAAACACCAATCATGAAGCTCAATACACCATGAAGAGCCATCCAATCTTTGGTTTCGTCTACAAAAGTGCAATGACAATGAATTGCTTCATGTCATTTCACGAGATTCACAAGTTTTGCGATGATACATTGAAAAATGTCCGTGACGGGTTGGTTCATAGAGTTCGTGATCAAGAATTGGAAAAGACAAAGAGATGGAACAGTGATCAGCTGAGGCAAGTAAAGCAGTTCATCTGGAAGATCGAGAGAAGATTATACCGCAGAGATCAGATTCGAAGATTGGAAACCTATGTTGGAGGTCGTCCACCATTCCCGATCAGAACATATGAAAGGACGGATCCGGTATTCACAACATTTGGGAAAGGAGGTTGATGTAAGAATTTGATTTCATATTTCATTATTCTTATTTGATATTCTTACTAATATGATTTTGATATTATGGCTTGTGCACACATAACAGTGCACAACCCGTACCTGTAAAGAAAGGACCCTGAGGTACGCTTCAGTGCCTCAATCCTGATCAAAGGAGCGAAAGCTTCTTTCTTATGAGTAGAATTAAACCAGAATTTTTTTTTCTAAGTTTTTAAAAAATTCTGCTCATAAGGATAAGTATTCCCTCGTCAAGGGGGAGTATTTGAAAAATAATCTTTGTTCAGAATAACAAACGTTCTTGAAACTCTTCCCACAAAACTCAAAAACAGCATATTTTAATCATCAAGTTTTTCAAAAACATCATGAGTATGCTATTTTTGAGGGGGAGAATAAGTAATGATTAAAATATGGTAAAGGAAAGATGGTATCTCGTAAGTGCTCGACTCAGAATTGACCCTCGAATTGACGATAGGAAAAAAGTCAGTAGTCGAAAAGACATGTCCCGGACGGGTAATAATTTCAAGCCAGTTCATCTGGTGATGTAAACGTGTCTATCAAAGGACGTGTCTGAGTAGAATGTGCCGATTTCGAGCGATTTTCCTTGAATGTGATCTGGACGGGTAATAATTTCAAGCCAGTTCATCTGGTGATGTAAGCGTGTCTCGCGATGATCATGTTCATTGAAAATCAATCAATTCAAAAAGTGCCAACTCTACCCGGCATGTGCAAATTTACTTTAACTATATATGAGCACATGTTAAAGGGGGAGTCTTTCTGAAAATCACAAAACTCTCAAAGTGTTAACAAAATATGTTTTCATAATCATAAACACTTTGAGAGATTTTCAAAAGGTTTGGTTTATGGCATCAATAGGATAGTCATGGAGTTATAAGGTGACTAAGGTTAGGAATAACCGTCCTATGATCCGCCAGAGCCGGAGGGATCTACCCAAGGACAATACCAATAGTTTAGAAGTAGAAAGTCCTAGGTATGATTGAAAAAGGAGAAATGAAATGAACGGAGAAAGAAGGGGTTGAAGAATTAAAAAGAAAAGTAAAGAAAAGGGTGAAAAGAAATAGCCCTCCATTTGTTCAACCTTAGGGCAGACACCGGGTTCAATTCATAATCTACTTGTTGATGCGCATCACCAGTATTGAAGATAAAAGACGTCATGGACCCAGTGACGCACTGCACTAACCTTCTAGCCACTCAGGTGTCTCTCAAAAGACACTTGTTTCATTTCACACGGAGAACCCTTCATCATCTATCGACCTCTCACTACGAGATGTGTTGATATTGAAAAGGAGGCACTCTGCCCCACGCCTCCGACGACCAAACAAATGTGCACTAATCGAGTCTAGAGCCATGAGATTCATCAAAGATCTCTTAGGAACACTTAGTAATTACACTGTTGTTCTACATCATGGGCAGCAGTTGTAAAATTAAGAAGCGTCCTTCGCAGATCTTAGCAATCTGCCAAGAATATTCTTGAGAGAATTCACAATTGTGATTCTCAGTGATAGAATGGAAATCCTGCCAGGGTAACATCAAACAACCCTGACAGCAGGTCACTTCGGTAACTCCTTGTGGGTTACGCTTAGTGTTTGTTCTAAAACGGTCTACAGTCGTGGGGTGATCTCCAGCAACTCACTGAATCGTGGGTGCACTTCGGTGTGTCCGTGTTAGCTCTTTCAGGGGTATCCAGTTCAGAACGACCTGGGTTAGGATTAGAGAAAGTCTTCACACTATGCTGTTGATGATCTCGAACTCCAAATCTGTAAGTGTCGGATTGTTCGTGATGTACCTGCGGAGGATCATGAAGACCTGGAGTTCTACCACCATCAAGACTCCATCATGCTCATATCCTGAAGATTAGTTCTCACAAAGACTAAAGACAGCAAAAGTTCAAAGTTATTAAAGAAAAGTCAAAGATCAAGTATGTTAATCTTTCACAAGTCTAAGATCAAGCTTATGAAGAGAGAACTACGTGATGCATGAAGAACAAAAGTCGAAGAATATATGAGCATGATGGAAATGACGTAAAGACACCAGTACTAAAGACCATTGGAGGACGGCAGATCATTACCATACCATATCATATCAGATCAAGAACAAAGAACAAAGATTAAGAAGACATCAGAAGCCCAAGAAGCAAAGATGACGTCAAGCAACCAAGATGACCAAGACTTAGGGGGAGATTGTTGGGAACACATTTTATTTAATTTCAAGTCTTAGTCATGTTTTATTAATTTAGTTACTTAAATTGTAATGGGCTATATGTTTAGTAAAAGCCCAACGCACATTAGTAGCCCATGTGCCTTAGGGAATCTAATTAGCATCTAATTAGGATCATTCTAGAAGAGAATATGCTTAAGCATATCCCATGCCTCCACGCCTATATATACAAGGCATGCGGCATCATTTTACTTGTTGGTTATTTGTTACTCATGCGTAAGCTCTGCTGAATTGTTAAGTGTAATAATAATCTTCCTTCTTCTCTTTCTCTCGTTGTTACTTGTTTATTATTATTAACGTAATTACTTTAATAGTAGTTTAGTTGTGATTGTTTAACGTGGTAATTAGGAGACTAGATCTAGTGTTACATCAATATTAGGGACCGACATATACCATCAAGCGAAATCATTAATGAGGCTTCGGCTTGGCAGGCAGGCACATGGTGGTCATAGAGTTAAGTTTTCGCAAAAGTAGTTATAGTCTAGGTTTTAAAATATACCCAGTTCTCTATAACCTAGGCTCTGATACCAATCTATAACACCCCAAAATCATATCCAGCGGAAGCATACATGTCACTGGGGTGCTACTCAATTGTTATCACAACACAAGGTACAAAGAACGATTTTTAGCTCAATCATTTAGAATAAAATTTATTAACAAAATGTGTTAAATTTACATTATTCAAAAGTAGTGCGGAAATAGGCCCATAAAATAGGTAAAGCGGTCCCAAATATTTATCAGCGTCGTCTATGACCGTGCCCCTTGCCAAGCGCCTCCAAAAACAAGCCATCGCCTTAACCTGAAAATACATGCTAAAAGGGTCAGCTTACGCTGGTGAGTTCATAGGCTTTAGTATTCGTAAATGTGGTACACAAATTTATAGTGTTTGGTTAATCGGTACACTCGTAATGACCATTACGCCTGGTAGTATGTTCGTTACACCCGATAATGTGACCGTTACACCCGGTACTGTGACCGTTACACCCGGTCCTTTTATATATGTTTGTCCTGTACACCTGGTCAATGTGTGTGTCATGTATACATCTAACGCATTCGAGTAAACAATCTAGTATTTAAAACCAATCAAGTTTCAAGTCAAACAATCATTGAGTTCAAATAAAAACGAGCATGTATTCTCCCCCAAACCAGTTATAAAACAAGTAAAGGTAGGGGCCATGAACTCACCTTAGCCACAGCAATGCAATATCACAACTGACACAACTGGCATCTAGAGCATATCACAACGGTATCCTGAAGACAGGCACAACGGTACGGAAACGGCGCAACCTAATATGTATATAGTTATCTCAAAATACGTCTCGTAATAGTTAAGTCTAATAAAGACAACGTGTCATAGTTTTCGTGGATTAT
The DNA here is from genome assembly GCA_021014915.2 of Artemisia tridentata subsp. tridentata. Taxonomy (NCBI): domain Eukaryota; kingdom Viridiplantae; phylum Streptophyta; class Magnoliopsida; order Asterales; family Asteraceae; genus Artemisia; species Artemisia tridentata. The sequence continues at coordinate 385,698,915 of CP139508.1, forward strand.
TCATATCATTACTTGCAAAAGTCTAGTATCAACGTTTTATGTGGTGGTAAGAAAACATAGACTCAAAATACAACTCACGCCAGAGTGGCAAAGACATTGACCTAGTCGAGAAATACTGACTAGAACTCAAGTTACTCAAGGAAAAAAAACTAGGAAATGACGACAACTAACTATGTCAATACAAATAGGTCAATTGATAACTTTCGGTATTTAACCCATAATCCCAAATAATTTGGTTAAAACATCAATGTCTTATAAACAAGAAGAAGTTTGAATTTATATTTCAAACAATAAAAGCCTCATGATTTAAATGTATTCGTTTCGTTACTTGGCGAGTTTTTTTTTTGAAAATACTGTCTAAGTATAGAAACTTTATAAAATTTTTGCCATGATTCGTTTGCTTATAAAGCATTTCCAAGTTGAAAGACTTTTATTACAAATCAAATTTATCCAAATCAATTTTTATAAGAATCAACATAATAATTAAGATGTATCTAGTAATTTATTGTCCATTAAGCATTGTTTTCTTATTGTGTGCTTGTTACGCATCAAATATACTAAATTAGTTACGAGTCTGATATATTGTTTCCGTTTCAAGTCCAATAAGTCCATAATGTTCAATGTCCAATTTTTCCATGTATATCAAGTCCGATATATATTTAGTCCGTTTGATATAAGTATAATCCGTATCCAAATCCAATTCACAATTCCAAATATAACCCCAAAGTATATCCAAAGCGTACCAATGACCACTCATGTCACAACAAGTAAATATATTACTCCGATGTAACAATTATACATTTACTTTTATGCTAAAAATAAATGACTCAATCAAATACACCCTGATATAGACCATGGTTTTAGCCCAAAATTTAAACTAAACGCACCCTACGGGGTTCTTTGTTGACCCGAGTTCAAAACCAACCAAACAATACAAACCCACTTGGGTTGTTGACCAAGTCGACATAAGCACAAGACAAACACCCTACGTGGGTGTGGTTGTGAGCCGAAACCAAAACACCATCCCTGGTGGTTTAATCTAGCCCGCAACTACAAACCAATAAACAAACACATCCTATATGGACTTAACCAATCTCAACTCAACAAAACCGTCCTAGTAACTAAATAATCAAAATCCCAGCATCACCGAGACCATGGATGGTCTCGGCTCAACCCATGTTGACACAAAATAACACCACCAAATCCAAAACTAAACCCGAGACCAAGATACGCATAACCAAAAGTAACTCGTGACTAAGTCGAGGTTTAACTCGAAACCCCAAACGGGTATATACCTATTTCGACTAAAACCAGTAACTATAACGTTAAAATCAACAACTAAAACTCAAAGCTAGGATTAACCCTTTATAAATCCGTGACTCGACTGAGTCAACTCAGAACCCAAACGGGTTTTATGACCCGAACCGTAGCATAACCAGATCAAAGAACAATAACAACAGAAACATCAGTAACGTCAACGACAAACAAACACTCATTAGTCATTTCTTACCACACTAATTTATTTACTCTTTTTAATCCAACCATTTTTAATCCATTTTCAATCCACGAAAATGTTGACAGTTTATATATATACTCGGTTTTTATCCAAATAACAAATAAATAATCGGATTCACGGCTACCGTAACAAAAAGGAGAGAGAGACGTGAGACGTATGAGATGAGGGCGATGGTGATGACGGCGGTGCTAATCTTGAACCAAACAAAACCCTAAGACAACTCCTCTTCGTGCCCTGTTTGTCGCTATCTACCCAACCCACCAGATCTCTTCTTCAAAACAACAAGATGGCAACAGAAATGATGGCGGCTGATGGCAGCTTAGCTGTGGCATTGGGTGGCCGGATGTGTAGAGAGAGAAAAAAGAGTTGATGAGGTGTAGATGGTGACTGTGGTATTGATGGTGGTGTCTGAGATGGTGGTGTTACACGGTGGCGGAGGTGGTCGCCGGATGTTGGAGCGGCGCTGGAAAAATGAAGAGTGGGGGTGGTAAATGATCTCTCAAACCCTAAATGGGTTATAATGAGGTTTATATAGGCCAAGAAAAGGACTTTGGAAACCCTAGGGACTGATTATGTAACCCTAGGAATCTTAGGGGTTGGCGGGGAAAATTTAGTCCAGGGACCAATATTGTAATTTCTGTTATCTTTCACGAAATGAGGTTCGAGGCTCATTTAGGCTAGTAAACAGCGGATTCAAGACATGAGAATTACGCCATCATGCTCAGAATAATATTTCCAATAAAAATGACCATTCATACACCTAGTTTATCATAAATAATAAAATAATCAAATCAAATCGTTGGTTGTGCCAGTACGCGTTGTGCACGGTTTTCATGTTTCGCGAGATAACTTCTCATTTTTAAACCAAATGAGTTCAGAAAAGTTCGTATATGGAAAAATAGAGATAATTCCTTATAAAAATATGTCTAAAAAATTACGGGGTATTACACTCAGCTATCTTCCTCCCCTGTTTGGAAGATTACTCACCCTTGTCCTCACTTAGATCATCATCTGAATTGGATGAAGAAGATGATTCTACCAAGTGGGCTGACCTTTTTCTTTGAAGTGTCTTGACTTTCTGCTCTAATTTCTTGACCTTCAACACCAGTTTGGTATAATCCTTTCCAAACACCTTCTTGTGGGTGGTGAGCTCAGCCTCCAAGCTAGTAACCTTGTCAGACAATGTTGTACATAGTTCCATCAATTCCTTGAGTTTTTGACTGCCCTCAGCATTTCCTGATGTGTTACCTTCAGGGAGAGGTGCATCATGTTGCAAAGACTCAGACTCCACCATATGGTGAGGATCTGAGCCACCCAATAAATCCGGTTGGCTTGGGATTCCACCACTAGTACTAGGTTCAAAAGAACTAGGTACTATAGGTGTTGCCATAGGTTGGGTCTTATGTATGTTACCCCTTTCCTGCCCAGCTTCTAAGCTTGTGACAGTAGGGGAAACCCTTCCTATACTGATATTTTCAGCCTCATCTGCATCATGGGTAGGGGTAGGAACTCTGTGCTGAGGTACAACAGAGCCCTCTCTAGATGAACTCCTATCTGGTGATGATGTGGGTTGTGAGGCTAATTGTTCTGAGCTTGTGGGTGTGTGTTGGGAGTCAACTAGGGTTGTTGACCCTTCACCCTGTACCTATAACATTGATTCAAACAAAGGTACTTGTACCCCACTATACCCTTATGAGGCCATCCTCATGTTGCTAAAAAGTTTTTTCGTAAGTTTAGGTGTTGGATAAACAGTTTTATGAGGTAAAAGCTGCTTTTTCCTCATGTTCAAAATAGTTTGAATGAACCTTGGATACATCAAAAACTTTGATTTACTGTCAACATTTTTCACCATTCCATAAAAAATAAGTTTTGAAAAATTGAAAGTCCTATCAGTTGATAAGCAAATGAGAGCAGTTGCAATATTGCTACTGAACTGTTTCCATGAAGTTTTCTTAGGACTTAGACAATGAAGGATGGTATGAATCAAAAACCTCCATTGTGGGGCAAAACAACCTTTTTGAAAAGTTAAAGTTTGAGATTGTATGTTGTACCCTATTCTGGTTAATGTTTCAAAAAATTTAGTATTGGGCATTACACTAATACCATTGTCATCATCTAGGTGGAGATGCCTCCTAAGTGATGATTCAGTAATAGTGATGGTTTTCCCATCTACTGTTGCATTTAATTCTTTGTCTCCATTGTCAATTGTTCTGACACTAACAGTCTGCCAAAACTCTTTAATTTGGGAGACATAGATAGTGGGATTGAGTGTTAAAGAATACCTTATGTGGGAAGCATTCAAGAAATCCACTATCTAATGAAATTGTGTTCCCTCCTCTGTTTTCTCCAAATAGGCTACCATAATATGTTTATCGACAAAAGTTAAATAGCCATTATTGTCAATAAAATTTTGATTTGACTGCTGCGATTTGAGTAATTAGGTAAGAAAGTAGGTTGAGGAAAGTGAATTGAGATATTTTATAAGATTTATTAGGGTTTCTAGTGGACCGACTTCAATTAAAAGATAACTTTTGATTGAAGAAAGAGAATATAATAGATTAAAAGTTAAAATATCCAAAAATGAAACCCTTAAGATAAGATTTTGATCAGTAAAAAATCTCAACAACTTCCCAACGGCTATTTTCAAAAAGATGTTATTTCGCACCAGTACTAACGACTATCCAGCAGTACAAACTTAAGCCTACCAACACTAACTTTTTGCCTGGCAGTACTAACTTTTTGGAAAATTTTTGATTTAGCAGTATGAACTCAATTTTGATTTAAAACAATACTGCTTACTACCTTTTTGAAGGGATTAAGTGTAAAGACAGACACTTAATCCTAATTTCGATTTAATGCAAACTCTGGTTGTGTAAGAACCAATAGTTTCAGTTATAAATAACTTCCTGTGATCAGATAAACTCATTCAATGAGCTTTCTTGACAGGGTTTCCAGCTCGTGGCAGGTGTTGCCTCTAACACAAATGTGTTAGATTCACTTTTGCTCGTTGTTCTCTTTACCAGATGTCCTTGGACTAACACACTATACTACTTAAAGTATAAAATGGTAGAGAGTAAGTTAGATCAGTTACTATCTGACTAACTATGCCATCAATTCACATGCAAAAACATCATAATGAGATTCCAAGAAAGAAATTTTAAAGTACCTCTTAATTCAGATATAAAACCCTAGTTAAGAGATGCCCAAATTCAGTCCATCGTTAATCAATTATGTCAGTAATCAATCCACCATTTGCTGCTCACACAATGCACTAGTAATTCCTTTGTGCTTAAACACCAAATTCATGCTTATTTGGTTTTGTCATGATCAACTCCATGACCTGCAAATATTAGTCCAAAACCACGAAAACAAATGGCAAAGCATTTTCTTGGTAGCAGTATAAACATATGACTAACATTTCAAACAAAACATGCCTAATTTGTACTAGCAGTACAAACTATACATAGCAGTACCTATTGACAAACCTAGCAGTACAAATCGAATTTCATGTACAAAAACACACAGATTAAAAACATTTAAGGATTAAGCATTCCAATACTTGCTACCAAGTATTGAAACCTTCCAACATCAAAAGCTTTAGTGAGAAAATCTACAAAGTTTTGATCAGTATGGATCTTAACAACCTGAACTAACTTTTTCTCATTGCAGTCTCTTATAAAATGATGCCTAATTTCTATGTGTTTTGTTTTAGAATGTTGCACTGGATTTTTTATAATGCATATTGTACTGCTATTGTCAATATATATCATGGTATTCATAAAATTATACCCATAGTCAAGCAGTTGATTTCGAATCCAAAGAACTTGACCACAGCAACTTGCAACAGCTACATACTCAGCTTCAGTTGTAGATGTTACCACAATTGTCTGCTTCTTGCATTGCCATGATATAAGTCTATAACCAAGGAACTGACAACCACCTGTTGTTGATTTCCTATCCAGACTTGCACCAGCATAATCACTGTCTGAGTATGCCACCAAATCAAAAGGTGATTCCCTAGGATACCATAGACCAAACTTAGGTTGACCCTTGAGGTACCGAAAGATCCTCTTTACAGCAGTTATGTGAAACCAGAATCAAGCCCATCTAGGATTATAGAAACATTGATTGCATACGCAGCGGATAAACACAAAACAATCAACATTACTAACAAGGTTTTCTTTATTACACATAAATAAAAACCTACTACTACTAACGAACGCTTAAACACGTTTCAATTGACTCTCATTGAAGAGTTCGACTGTTTCTATTTAATAAGTTGTTGTAACCCTAGACGCCAACCCTCTTTATATAATAGAGGGAGGTTACAAAAACCCTAGCTTACTAATCAAGCTAACTAACTATTACATATTAGGTCCCTATTGTTTCTTCTTTCTTCATTCTTGCTTGTGGTTTTGTAATCATCAAATCTGTAATTCCCAACAATCTTCCCCTATTTGATATTACAAAACAATCTGCATGAAGAAACAATGCTAAAACATGTCATCACAAATAATAAGCTGCACATCATAAATCTTCTTCCCCTTTTTGTAATCATCCAATAGGGGTCTTGTGCATCTCGTAAACGCTTCCCCTCAAGTGATGCATGTAGATGATAAGTATATGATCAATAAGCTTCCCCTTAAAAGTATACTAACCATCTTCTTGGACTCAGTAGCATAGATCATTTCTTCCTTCAGTGCGAAAAAGACATCATGTAATAAAATGTCTTTGGATAATTCTTGTAGTCAATATATGCATGGCGATCACATGCAATGGCCGATAGTCTCAGTGAGCGCAGACGGATCAACCAGAAACCACTCAATGCTTATGATTACTAATTTTTTGTAATCATATCATGAACTGTATGGTATCATATGCCCCCCAAAATATTTGTAAAGCGCGTGTAACTGTTCCAATTAAGAATTATCCCATGAACTGAATCTCCAAAACGAACCATGCAACAAATGCCTTTAACCCTATCTGTTTTTGTGCGAACAAGATATGTTTATTACACTTCAGTTATGGATTGTCGTCCCGGACGTTCATCATCCATAACCGCACATTTGATCCCAGATCAAACCCTAAAATAATGCGTGTGGTCCCGGACCTTCCACGACATCATTACGTTATGTACTAAACAGCTCGTAAACACCAAACCAAATAAAAGTACCCAAGCCATAAGCATCACATCGTCCAAAATCCAAGGGCGTCTGAGGACCTACTATAATAAATATAACGAAAGCAGTACCAACTGAATCCACCATCACTAGCAGCAGAAACCATCAATCGGAACCACCAGCAAAAACCAAATAAAAACCAGCAGGAACCAACCAGTAGAAACTGACGCAACCAGCAGGAACCAACCAGTACTAAATTTTTATTTTTTATTTTTTTTTATTTTATTTTTTTTTATTTTTTAATCAAGAGCAGCAGAATCCGAGCAGCAGGAACAATTCAAGCGTAGCAGCAGTATCCATGTGAGAGTAGAATGAATAAAGCTAGCAGCAGAATCAGATAATGCTAGTAGTGGAAACAATATAGTGCAGCAAGTCAAAAATTAATGCAGCAACAATGTCCCATATTTTACCAATCTTCGGCCAATATAATAATCAATAACCAATTATATCACAAAGCGATAAACCCTTTATGACTATAATCAATTAACGGATCAGCCCCACAAATTGATAAGAATAAACCATAAGCCACACAATAAGCGACAAACAAAACATTCATACCCCACAAACCGAATAATACGAGAAAAATAATATTCAACCGCAGCATCCTTTGACCAACAAATAACAGCATTAATGGTACGAGGTAAGGAATGTTGAACAGCACCAACCCATGATTAAGCGAAAAGTGTACCGCTTTTAGGGGGTCATTTAAGCCCTAAATCGTATTTATTTGATCAAATATTGTCCTAAATCGTTCCTTTTATCATTTTAGGTACTTTGGAGAAGAAATCTGGAAAAGGAAGCATTTTGGACGTTTTTGGAGCATAAAAGTGAAGAAAACGACAAAGTCTCAAAATCGGCTGGAAAAGTACCTTTGACGGCGTCAGAGAGTGTTCTAGACGGCGTCATGGCTTGGCAAAAGAGGTGGATATGAAAAATACACGAGACGCGCCAGAGAGTTTTGCAATGGAAAGTCTGACGGCGTCACCCTTTAAGGTGATCAAGGCCATCACGGTTTAAGCTAAAGAGAGACGGGGTCAAGCTCATTTCTGACGGCGTCAAGCCTTGATAAGCCAGGGAGGATTTTGGAGGATTAAAGAGGGACGGCGTCAGGAAGACCATCCGGGAACCCTAGACACGGCGAGGTGACGGCGTCAAGATCTACAACGTGACGCCGTCAGATACTAAGTTCTATATATAGTTTTACAATTTTTTGTCATTAGTGTGCAACTTTGTGAGGAGAAACCCTAAGACGAATTTCTGCCATTTTAAAGGGTTTTCATACCCTTGGATCTCCCATGTTTAATTGAAGATAAGTTATCATTTAATCATTCAATATGTCTATGTGTTGTTTGATTATATCTTGTTCTTGTCTTTTAATTAACATGCTAGGCTAGATTTATCTTGTGTTTGCTTAGATCTAATGAAACCTAACTATTGATTATCGGTTGTTAATGTGTTATTAATTGTATTGGTTGATTGTTTATCGATGTTAGGCTTAAGAAAACTGGCTAACTTCCTATACGGTAACTTGCTTGAACGTCTTAAGAAACATGAACCAATGCGTACTAAGGTTTTTATGGTTGTATTTAATGCATGAGCGAATTCTAGTGATCCCATGTTAGGAGCTTCTTAGCCGGCTCGACATAGGAGTGAAGTAGGAGCTTGTAGAGTTGGGGAAGTACGTACGCCACCCCACGATTGGTATTAAGGAATACACCCGTCATCCACGCAATTAATACACACTAATCAACCAGTAAAAGATAGTTAGGGAGTAAGGAAATCTAAGTAAACACATTTCTCTCCACATAAGTTTCACAACCTTTTCATTTTCGTTATTTTATTTTATTTGAATTTGTAGTAATTTGGGTTAGTTGACTAGCAACTAATTCCGCCCACTCCTTCAAACCCGAGATTTTACTTGCTTTCATAAAAATATAAAAATACAAAAAAAAGAATCTTCCCTCACCCTTAGACCTATTAGAATAGTTTTTCAATCCTAACGACACTATTCCCCTAGAGAATGATCAATCCCCCGGTACTTGCCACTTTACTATACTACATCGGTCAGGTACACTGCCTGGTGGGGATTGCAAGCCTCTTGAGATCCCTCGAGAGGTAAAACCTGTTGTAAGGTCGCAAAACCACGCATCAAGTTTTTGGCGCCGCTGCCGGGGAATAGTTATTGTTTAGGTTGAATTTTTATTTTATTAGGTCTACTCACTAGATTCCTTTCTAGTGAGATTTTTATTTTATTTTTCTAGATTTTCTTTAGTCTATCTTTTTTTTTTTTTTTTCGTTTCTTTGTTCGTAACCATTACCATCCGACATCATGGAAGGTGGTAATATCCTTGACCCCAACAACCCACCACCACAACAACACCCACCTCCTAGAGCCCGTACCTTAGGAGACTACTCTTGTCCTAGCCATCATGGCTATCGAAACACCATTGAGCTCACTCAAGGAGCCAATGTCACTCCCTTGCGATCTGATACCATCCGGTTGGTGCAAAGCGGATGCGCATTCCATGGACTTCGTTCCGAAGATCCTAACCAACATCTCAAGGACTTTCTCAAAATCATTGATTCTATTGACCTTGATGTTGCCACTCGAGAGACGACCCGACTGCGTCTCTTTCAATTCTCTCTGCGGGACCAAGCTAGTCAATGGCTAGAGCGTCTACCCGCAGGATCCATCACCTCTTGGGATGATCTCACCACTCATTTCCTTGCTCAGTTTTTCCCACCAGGAAGAACTACCAAGCTAAGGAATGATATCTTGATGTTCCAACAATGTCAAGGAGAAACCATGTACGAGGCATGGACTCGATTCAAGGACTTACTCCAAAAAGTCCCTCACCATGGCATAGAACTTTGGCTCCAAGTCCAAATCTTCTATGACCATATCAATCTCTCCAAGAGGCAAACCATTGACCAATCGGCCGGTGGTAAGCTACGTGATCTAAGTGCGGAACAATCATGGGCTCTCCTAGAAGATCTTGCTCTTTATGACAACGAAAGTTGGAGTGATCCCCGTGATTTGAATAAAACGGTCAAGGCAATATCTTTGCCTGCAAACAATTCAAGCACTTCCGACCGTAGGATCATAGAACTTGAAGACCAACTCAAGTTTCTTATGAGATCCTACGAGGCTCCTAAACCTTCAAGCCAAGTGAACAGAATCACTTCCTCATGTGAATTATGTAGTGGTCCCCACGACACTCGTGATTGCATGGAACTCCCCGAACAAGCTTTTGCGGACTACGCATCCTCGCGTACCGACGGAGCGGGAGACAAGTGGTACACTTTCAAACCCGAGCCAAACCCCTACGGTGATTCATACAACCCCTCATGGAAAAATCACCCAAACCTTAGGTGGAAACAAAACCAAAACGCACAACAAACCAATTCTTCCAACCCACCTAATCGTTTCCAATCAAGCAGTTCCAACTCGAGGCGTACTTTCAACAACAATCCTTCCAGTAATGGCAGTACCAATAACTTTGAAGGATTGATGTCTCAATTTATGGCATCTCAAGAAGCTCGTTTGGCCAAGTTTGAATCCGAATTCAATCAACAACAAACGGAGATGACCAATAAAATTGACAACTTATTGAAAGCCCTCAATAACCAAGTGCTATCACCTCCACATAAGGACGCTAGGAACACAAATAACGGACCCCAAGTAAAAGATCCCTCTTCATCCAAACATGTCCACTTCGTCAACATTGTCACTATTAAACCAATTGTTAGGAATGAGGATAATAGTGAACCTGAGGATGAGGTTAAGAAAGTCGAGGTTGATAAAGAAGTTAGGGAAAGTGAGATTGGAGAAGTAGATGATGATGAGGACTACTTCAATAGGCTACCCACTAAAGAAGAGCGCACATATCATACAGACTTATTCGATAACCCTGAGACACCATACTTCCTAGGTAGACCAATCATAGAAATGGGCGACCCTTCTAATCTCAACATACCATGCAACATCGGACATTTGCATGTGTGGAAAGCTTACATTGACCTTAGATCGCCCATAAACATCATGACTAGAGCCCACTACAACTTAATAATGAAAAATCAACTTGGGTATAGGATGTTCCCTGATAAGGGTTGGATGAGTAACTTCACGGGAAGAATTAAGGGATTACCGGTTTATGTAGGAAACTTCACCTATGCCACCGACTTTGTAATTGTAGAAGATATCCGCCCAATAGTCGATACATGCTTAACTCAAGTGGTTTTTGGAAAACCATTTGTTGAGGCCTCTAGAATGACTTATGAACCTTCCTTAGGGATAGTTAGATTTAAGGATGAGACCGATGAGGTAAACTACCAAATGCCATATAAGATAGAGCAATTCCAACACTTGTCAAATGTTGAGAAGGAGCTTAAGCAAGCGATCTACTATAGGAATGATGAGGATAGAAATAAAGGAGTAGACTATGTTATGGAAAGGATATCCGGTTTCTACAAGGATTGTTTGAAATTAGGACCGGAATATAAAACCGGAAATGAGAATGGCCTAGGAACCGTGACCAATGATGGAGTCACGTAATGTACGGTGACTTTGAGTCTAGCTACAAGACTCGTTAATAAAGAAAAGCGCTTCTTGGGAGGCAACCCAACCTTTATTTGCTTTGTGTGTTTATTTGTTTGTTTGTTTGATTTTATTTGCTTCCGTATGCATGTTTAATTTTTATTATTATTGATTCATGTTCAAAACTAAATTGTGAAAATGCTTTATCTTGTTTTTAACTTCGTCTTAACTACATATAAAGGTATTTTGCAAAAATTAAGTGTAAGGGAAATCCAAATCGGTTTATTAGAACAAATGAACATGAATCGTAATAATAATAAATTAACATACATATTCGTATTTGTTTGAGTCAAATGCTTGTATCGAGTCATAATGATGTTTTGCAGGATTTCCAGGAAGTAAGATATAGATTTTTCCAGAAATTTTCCGAAAACTTAACATGAAAATTCTGTCAGATCATTTCTGATGGCGTCAGGATTTACAACCTGACGGCGTCAGGTTTTAATTTTCTGAAATTTTTGAAAGTTTTGTTTTTATAAAAAGTTTTTATTAAATCTCTAACTTATAATCTCCAGGAATCTGCAAAATTATCATTCCACAAGCATTATATCCTTATATAGAATTTATCCCGCCGATGTTATGCAGGTTTTCGTGTTTGTTTTCTCAGGTTTAACAGGTTATTTTGGACAAGGAGATGTATTTGGAATCAAGCTTTTGGCGATGCATTAGTCTTGGAGCTTCTACATTACCTTGGAAGAAGATCTAACCATGTTGCCACATTATCCACCGAGCGAATCAGGGGAGTATTTGATTTCATTCTTTTACCTTATTTACTTTTACATCTTGTTATTTGAACATTGGGGACAATGTTCATCTTAAGTGTAAGGGGGGGTAAAGTACGATACTTTAGAGAATACAATTACGCTTGATTTTTGTTTGTTTGATGGTAGATGTGTAATAAAACTGAGGAAATACTTGTTAGGGCAATTTTAGTGCCAAATTTAAATTTTTTTTACAACATATAGGAGTGAAACTTCGATCTTAATGAGCGTCTCACGGATAGGAGTTATATGACTAGCACAAAAACCGTACCACTAAAAAATTTTCTACCCCCAAATATGTGAGGTTCGCCCCTAGAATTGGTAGGAAAAGCATTTATGCTATGATGTGTGTACCGGTAGCACTTAGATTCTAGAACTTGCGTTAGGACCATTCCGAGGCCACAAGTGAGACTACATTCGTGTAGTTAGATTTACTACATGATAAGAGGCATTAGGATTAACCCATTGTTTTACACCTGTGTTTTTGTTATAATTACGTTGGCTACATTGGTCAAGTAATTCTCCCACACCCTTTGCGTTGTACTCATTTTTAGTACACGATACCCCTAGTACACCCCTCAGAGCCTATCTTTTCATTTCGACCTTTAAGCATTTTACTTAAAGGAAGAATTTGTTACACCCCACTTAAATGTACACCCAAATCGCCTTAGCCTACCTTGTATGCACTCATTTTTAGTGCATTATTGTGACAACATTTGTTTAAACCCCAAGTTAATTATCTAATTGATTACATGGTTGCTAAGTCGAGTCATATCCTTGTACATATTGTTTTGGGACGATTGGGACTCATGGGTAAAGTACTAGTGTAATGGAGTAATGGGGAAGAACAACATTATTACCCCCATACGTGCTAAATATTTTAAAAGTACTCCAAGTGTTTCGATTATCTTAATTCGAGTCATTAGAATAGTTAATTGTAAAGTTATGTAAAAGTTCAAGTGTAAGGGGAATGCAACGCCCCTATGATGTATTATTTTGGATGGTAGGGCAAGAGTGTATGAAAAAAAAAAAATGAGAAAAAGAAAAGTAGAAAAAACATACGGACTACCATCCCGTTTCATTTTATGTTTATTTTATGTTTTTGTTATTTTGTTTTTAGCTTAAGTCGAGTCTAGTCTTGGCTTAGCAACGCCATATTGTACATGTAATTAATCAAGATCTTTAACTCGCCACCAGTAAAATATCCCTTATCCAACAAATCCGTGTTTATCATATCCCTACACCTCATGTTATAACCCGTTTAAAAAGCCCTCTTTGATAGTTTATCTTAGGTGCTTACGCCTAGTGGAGGAGGTTTTCGATCCTTTCCCAAGCCTATGGTAATCTATTTGCTATGACAGGTAGTGAGAGATATTATCCGTTTTCATTTATGAAATTTATTTTGATGACACCTGAGAGATGTGAATATCTAAACACTACTTGTGAGGTGCTAGTTTGTAATCTCAGTGCTTATTATGATTAAAGTGGAATGACTATTTGTTGTAATTACTTTTGTATTAGCATTAAATGACCCCTAACTTGTATTTTGATTAGAATAAAGGCGCATTTGCTTGAGGACAAGCAAATCTCAAGTGTAAGGGTATTTGATGAAGCGAAAAGTGTACCGCTTTTAGGGGGTCATTTAAGCCCTAAATCGTATTTATTTGATCAAATATTGCCCTAAATCGTTCCTTTTGTCATTTTAGGTACTTTGGAGAAGAAATCTGGAAAAGGAAGCATTTTGGACGTTTTTGGAGCATAAAAGTGAAGAAAACGACAAAGTCTCAAAATCGGCTGGAAAAGTACCTTTAACGGCGTCAGGGAGTGTTCTAGACGGCGTCATGGCTTGGCAAAAGAGGTGGATATGAAAAATACACGAGACGCGCCAGAGAGTTTTATAGGTGATGTAAATATAAATTAACAATTAACAACGTATAAACACAGCGGAATACATCACCGACAAGGATCCATATAGCCATATGATCAATCTAAATGAAAAACAAATTAAACAAACATGTTTTATACCTTTGTAGCGTGATCCGGGTAACACCACCAATATCACCACCACGTAGAGATGTAAGAAACCAAAAGATCAATAAGGTTGATCTTCTCTAAGAATGAAACACACTACACGTCATCGATCACCACCCGATGCTAGTCATGACCTCGTAACAATCATCCTTGATGCATCTACATTAGAATGAGCAAAGAGAGGATCAAGAAAACACAAACCCTAATTTGGGTGTGTACAATTTCGTGGTTATTGGTGAGAGAAAGGAGGAGAGAAAGTTGGTAAGTCTTTAATGTGATAAGTCATAATCAAAGACCAAATCTCATTTGAACTTATCATGATCAAAGTAACACTTAGCACCTTGATCTTTCTCCCTTGTTTCTTTCTCACCTAGGCTTGCCATAGGGGCCCTAAATGGGCTTGCCCATTTGTTGGTCCAATCCAATAAACTAAGTACTAGCTTAGTTATTAGTAGCCCATTATTGATCCCGAGTTACGAAGGTTAAATATAACGTAAATACGATAGATACAATATATTAAATGGTGTCTCTGTGTATAAGTGTGTGACCCCATAGGCTCACATATGTCTAGCCATATATTTATTTATTATGACACGAGCATACTCCAACAGCTCTCACTTGCGACGTCATAATAATCAAGTAATTATACAAGCAATGGTTAGCGTTTAGCAACACGCCAATGCCCCTAGAGATATGTGAGGTTAGTTTCTTAAACGTCTCATTTCAGATGGTTTATATGTCATCTATCCTTTTGTTACAGATACCGTGTTGAACATTAGACATGGATCAAAAGTCATTCTAATGGTTCAACTATTATGTTTCTCGATACGGATATTGAACAAGATTACCAAGTGAATTAAGATTCATCTTAATCTCATTTGGGTACGGCCATACAAACATCTGTTCAATTCATCGAGGGGCCCAATAGTATCTAACTCCAAAGCAAGTGGAGGAACAAATCCTATTTTGACTACACGTGTCATTCACATGCTTCATATCACTCCTGAAAATGGCATTTATAACTACCTTATTCAGGATAGTGTTTAACCATATCAAGGAATGAAATTCCACACATGCAAGACCTGCTTGCATCTCAAGTCTGAGGATAAGAGACATAACCTCTTGCGAGATTCACTATTGACGATGATCCATGTAGTGAATACTCGTAGGTTGGGTCAATCCAATGTTCATCACAATGAACAACATGTGAGTGTGGCAAATGAATCACCAACACGCTCACATTTGCCTTAATTTGATGATACTCCCGTATCGTCAACTGGCAATGGACAATTTTAGAATAAATAAATTATTCATGGATTAAACATGCAAATATAGAACACAGTAGTATAAATGAAGACGATCATACCAGGTATATCAATTCATTGTATAATACGACTGCTTACAGTTCCATTATCCAAATACTAAAAACAGATATGCATAAGACTACTCATAGGTTGGAATCTGATGTTCCCACCATGATCGAATCATGTTGTACAAGACAACGAGTAGTCATCTGAGTAAACTTTGAGAATACTTATTTTAAAACTCATAAAAGGTTTAAATGATGATTATCCTTTGTATGTGTGCATTTAAGTACAAGACGAGTACTGCAACAATACATTCCATAGGGCGTTTGAAGCTAGCAAAACACTTACTTCAGACAGTCATCTGAATAGTTTCTCAAACTATAAAGTAATTTTATTCTTTTAATTTATAACGCATTAATGCTCTCAGTCGAGCACATCTAGTCATCAATGTCATCATTCATGATGACCACGACTGGGGTTGAGTATCATCTCAGTTAAATAAGCATTAACGTATGCAAACAAAACAGAGCTCCTCAAATATCCGTAAACTTTTGAACATATCTTTGGTCCTTTGTAGGTCCATTATAATATTCGTGTAACAATTATCTAACGACCTTCACTTAGATATTTGTTGTTATCAACTCATCTTGGATTCATGCAATTGATAAATATATATAGTCCAATACTTAATATGACTTACATGATGAATCCTTTAGTCAAACTTAAGATTTCCAATCATGTGTTCACTCTCATCAAGTGTGATTGATCATTGATACTCCCCTCAATAACGTGTCATATTGTGTTTAGACATAATAACCGCTTATGTTTATTCTAATAAACACACACACACAATATATATATATATATATATATATATATATATATATATATATATATATATATATATATATATATATATATATAACAAGGTTGTATGTCTTATTTTATAAATCCCTCAAGAGAAACTTCATTCCAAGCTAAGGATTAAAGTCTAGCTTAGATAGAATATTGTTTCTAATATGTTAATGACATATGAGATTTAAGAAAATAAATAAAATGCTCCAACTTGCTCTCAGTGTACTTAGGAGTAATCTTATTAATCAAAATCAAGTTAATGATTTTATGATTAACACAAGATCTCTGCTCCTAGATGCATGATCTAATCCACACATGGATTCTTTTATCTTGTATACTTAATAAAGATTACATGGATTCATAAACCCTTTTGATTACTCATCGTCCTCGCAAAGGTAATCAACAAGAAAACTGTTTTGATATCCTATTGTCATATTTCATATACATGAAATCAGGTATGACAATTAATCGTCTTTATACATTTAATGTTTGTAGCTAGGAAGATTTAATCATAGTCAATTTATTGAGTACGAGTAAACTCCATTTACTACACGTGCATTAAATGTGTGTACAAGTTTGTCCTTTTGAGTCTTCTCATCAAGAAACTCATTCTTAACCTCACAGTCTAACTGATTAGTAATAGATCAATCAAACTCCACGAGTGATTGTCTTTCAAGGACTGCATCTTAACATTCATAGTTTTGAGCTACTCATCAAATACAATATCTGATAATGCATCTCAGTAGTTAGCAGGTTCACCATGATCCTCTAACTTATGTCCCTCAGCATTGATATAAAAACTATATCATTCAGATGCAAGAGGTATCCTTGTGGATTTATGAATGAGAGATATCAATCTATGGTTTAACATATCCATGTTCAACCTTAGTATGACATTAGCAAGTGTACTCAGAAGGTTGTGTATTTAGTTCTTGAACAACTTCAAGGTCTAAAGGTACTCCCACTTGCTTTTGTATGTAGAGACTAATCTCTAGATACTAAGCATCTTGAGTAACAATAAATTGTTTTCAAGTGGGACATCCAAAATACACCGTTAGTTCTTGACTCTAGTTTGTTAATTACTTACTCTTAAGTAGTTAACAAATTCAGAACTTTAATTAAGACATAATGAGATTCATCCCATGCCATAATACAATGGTGTCTTAAATTCCTTCTGGGTTGGAATCATATTGAGTGTACACATGGCACATCCAATTTCTAACCTTGATAGCTTTGGAGGTAAAACAGTTTAAGTTATCAAAGATCAAACAATATCAATAGTGTTTGATTTTCCATGATGGACATACCATAAAGTTGTGGTATTCCATGAGGACTGATGTTGTGAGACTATCACACAACTCATTAGATGAACTTATACTTTTGGGCTTACATATCTACCAACCAAGTCAAACCAGATGGTATCAATAGTAATTTTAGCCTATTGCATACTTTACTTCATGTGTATGTTTTGACTAGAAAACATAAACATTTAATATTATACGTCGTAAGTGTACATGTCCTAACAAGAAGACATAACAAATCAACGTCTTACTTTACGTTATAAGTCTTTCAAGAATTAACGGAATTGATGTTTGTGTCTTTACAAGAGACCTAAACATATTCAACTAAAGTAATTACGAGCGCCGACTCTTGGCCTCAATAGTATATTCAAGTTAATTTTGTACTTCATGATTATGAGTTTACAAGAAAACATAATCATATTTACTAAACAATTCAGTGAATATGTTGAAGTAGCTTTTCATGATATCTTGATATGTGTTCTAATTAGGGCAACATACATTTTATGTGTAGAAGTCCTAGTAGAATTTTAGTTTCTTACCTTGTAGTCAAGAAAAACTATTAGTCATATTGTTATATGTTGTACCTTGCACACAATTAAGATTTTTCCCACTTGTGCATGGCATAACATCGTGAGAGCATGCAAACAACACTACGCTCGTTTGTTTGTATGAGCAATATGACAATGTATAAGATAACATATGATTTTTAGTCAAAAATCAAAATATAGATATGTAGAACTTTATCGTTTGAATAATGAATCATGCATAACAATTTTATAGATAACATTTCAGGAAGCAACATCAGGAACGCGACAAGTTATCATATAAAACTTATGTAATGGTTCTTATATAAACTATGATGCTTAACACGTGGAAAGTAATGTATTATTTCAAGACAATCTGGAAATAAGATGGGCAACTTGCAAGTAATAAAGCTTACAGCTCCCACTGGATTAGACAACATTACATGTGTTACGTCACCAGTAATATATAATCATGTAGCTCCCACTGGATTAGACAACATTACAATGTGTTACGTCACCAGTGGAGAGTGAGTAGTGATTTGATACTTTCCATCTTTCTTGAATATCTACACATTATTGCTAATGTGAGTCACTTTGACTAGTAAACATGTACTTAGGTATTCAAGAAAGTGCATCAAGTTCTAACATATAGATGATGGGTTAGCCATCATTGCTATTTTAACTTGAAAATAGGTATGCATTTCCTCCATAATTGGTCTACTTTACCACAAGGGTATGTAGGACCTTAGTAGGCATATTGGGTTAAGGCAAACTGCTAGGTAATCATGCTAGTAACTGCCTTTACCACATTGCGGTTTATTGATACTTCCGTCTTCTAATTATTTAAACTCATTTTAGTTTGGTAGCTAGTACGAAATAGGTTGACCAAGCAAGAACATGCAAATATCGCCAAAGGTCTGACCAATGACCAAAATTTGCCATGGGTTGAAATGGCCCTAAGGTCTGACCAAAGAGGTTAAGTCAAGTGCACGTGTTCTTGTTTGTCCAAATATCTTATATTTCTTCAATGTTTCAAAACCGAAACAAGGGTTATAAAACAACGTTGAAGGAATAAGATGTGTAACCATACTTAACCGTTTTGAATTTTACAAGACATCACGATTTCTAGAGTAGGTTTTCCTTGAGTTTGATTAGAATTAGGAAAATTCAAATATTCTTATTATGGCTTTTCCTCATAAAGAAAAAGGATAGGAACAAGTCTCTTTCTTACAAGGAAAGAGTGACTCAGTTCGTACTTTTAACAAGAAAAGAACAAACTTTTGTTTACGGTTGTGTTGCATTAATTCATTAATTGAATTTACAAAGTTCAATTTTAGTATTTTCGATAATTATCCTTTTATAAATTAACTACCCCATGTTTATAATATAAAACAATTAATTTATGAAAAGGCTAAGATCCACATTGTGCTTCTACTATCACATCAGTTGATCTGCTAGCAATAGTAGATTCAATTGGTAGGCGACGATCACCAATTGTATTACATGTACAACTCTTAGATCCTTATGGGACTCATGGCATCTAGTGTCAAACAACTAGTGTCACGTAGGCATGTTTAGTCCCATCTTTGCCTCGGGTCAAGGTCTAACCGCTTAACTCGATTAAGTCATCCAATTTGAAAACGTGTGATAATATATCTAGGTCTCACGCATAGAGAATAGTCACCTTGGGTTACAATTCAACCTAGGTCCCACGCATAGGCAAAAAGTAATTGCAAGTGTCCTCAAAATTGGACGGCACGACTTAAATTTTGACGGGTAAAATATTTTGATGTGAATCAAAAACGTGTACGAAAGAAGCATGCATTCATTCTTCGTAGCACAAGTTAAAAACATTTCTTAACTTAAGTCTAATCATTGTTTTAATTTATGTGTGTCAAGTTGTCCATTTTCAAGACTAATATAAATCCTAAGTGGATTATTAAGTTTGGACAATACAATAAATAAATAAATAAACAACTTAACTAGTTTAAGTGTTATTTTGAAAAACAATGATTTTAAGTTTCAAATCATATTTAAACTTAGTTAAACTAAATCATAAGACTTAGTTCAAAATGGTTTATGTTTCGTTTTAAGTTTTAAGAAAACAATTTTCGTTTTACATGTAGTCACAACATACATGAAACAACCAAACAAACATACAACCACAATATGCAAAGCCTCAACCGATGAAAATCCTATGCTTGGTCTTGTGAGCCATCACAAGAACCAAGAGTCAACTAGGGACTTATATCACAACCACATGGAGGGCTCCCACTTGCTCCAAGACAATCATGAGCAAGTAAAAGGCCCATTATGCACTTGAACTTCAGTTTCTGTCAGCCCAGTTTTCCTGTTTTGCAAGGCCCAAAAGCCTAGGAAGATCACCTCCTCATGATTCGGCCCAGTTGACAAAGTTGTAGCCCTATGTCTTGTGGACCTGCACCAAAAATTTTAGAAAAAAATACTTTACCAATCAGCAGGTAAGCACGTTTTCCCAACAGATGTCCAGCAGCAACTTTCAGTCTACAACTCTTCAATCTTTCGCCTTTTGCTTCCAAGCTCTTGTTTACAATACATATAAAGCAAAATACAACTAATCTACTTTGTATCTACTGTAAAATGCCCAAACATTGGCAAAACCAAAATTGAAATACATTACAAAAGTGCCGAAACAATGGCAAACCCCAAAACAAGAAAAACCAACCAACAATCACAATCACAACGCACAAGTGGTCTAGGTTTTCATCGGCTTTGCATATGAACACATAATAATACATTCAAATAAAGATTATTACATGGTGTTGGCTAAATTCATGGACAAACATGCATGTATTTTCCATGGATAACAAAATAAATAGCAAGAAATAAATTGTTAGCCAATGAATCGAAGAAATAATTAACAAGAATTAAAACCCCGAATGGTACGCGTGACAAATGGCCAAAGACTCAAACCCCACTGATGTTAGGACCTTATTAACACCATTTTACCACAGAAAAATAAGCCTCATGGGCTGATTTGAAATCGGGTTAAAAATCTTCCAAAAAACGCGTTTTTAGGCCATTTTACGGGTACCGATCAAGTAAATAAACAACGTATGCATAACAAATGGCCATAGGATCAAAAAGTCCAGATCTTAAGACCTTAATCAAGTCGACATATTCAGAATATTCAAGCCCTAGGGGCTGTTTTAAAATCACACTTTTAAATCCATTAAAAAACAACGTTTTTAGCCATTTTTACGCATACAAGATGATCATATGACAACATATGATGGCTTTGATACCACTATAGGTGATGTAAATATAAATTAGCAATTAACAACATATAAACGCAGTGGAATACATCACCAACAAGGATCCATATAGCCATATGATCAATCTAAATGAAAAACAAATTAAACAAACATGTTTTATACCTTTGTAGCGTGATCCGGGTAACACCACCAATATCACCACCACGTAGAGATGTAAGAAACCAAAAGATCAATAAGGTTGATCTTCTCTAAGAATGAAACACACTACACGTCATCGATCACCACCCGATGCTAGTCATGACCTCGTAACAATCATCCTTGATGCATCTACATTAGAATGAGCAAAGAGAGGATCAAGAAAACACAAACCCTAATTTGGGTGTGTACAATTTCGTGGTTATTGGTGAGAGAAAGGAGGAGAGAAAGTTGGTAAGTCTTTAATGTGATAAGTCATAATCAAAGACCAAATCTCATTTGAACTTATCATGATCAAAGTAACACTTAGCACCTTGATCTTTCTCCCTTGTTTCTTTCTCACCTAGGCTTGCCATGGGGGCCCTAAATGGGCTTGCCCATTTGTTGGTCCAATCCAATAAACTAAGTACTAGCTTAGTTATTAGTAGCCCATTATTGATCCCGAGTTACGAAGGTTAAATATAACGTAAATACGATAGATACGATATATTAAATGGTGTCTCTGTGTATAAGTGTGTGACCCCATAGGCTCACATATGTCTAGCCATATATTTATTTATTATGACACGAGCATACTCCAACAAGTTTTGCAATGGAAAGTCTGACGGCGTTACCCTTTAAGGTGATCAAGGCCATCACGGTTTAAGCTAAAGAGAGACGGCGTCAAGCTCATTTCTGACGGCGTCAAGCCTTGATAACCCAGGGAGGATTTTGGAGGATTAAAGAGGGACGGCGTCAGGAAGACCATCCGGGAACCCTAGACACGGCGAGGTAACGGCGTCAAGATCTACAACGTGACGCCGTCAGATACTAAGTTCTATATATAGTTTTGCAATTTTTTGTCATTAGTGTGCAACTTTGTGAGGAGAAACCCTAAGACGAATTTCTGCCATTTTAAAGGGTTTTCATACCCTTGGATCTCCCATGTTTAATTGAAGATAAGTTATCATTTAATCATTCAATATGTCTATGTGTTGTTTGATTATATCTTGTTCTTGTCTTTTAATTAACATGCTAGGCTAGATTTATCTTGTGTTTGCTTAGATCTAATGAAACCTAACTATTGATTATCGGTTGTTAATGTGTTATTAATTGTATTGGTTGATTGTTTATCGATGTTAGGCTTAAGAAAACTGGCTAACTTCCTATACGGTAACTTGCTTGAACATCTTAAGAAACATGAACCAATGCGTACTAAGGTTTTTATGGTTGTATTTAATGCATGAGCGAATTCTAGTGATCCCATGTTAGGAGCTTCTTAGCCGGCTCGACATAGGAGTGAAGTAGGAGCTTGTAGAGTTGGGGAAGTACGTACGCCACCCCACGATTGGTATTAAGGAATACACCCGTCATCCACGCAATTAATACACACTAATCAACCTGTAAAAGATAGTTAGGGAGTAAGGAAATCTAAGTAAACACATTTCTCTCCACATAAGTTTCACAACCTTTTCATTTTTGTTATTTTATTTTATTTGCATTTGTAGTAATTTGGGTTAGTTGACTAGCAACTAATTCCGCCCACTCCTTCAAACCCGAGATTTTACTTGCTTTCATAAAAATATAAAAATACAAAAAAAAGAATCTTCCCTCACCCTTAGACCTATTAGAATAGTTTTTCAATCCTAACGACACTATTCCCCTAGAGAACGATCAATCCCCCGGTACTTGCCACTTCACTATACTACATCGGTCAGGTACACTGCCTGGTGGGGATTGCAAGCCTCTTGAGATCCCTCGAGAGGTAAAACCTGTTGTAAGGTCGCAATGTAACGGTATGAGGTTAGGAATGTTGAACAGCACCGACCCATGATTAAATCAGCCACACATGTACCAATCGTTAACTCCCAATTAGCCAATCAAATAAACCGAAACATGAATCCTTAATAGAACCAGTAAACGACAATCTTGTAATCACAATTATATTCGAGAGATAATTGTGACTCACTGATCCATTTAAGTCAATAAATATCCGTATGATCGGTACCAAAAATTAACGATTACCTCATAATATTTCCAGATCTGCTGCTGTACGATACATACTCCAAAACTGCTTCTGACTTCTTCGAATCTGCTCCATCTTTGACAACGAACAACCTTGTAAATCCCTAGATATCAAGAGCCACCCGCTCTGATACCAATTGTGAAACCAGAATCAAGCCCATCTAGGATTATAGAAACATTGATTGCATACTGATATCGCGTCAAACGCATCACAAGTCAAAACCTCTCACGAAGAAAAGTCAACGAGCGACGGTTTAACGCAAAAATCGATTATAATAAACCGGATAAGTGAATACCCGGGTCGTAGTCCCAACGAGGCGTGAATGGAGGATATCGTTTGAGGTTTGGTATTAAAATGCTTGAAATAAGGATGTTCACTTTTGGTTACGAGTCTAGGAGAACAAAAATTAAATTAAAGAAAACGCGAATTAAAATCGGGAAACAAATCTAAACGTAACAATCTATTAAAATTAACCCTACGGATGCAAATTTAATTTTCCTAAGTTCTAATTAATAAAAGAAAATTTTAAAAAAAAAAGAATTATATTTTTTTTATTTATATTTTATTTAATATGAATTAAAAACTGTTTTAAAAAGAAAATTACATAAAAAAAAAAACTAAAACTATTCTAAAAATTCTGAAACTTTGCTGGAAAATATTTTAAGGCACACTAAAGATAGGAAAAATAAAATGACAGACTCAACTTATTGGAATAAGCTGATTCAAAGCAAAGAGTTAAATAAGCTAAAAGGAATAAAAATGGTTAAAAGAATTAAAGTGACATGCTTTAACACAAAAGACCCAAGGGCAGTGTTGGAGTAGGGAGTGTGTTGTGAGGCTTGGCTAGGCAAAAGACCTAGGTTCGAATCCCAGGCCTTGCCTTTTTGCTAATTTTTTTTTCTTTTGCAAACTGAATAAGCACTTTAAAATAAGCAATAAATATAAAACCAACTATTATATTAAACTTACAAATAAGCCAGAAAAAGCTGATGATCTCAACAGTAAGCCAAAGAAATTGACATAAGCTAAACTATTTAAGTGAAATGACTGATGAGCTAAAATTTTAAGCTAAGTGCAACTAAAAAAAAGCTAAACTATCCTATGGATGACCTAAATAAGCTATTGGTTCCAGAAAAAGCCACCACCAAAGTAAATAAGCACTGAACTCAGCTAAATAAGCCAAACTTGGGTCTGCTGATGAGTGCAGGCCAAGGCAGTCCACTGAGATGGTTTGCAGACCAAAATAAGGCAACAAGATAAGCTCTAGAGTCCCTAATAAGCTCAGAACCCTATAGCTAGAACTATAAGCTACTAAAGAAAACAAAGATCAGAACAGAAACACAAGCAAATAAGCAGAAAATAACCTGAGAAAAGGTACTAGAAAACATGCAGGCTGCAAGCAAGTTCAGGGCAGTTCTAACACACCAACTAGCGGACTAAAAAAAAGGCTGATAAATAAATGCACAAGTCAAAAATAAGCTGAAACTTATTAAGACTAACCTATAAGCTATTAGTAAAGCAAAATTCAGATCTTAGAACCTACTTAAACTAACTAAAGAAAAGCTTGAAAAGGGGCTGATATGGAAAAAATGCAGACAACAGCAGCAGCGAACCAAGGTTCCTGGGATTTAACCCACTATTGAGATACGACTTAATGGGTTGAATTCGATTCAAAAACACCAAAAGCTATCAAAGATGTAGCTTATGGCTGCAATAAGCTATTCAGACAACAACTAGCCTAAATCCTATAACAACTGAACCATTACTATAAAAACTTCCAACTAAGCTCTACTTTCCAAACCAACACTGAGATAAGCCAAATTAAGCACTATCAAACTTTCACCAACTGCAAATGAACAGTGACATGCCAAAATTGACCAATTTTAAAACTAAACCAAACAGTCCTTAATGGACTATTTTAACTTGTGAGCAATGGAAAAGCACATTTAAACTAGAAACTTCAAAGGCTGATGAATACAAGACCATAATGAGAAAAAAATAAGCAATCACAACTGAAAATGATGCAAAGAGAATAAGCAAATGAGCACTGGGAATAAGCAATAAGCAGTTGAATAAGCAGTTGACCAAAAAAAGATGAAAACAAGAAGATATAAATTTTCATTAACTAATATTGAATTACAATACAGGAATTAAAGAAAAATAAATGACAATAAGCTAAAAACGAAGAAATACCTAAATTAAGCTTAAACTCAATGCGCAAATGTTTTTGTAAAATGCTAACACTACTTATACCAATAATCTATGTAAGCCAAAACTTAACTTTTCACTCCCACAATTTATTCAATTTAGGTGATTGTGCTTGATTTTCAAAATTTTGATCACAAAAATCGACGTTTTTATAAGATTTTGACTAATACTAGCTGAAAGATAGATTTAAAATTTACAACAAGCAAGTTTCAAAACTTTATTCAACACATCAAAACTTATTGCATTTTGCAATATCATTCCATTTTTGCATTTTGCAATATCATTCCATTTTTTTTTTCTTTTCATTTTTTTTTTCATCATTTTTTTTTTTTTTTTTTTTTTTTTTTTTTTTTTTTTTTTTTTTTTTTTTACTTGTGCAACATAAACTAACGGAGTTTCACGGGAACCAAGACCTTACACCTTTCGGAATAAAGGATCTAAGGGTCGTTACAACGGAGAGTTCCAAGACTCTAAACATTCCTGAAATGAGGATCCAAGGGTGTTAGACCAAGACCTCACACATTCCTGAATTAGAGGTCCAAGGGCCGGTGTAAGAGGGTAGCCAAGACCTAAACGCCTTCCGGAAATAAGGATCCAAGGGCCGATCTTGAATCCGCAGCTTATAGCACATACATTTATTACTTAACTTTTACAACTATGACATATGCTTGTTCCGAAGTTTAAATAAATCTTTGAACTAGTATTTTTCAAAATCGTATGAAAATATGATTTTGTGTGTTCAAATGTTTGAAAATAAGCACTTATTAAGTCAGATTAGTTATCTCCTGGGAGGAAAAGCCATAGATTACCTGTATAAGCTCTAAAGAGAACCAACTACTCTACGCTTAGCATTTTCATTTGCACAAATCGTAAAACCTTAGTCTAACCGTTAAGGGAGCAGCCAGATCAATACTCTGGCAGAGTCGGGATTCCCTTTGTTCTAACCTAATCAAGACTAAACACTTCTTTTTTTTTATTGCAATTTCTTATCTAAAAATGAAAAAAAAATTTAAAATTTTGGTCAAAAACGGGGGTACTAGGGCACTAGAAGGTACATATGTGACAAAATTCGCGAGAATTCCCCCCCACACTTAGAATTGAATATTGCCCTCAATATTCAAAGTACCGGCTATTATGCCGACACTTAGAACGTAAAAAGGTAATACTAATAGCCAAGTGTGGAACAGAAATCTCTATTTTCACAAACAGGATTAAAAAGATATCCCTAGATAAACGTTAGCAAAAAGATCGGATATTGGACGGCTGGATTGAAAACAGGCGCATCAATCATCACGATCTAAGGGAAACCTACAAACAAGAGCAAACAACACACAAACAAAGCACAGTAGATGAATCCCCCCACACTTAGTGTCAGAAAATAGAAAGAAGTCAGAAACATGGGTTATCACCCATGAAATGCTAATGTTTTTGTTAACCAAGTCACTAGCTTGACTCGACCCCGAATTCATTTGTTCTTGAGGAAGCATGTGGAAGAGAAAATCTCCATCGGACTTTCATTCAAGATGTTTGGATAAACATTGAAGTTCTTGAAAGTTCCATTCCGATGAGATACATCTGGCTCAAAAGAATGATAAATTGAGATGCCGGGGTCAAAAACTTTGTCCTCATTTCCAAAGGAGAGAAGGAGAGGACAAGTCACCGTATAGGTGAAGAAGGGTAGAAAAACTTGAACGACATATGTGAAATCAATATAATGGCGATCCTCAAAGGGCAACGTCACATATGTCGGAGAAAGAATGTCCTTTTGAATCTCGGGATTAAAGATTGAGGTCATATCATCAAGTTTATGAGTAAAAGAGTCCTTGACCTCAATTTTCATCCAAGGATGGAAGATTAGGTAACGGTTTTGGTTGAGGCTCCGCTTCATCAAAACTAGGAACTTCCATAGAACTAAGAGTAAGGTTGTGATCACTAAAAGCATTCAAACCTATATCCTCTAGTTGTGTTTGGTTCAAGGGCTCTACCTCTATTGGGGTTCCTATAGTCTCTTCTACTTTTTCCGGGTAAGTTACGGGCGGTGTGTTAACCTCAAATGATGGTAAGATTTGTGGGGTATTTAGTGGTCTTGCATTTCTAACCTCATTCTCCATAGTATCTAAATCACCTATATGTTCATCATGTGTTTTGGTAGGATCTAACCCAAACACATTCCTAAGTATCTCAAATCCTTCTCTAGCCATTTGAAATTCTAAGTACGATTCATAGTAATATTCAACTTGATTACTATGTTCCAATTGCCTAAAGGATTCCTCATGCGTGTCATATGTTTTGGTGAAATCTATCCCACTCATGCAACTAGGTAGTTCAACACTAACCATCTCACAATCTTGGTCCAATTCAAGGTCCATGTTCTTAAAAACTAGGTCTTCTTGCTCATGGTACCTATAGTCGGATAAATCCTCCTCATTTGTTTCCTCAAGTTGTGATGTATATAAACCCATCAATTCATTCAACTTATGGTTCACGGTTAGGAAGCTTTCCTCAAATTTTTTCCAAAGGGTTACACTAAAAGGAATTGATCCTAACAATGATTGTTTAATAGAAGCCGCACATGCACATAATTCATCAAACCTATCAAACTTTACACCCATCTCCTCTTGTATATATCTAAGATCACTTAAAAATTCATTGGAACAACAGGAAGCAAATCTATCCATGTAAAGTAATTGTTCCTCTATTGTTAATAATCTAAATGGAATTTCATCCGCCATGGTGACAAATGAAAATGGTTTTACAAACAAAGGGCACAAAGAAAAAGATAGACTAAAGAAATCTAATAAAAAGAAAATAAATATCTCACTCGATAGGAATCAAGTGAGTAGACCTAATAAAATAAAAATTTAACCTAAACAATAACTATTCCCCGGCAACGGCGCCAAAACCTTGATGCGTGGTTTTGCGACCTTACAACAGGTTTTACCTCTCAAGGGATCTCAAGAGGCTTGCAATCCCCACCAGGCAGTGTACCTGACCGATGTAGTATAGTGTAGTGGCAAGTACCGGGGGATTGATCGTTCTCTAGGGGAATAGTGTCGTTAGGATTGAAAAACTACTCTAATAGGTCTAAGGGTGAGGGAAGATTCTTTTTGTATTTTTATATTTTTATGAAAGCAAGTAAAATCTCGGGTTTGAAGGAGTAGGCGGATATAGTTGCTAATCAACTAACCCAAATAACTACAAATGCAAATAAAATAAAATAACTGAAAATAAAAAGGTTGTGGAACTTATATGGAGAGAAATGTGTTTACTTAGATTTCCTTACTCCCTAACTATCTTTTACCGGTTGATTAGTGTGTATTAATTGCATGGATGACGGGTGTATTCCTTAATACCAATCGTGGGGTGGCGTACGTACTTCCCCAACTCTACAAGCTCCTACTTCACTCCTATGTCGAGCCGGCTAAGAAGCTCCTAACATGGGATCACTAGAATTCGCTCATGCATTAAATACAACCATAATAACCTTAGTACGTATTGGTTCATGTTTCTTAAGACGTTCAAGCAAGTTACCGTATAGGAGGTTAGCCAGTTTTCTTAAGCCTAACATCGATAAACAATCATCCAATACAATCAATAACACACCAACAACCAATAATCAATAGTTAGGTTTCATTAGATCTAAGCAAACACAAGATAAATCTAGCCTAGCATGTTAAATAAAAGACAAGAACAAGATATAATCAAACAACACATAGACATATTGAATGATTAATTGATTACTTATCTTCAATTGAACATGGGAGATCCAAGGGTATAAAACCCTTAAAAATGGCAGAAAAATCGTCTTAGGGTTTCTCCTCACAAAGTTGCACACTAATGACTAAAAATTATGAGAATATATATAGAAAATCAGATCTGACGGCGTCACGTTATAGAGCTGACGCCGTCACCTCGCCGCGGTTAGGGTTTCTTGATGGCCTTCTTGACGCCGTCCCCTTTTAATCATACAAAATCCTCTCTGGCGCGTCAAGGGTTGACGGCGTCACAATGGTGCTTGACGCCGTCACAGGTACTTTTCCAGCCGATTTTGAGACTTTGTCGTTTTCTTCACTTTTATGCTCCAAAAACGTCCAAAATGCTTCCTTTTCCAGATTTCTTCTCCAAAGTACCTAAAATGACAAAAGGAACGATTTAGGGCAATATTTGATCAAATAAATACGATTTAGGGCTTAAATGACCCCCT
This sequence comes from Artemisia tridentata subsp. tridentata, assembly GCA_021014915.2. NCBI lineage: Eukaryota > Viridiplantae > Streptophyta > Magnoliopsida > Asterales > Asteraceae > Artemisia > Artemisia tridentata. The sequence goes on from CP139508.1 coordinate 385,728,853, forward strand.
AAAAGCGGTACACTTTTCGCTTCATCAAATACCCTTACACTTGAGATTTGCTTGTCCTCAAGCAAATGCGCTTTTATTCTAATCAAAATACAAGTTATGGGTCATTTAACGCTAATATAAAAGTAATTACAACAAATAGTCGTTCCACTTTAATCATAATAAGCACGGAGATTACAGACTAGCACCTCACAAGTAGTGTTTAGATACTCACATCCCTCAGGTGTCATAAAAGTGTATCTCATAAATGAAAATGAATAATATCTCTCACTACCTGTCATAGCAAATAGATTACCATAGGCTTGGGAAAGGATCAAAAACCTCCTCCACTAGGCGTAAGCACCTAAGATAAACTATCAAAGAGGGCTTTTAAATGGGTTATAACATTAGGTGTAGGGATATGATAAACACGGTTTTTTTGGATAAAGGATATTTTACTGGTGGCGAGTTAAAGATCTTGGTTAATTACATGTACAATATGGCGTTGCTAAGCCTAGACTAGACTCGACTTAAGCTAATGAAAGAAAATAACAAAAAGATAAAATAAACATAAAATGAAACAGGATGGTAGTCCGTATGTTTCTTCTACTTTTTTTTTTTTTTTTTTTTTATTTATTTATTTATTTTTTTTTATTTATTTATTTTTTTGCATACACTCTTGCCCTACCATCCAAAATAATACATCGTAGGGGGGTTGTATCCCCCTTACACTTGAACTTTTACATAACTTTACAATTAACTATTCTAATGACTCGAATTAAGATAATCGAAACACTTGGAGTACTTTTAAAATATTTAGCACATATGGGGGTAATAATGTTGTTCTTCCCCATTACTCCATTACACTAGTACTTTACCCATGAGTCCCAATCGTCCCAAAACAATATGTACAAGGATATGACTCGACTTAGCAACCATGTAATCAATTAGATAATTAACTTGGGGTTTAAACAAATGTTGTCACAATAATGCACTAAAAATGAGTGCATACAAGGTAGGCTAAGGCAATTTGGGTGTACATTTAAGTGGGGTGTAAACAAATTCTTACTTTAAGTAAAATGCTTAAAGTTAGAAACGAAAAGATAGGCTCTGAGGGGTGTACTAGGGGTATCGTGTACTAAAAATGAGTACAACGCAAAGGGTGTGGGAGAATTACTTGACCAATGTAGCCAATGTAATTATAACAAAAACACAGGTGTAAAACAATGGGTTAATCCTAAAGCCTCTTATCATGTAGTAAATCTAACTACACAAATGTAGTCTCACTTGTGGCCTCGGAATGGTCATAACGCAAGTTCTAGAATCTAAGTGCTACCGGTACACGGATCATAGCATAAATGCTTTTCCTACTAATTCTAGGGGCGAACCTCACATATTTGGGGGTGGAAAATTTTTTAATGGTACGGTTTTGTGCTAGTCATATAACTCCTATCCGTGAGACGCTCATTAAGACCAAAGTTTCACTCCTATATGTTGTAAAAATTTTTAAATTTGGCACTAAAATTGCCTTAACAGGTATTTCTCTCAGTTTTATTACACATCTACTATTAAACAAACGAAAAATCAAGCTTAATAGCATTCTCTAAGGTATCATACTTTACCCCCCCTTACACTTAAGATGAACATTGTCCCCAATGTTCAAATAACAAGATGTAAAAGTAAATAAGGTAAAAGAATGAAATCAAATACTCCCCTGATTCGCTCGGTGGATAAAGAGGTAACATGGTTAGATCTTCTTCCAAGGTAATGTTGAAGCTTCAAGATTAAAGCAGCGCCAAAAGCTAGATTCCACATACATCTCCTTGTCCAAAATAACCTGTTAAACCTGAGAAAACAAACACGAAAACCTGCATAACATCGGCGGGATAAATCTGTATAAGGATATAATGCTTGTGGAATGATTATTTTGCAGATTCCTGGAGTTTATAAGTTAGAGATTTAATAAAGCATTTTATGATTCCGGAAGAAAAACAAAACTTTCAAAAAAAAAATTCCAGAAAACTGTTCCTGACACCGTCAGACTGGGGTCTGACGCCGTCAGAAGTGATCTGACAGATTTTTCATGTTAAGTTTCCGGAAAATTTCTGGAAAAACTCAATCCTTATTTCCTGGAAATCCTGCAAAATATCATTATGACTCGATACAAGCATTTGACTCAAACAATTACTAATATTGTTGGGCTATGAAAGTCAAAGTACTGCTACTCAAGTAAAAGTACTGCTGTTCGACTAAAGTACTGCTGCTCGTTGAAGGACTGCTATGCAAATAGTTTAAGGACTAATATGTAATTCTAGAATGTTCGTATTAGATTAGAGTTATAATTAGAATTACTTGTTATTCAAGTTTGTAAACCGACTAGGGTTTTCCTTGTGCCTATAAAAGGATCCCTAGGTTGGCATTAGAGATACGATTTTAGAGAGATACGAATATAAGAGATTAGAGAGAAGTATTAGTCGATTATTAGAAGTATTAGAGTTTAGAGTTTGTTAGTGAATCTGTGTAAGAAAGCAGGTTCAAGGTTTTAATAATATTCAAAGTCGTTTATTAATTCTTCTTAGCTTTGTTGAAGTAGATTCCGCATACTTAGCAAAGTATATCAGTGTTTCATTATTAATAGTTTTGAATTCATTCAAAGTTGTTAAACCGTAGACAAGCTACAAGTTAGTTTGGTCAGAGTATATCGATCCAACAAGTGGTATCAGAGCTTGTGTGGAGACTCTGATTAAGAAGAAACCCTTAAAACCGATTTACCAACAAACCCTCAACAATGTCGACTGAAGCTGCACCTATTCCATCCATCACCTCACTCAGAATTCCTATCATCAAGAAGGGAGAGTATGATCTCTGGAGCATGAAGATGAGACAGTACCTTGCTATTACTGACCATGCTCTATGGGATGTAATTGTCAATGGTAATGTTGTTCTTGATGAACCTCTACAAGTTGAAGGACAACCCAAACCACCTCAACCAACCTTACCAGCAGCTACAAAGAGAAATGAAGATAAGGCTCTCAACATACTGCTATCTGCTATTCCTGATGGTCACCTACTGAAGTTCCATGATGCTAAGGATGCAAAACAATTATGGGCTGCGATCAAGACAAGATTTGGAGGTAATGATGCTTCAAAGAAGATGCATAGAAACTTATTGAAGCAGCAGTTTGAAACCTTCACTGTTGGTGAAAGAGAAAGTCTTGATGCTGCCTATGACATATTCCAAAATCTACTTAGTATGCTAGAACTGTATGGAGCAGAGGTATCTGTTGAAGATGCAAATTCAAAGTTGTTAAACCGTAGACAAGCTACAAGTTAGTTTGGTCAGAGTATATCTTAAGGAGTTTGCCATCTGTCTGGCATGTGGTTGCTACTATGATTAGAGGACAACCTGGATTGGAGTCTATGGACTTTGATGATCTCTATAACAATTTGAAAGTGTACGAGCAAGAGATGAATGTTCACAGTTCTCAGAAAACTCACAACATAGCTTTTGTGTCTTCTGAAAACAGAAGCAGTACTTCCACTAAAAGTACTGCTTATCCTTCTCAAAGTACTGTTGGTGATTCACAGCATGTACAGCATGTTTGCACAACCACAACTACTCCCAACCCATCACCAACAAACAACACCAATTCTGATGAAGTTGTATGTTCCTTCTTTGCACAACAAGCCACTTTACCTGTCACCTATCAAGAAGACTTGTTACAGATTGAAGAAGATGCTTTAGAAGAGATTGATATAAGATGGCAAGTAGCTATGATCACTGCTAGGATCAAGAAGTTCATGAACAAGACAGGAAGGGGAATTGATTTCAAAGCCAAACAAGGTATAACTTTTGACAAATCCAAGATTGAATGTTTCAATTGTCAAAAGCTTGGACACTTTGCAAGGGAATGCAAGTTTGCAAAATATCAGGCAAACAGGATGATTGAACAACCCAAGGTTGAAAGAAAGGAGGTTCCTATTACTGAATCACAACCAAAAGCTTTGGTGGCTCAAGAAAATTTAGCAGAGATTGACTGGAGTGCTGAATTTGATGATGAACCTGTAACCTATTCTATGGTTGCAATGGAAGAGTTTGATTGGGGCACGGCTTTTGATGAGGAACCTGGATATGCTGCTTTGGAATCAAGAGATGGTCTTGGAAGCTTTGACTGGAGCATGGAGGATGAAGATGAACCTGTTCAGATTGCTATGGTAGCCTCTTCACCAAGTTCATCCAATGTCTCTGAGGTATGCTCTAAGTGTAATGATGTTTATCAAAAGTTGCTTAAAGAATATGTGACTGAAAGAGATAATTGTAGAACAGCTAGGTCTGAGGTAGCTGGTTATCAATTAACTTTAGAGTCAATGGAAGCCAAAATATTAACACATGAAAATAATGAAATGGCTTGGGCAGAAAAATATGAGCAACAAGATTACCAATTGAAATTAAGTGAATGGAAATTAGGATGTAAGGTGTCTGAATTAGAAAAGATTACTAAGGAAAGAGATGCTTTGTTAGAAAAACTTGGTAGTATTAAACAGACTGGTCTATCACATGTTCAATTTGTTGAAAAACAAAGAGTCATAAACAGTAGAGCTGGACTAGGTTATGGTGAAGATAGTAGTTCAGATGAGACCTCACCTAGTGATAAGGAAGAGACCCCACCTAGTGCTAAGGAAGAGATTCCACCTAGTGATGATGACCTTACAAGCTCAGAAGAAAACACATCTAGGAATGAGGAACCACTTAGTGATTCACCTCATGAGTTTAAGAAAGATAAGGAGTACCACTCAGTTCCTCCACCCACTGGTCAGTTTCAACCTCTTAGAACAGATGTTTCTCGTTATGGTGTAGACAACCTAGAGTTTAGGAAGAAGCTTAATGGTCAATTTAGTTCTGAGAAACCTAAGAATGATTTTCAAAGGGGTAATGATCAAAAGTTTCCTACAGCTTTTCAAAAACAAGCAGTTCCTCCAAAAACTTTTCAAAGTACTGCTGGACATTCATCAGTACCTCCAAGAGAAACTTTTCAAAATACTGCTCACTATAGGAAATCTTTTAATCATAGAAGAGGATTTGGGAATATGGAGAGAAAGTTATGTTATGTATGCTATAGTCCTGATCACTTGATTAAGCACTGTGACTTACACTCAGAATACTTAAGTCAGTTTCCAAAGAATAGATCTACCACTCATAAGCCAAGAGAGACTAGATCAGTTTGGAATCACTCAAATAGGGTCAACCATAGTAACTTCTCAAAAGACTATAGGTACCCTCACCAGAAAAGAATGTTTTCCAAATCACCAGTACCTTCACACACTGATAAGTCTCAAGAAGTACCTTCTCAAAGGACTGATAAGTTTTCACCCACTCATGGTACTGCTAACACTTTTTCACATAGAAGACCTAAGAGATTCACTTCATATAAAAGGTCTTACAACTCAAGCAGAGTACCTAAATCAGAGAAACCTAAGGTCAAATGAAATTGGGTTAAGAAAGAAAGTACTGATGGGGAACAAGAAGTACTTTCATCAGATAAGGGTGAAACAGGGAGTGTTGTTGATATTACAACACAGGACATGGGACCAACTCAAATAATCATTGACCATGCCTTTAAAACCAGTGGAGATTACATACTGAAGGAATTCAAGTATGTCACTCCACAAGGGGAACACAAGTCAGTAATGGCTTGGGTTCCTAAAAGAAACTAACCCTTTTCTTTAATGTGCAGGGCAACCCAGAGGAGGAGCTTAAAGATCATATTATTGTTGATAGTGGTTGCTCTGGCAGCATGACAGGGGACAAGGAGATCCTGTCAGATTTTAAGGCATATTATGGAGGAAGAGTTGCATTTGGTAATGATCCTGATGGAGGAAGAATCACTGGCAAAGGAACAATCAAGGCTGGATGTATTGATTTTGAGAATGTTAGATATGTGAAGGAGCTCAAGTTCAATCTTTTGTCAGTATCTCAAATTTGTGACAAGAAGTACCCAATTCTGTTCACTGATACAGAATGTCTCATTCTCTCCCCTGAGTTCAAATTTGTTGATAATCACTTGGTAACATTGAGAGTACCAAGAACCAATGATGTATACAGTTTAGACTTAAAGAGTCTCAGTTCTGCTGGAAGAGCAACATGTTTAGTAGCAAAGGCATCATTGGAAGAAGCACATCTGTGGCACAGAAGACTAGGTCATGTTAATTTTAAGAACATCAACAAGCTGGTCAAAGGAAATTTAGTTAAAGGTTTACCTTCCAAAACATTCAAGACTGATCATTCATGTTTGGCTTGCAAGAAGGGTAAACAACATAAAGCTTCATGTAAGAAGCTTGGGGAAAGAGATATTAGAGAACCTTTGGAGTTGCTACACATGGATCTGTTTGGACCAGTTTCAGTAGAAAGTTTAAACAAGAAGAAGTACTGCTTGGTTGTGACAGATGATTGTAGCAGATTTAGTTGGGTCTTTTTCTTGGGATTCAAAGATGAAACCTTTGATGCTATCCATGACCTGATAGTAGCCCTTGAAAATCAATTAAGACTCAAAGTAAGAGGTATTAGATGTGACAATGGAACAGAATTCAAGAACAAGCATATGGATGAATTCTGTGCCAAGAAAGGGATCAAGAGAGAGTTTAGCATTGCTAGAACACCACAGCAGAATGGTGTTGCAGAAAGAAAGAACAGGACTTTGATAGAAGCAGCTAGAACAATGCTTGCAGATTCCCAATTACCTATTCTCTTTTGGGCTGAAGCCATAAGTACTGCTTGCTATGTGTTAAATAGAGTTTCAGTAACTAAACCTCAGATGAAGACACCTTATGAGTTACTAATGGGAAAGAAACCAAACATTCGTTTTCTAAAACCTTTTGGCTGCTCTCTGACTATTCTAAATACCATTGACTCTCTGGGAAAATTTGATGGTAAGTCAGATGAAGGATATTTATTGGGTTATTGTACAAATAGCAAAGGATTTAGAGTTTATAACAGGAATACCAAAAAGGTACAAGATTGTCTTCATGTTGAATTTTTGGAAGATAAGGAAACTCAGAAAGGTAAAGGTCCTGATTGGATGTTTGATCTTGATCTCAAGTTCACACCATCTATGAATTATGTTCCTGTTAGAGAAGAGAATCAGGCTAATTACAAAGAAGATGATTCACAGTACATTGTTCATGGAGTCAATGTTACACCAGAAGAAGTTCCTGACAAAGAACCTGAAGTTACTGATGAGGAACAAAGTACTGCTCAACCAACTAATACAGTATCTGATGAAGATCAAGCCATACAAGATGAACTTAATAGGATGCTTTTTCAAGAAACTATAGCACAATCCGATGAAGATGAACAAAGGAAGGCTTATGAGGCTGCAAAGAAACAGGGTAAATTTCAAGATACTGCCCACAGTACTTTAGATCAAAATACTGCTGATCCTTTTGGCAGTACTTCTGGTGTGTTAGAGCAATCAAATTGGAACAATGCTGATGATTCCAATGTTGATGATGATGATATGGTTAATGCTAACATTCCTGGATTAGAAGAAATTGATGATGAGCTTAATCCTGAAGGTATTTTCTCCAATGAAGGCATTGATTTTACTAACTTGGAGTCTGATCTTCCAGTACCACCAACTCCTACATTGAGAGTTCATAAAGCTCATCCTCAAAGTAACATTATTGGATCACCCTCTTCAGGAGTGGTTACAAGGAACAAAGTTAAAGGACTTTCTAAGCAACATGCTGCTTTACTTAGCTTTGTTTACAAACAAAACAGGATGAATCACAAGGATCAACAAACATGCCTGTTTGCTTGCTTTCTATCTCAAGAAGAACCCAAGAAGGTAGCTCAAGCTTTAGCTGATGAAAGTTGGGTTGAAGCCATGCAAGAGGAGCTTCTACAATTCAAGCTTCAAGAAGTCTGGGTATTGTGTGATTTACCAGATGGCAAAAGAGTCATTGGTACAAGATGGGTTTTCAGAATCAAAAGAGATGAAAGAGGGAATGTTATCAAAAATAAAGCTAGATTGGTTGCACAAGGATATCGCCAAGAAGAAGGAGTGGATTATGATGAAGTGTTTGCTCCTGTTGCAAGGATAGAGGCAATAAGGTTATTTCTTGCCTTTGCATCATACATGGGATTTCCTGTCTACCAAATGGATGTGAAAAGTGCTTTCCTTTACGGAACAATTTCTAAGGAAGTTTATGTTAAACAACCTCCTGGTTTTGAAGATCCTGCACATCCAAACAAAGTCTACAAAGTGATCAAGGCACTGTATGGCCTTCATCAAGCTCCCAGAGCTTGGTATGAGAGACTCTCAAATTTTCTATTACAACATGGTTATAGGAGAGGAGCAATTGATAAGACTTTGTTCATCAAGAGGGATAAGAAAGACATTATGTTAGTCCAAGTATATGTGGATGATATTATATTTGGAGCTACAAAGAAGTCTATGGTGAAAGAATTTGAAGATCTTATGCAGAAGGAGTTTCAAATGAGTTCTATGGGAGAATTAACTTTCTTTTTGGGTCTTCAAGTTAGACAAACAAGAGATGGAATCTTCATTAACCAAGAAAAGTATGTTGCAGACATACTTAAAAGATTTGACCTTCCAAATCTCAGGCCTGCCACCACACCCATTGATAAAAATAAACCCTTAGGCAAGGATGAAGATGGACAAGCTGTAGATGTCAAGCTTTACAGATCTATGATTGGTTGTCTTATGTACTTAACTGCATCAAGACCTGACATCATGTTTGCTGTTTGCTTGTGTGCAAGATTTCAGGTTACACCAAAGGTTTCCCATATGTATGCAGTCAAGAGGATTTTTAGATATCTCAAGCATCACCCAAAGTTAGGATTATGGTATCCTAAGGAGTCACCTTTTCACTTGGAAGCCTTTTCAGATAGTGACTATGCAAGGGATAACTATGATAGAAGATCAACCTCAGGAGGATGTCAATATCTTGGTAGAAGATTAGTCTCCTGGCAATGTAAGAAGTAAACCATTGCTGCAACCTCCTCTACTGAAGCAGAATATGTTGCTGCTGCTAGCTGTTGTGGACAAGTTTTGTGGATGCAAAATCAACTCTTGGATTATGGATTCAACTTCAAACATACTCCTATCAATATTGATAATGAGAGTACCATCTGCATTGTGAAGAATCCAGTTTATCACTCCAAGACCAAGCATATTCAGATTAGGCATCACTTCATTCGGGATTGTTATGAGCACAGGCTTATAAATGTGGTTAAGGTTCACACAGATGATAATGTAGCTGATATACTCACTAAGGGATTTGATGTTTCAAGATTCAACCACTTAGTTGTGAGCATTGGGATGATTAACTACTAGGCTACATTTGAGGGGAAGCTTTAGTATTAGTTAGTATACTTTGTTTTAGTTCTTAATGAAAGTATTGGTTTTTAGTAGTTTAGTTTAGCCTATATGTTGTATTTGAGGGAGGCAACATCAGCTATTAGTTAGAACTTAAGCATGAACCATTTACAAGTTCTTGGTTTTAGTTTGGAGTATAGATTGTGGATAAGAAGATGGAACGTACTGCTTTGTTGCTTAAAGTACTGCCTCAGCAAAGTACTGCTTCAACATACTGCTTACGTGGACGTACTGTTCCAACGGTCAAAAAATTGTGGGGCTACGGTTAATTAATTCCTTATGGCGGAGATAATAAGTTAATCAAAACGGTAACTTTATTATTATGAGTTTGATTTATTTCCATCCTATTTAAAGAAACTCACTCCTATTTCCCCGCCTTTTACCGTATTTGAGATCCCTCATTCGCTTTTACACCACAATCTTTTTATCGAAACACAACCTCAAAGCGAATTCTTCTCTACCACTCATCATGGCTAATCGACTCACTGTTAGCAAACACAATATGATCGCTAACTTGGACAAGACAAGGGATAATGTTGATTTTCATGCGGTCATTGATTTCTTAACTGGGTCTTCCATCAACTACTCTATTTTAGTTGACCCTGATGTTATTGGTCCTTGGATGCAAGAATTTTGGGCTACTGCAACGATTGAAGATGATTCGTTGATTAGGGCTACGGTTGCTGGACGAACTATTCGGATTTCTGAGGCCACGATTAGGGATGTTTTGATGTTCAATGATGAAGGGGGGGCTGTTCGTTTTGAAAAACAAGTGCTTTGGGACACTTTAAGTGATATAGGTTATGAAGGCGATCTGACGAAACTTACTTTTCAAAAGCCATTGTTTTGTTCTCATTGGAAGTACCTCATTCATGTCTTACTTCATTGTTTAAGTCCCAAAAGTACTTCTTTTGATCAATTTGGTCAAAATATTGCATCTGCATTAGTGGGTTTGGCTACCGATCGAAGATTCAATTTTTCAAGACTAATTCTTGATGGTATGCTTACACATATTGCTAATGGATCACCATTTTTAATGTATCCACGGTTTGTTCAGTTATTCTTGAACAATCAACTTGAGGATGTCCCTAAACCTCAAAGTTTTTTACCCACTGTCAAACTTCCATCAAAGGTGTTTACTTTTCTATCTAAACAAAGTGTCAAGTTTTCTGGAACCAACACACCTTTGACTGCTCATATATTGGGAGTTGCACAAGTTGTTAGAGATGCAGAGCAAGAGCAAGAGCAAGAAGCAAATTCTGAATCAGCAAGCCAAGAGTCTCCAGTTTCAAGAGAAGTTAGTATTCCTCAACCTACTGCTTCTCAACATACTGCTTCTTCACATTCTGCTACTAGGGAAGATACTGCTCCTATGGACATTCCTACTCATGAGGAGTCAAACCAAGGTATGAATCAACCACCATCTCCTAATGATTATTCTTCCACAAATATGTCAAAGCAATTTGAAGAAGAAGAGGCAGAATTGGATAATTATGCTTTAACAAGAGAGTTAAAGAGGCTGAAAAAGGAGAGTGAGGCTCAAGCTGCTAAGCTAGTCAAATTAAAGACTAAGTTTCAAAGCTTAAAGAGGTCTGTTTGGCCACTAGTTCAACACCATCGATTATGGGTAAAGTCTCAGAAGCAGAGTGGTCGGATACCTACGAAGTCTTCTAAGTCAAAGAAGAAAAAGTCAAAGAAGCAATCTTCATTCCAATTGGGGAGGAATTTAGAGAATTTGAATGAAGATGCTGGTTTTGAACAAGATTCTGGATTTATGGATGATACTCAGAGGATACCACCTGAAAATATTTCTCACGATACTGTTGAGAGGAAGAGTGATGAAACAGAGAAAATAAATTTGGAAGAAGCTGCTGTTGAAGTAAGGAGTGGTGATACTGAGGAAATAAACTTGGAAGGAGCTGAAGCTGAAAGTACTGCTCAACAAGGTACTGAGAGGCAATTCACTATTACACCTAGAACCTTAGATTTTGAAGAAGATATTGGTCCTTCAATTCAAGTTCAAGAGGAAGTTGACCCTTCTAAACCAGCTCAGGAAGAAGATGTTATAGCTCATACTAACAGTGATGATGACATAATTGCTGACATCATGCTTAATATGTCAAGTCAAAGAGGCATCAGTATTCATGAGGTTGAACAACAACATCATGCTTCTTCTCAACCTGCACAAGAGATAGATCCAAAAGATAAAGGCAAAGGGATCTTGGTAGAAAAGAAGAAGAAGAAGATGACATTGGCACAGTTAAGACAAATTCAGATTGCCAAAAATGAGGAAGCAGCTAGAATATTGCAAGCAGAGATAGATGCTGAAGAATCAAGGAAGAGTGTTCAATCAAAAAGGCCAATTAGTAAAGCTAGAGAAAGGAATGATATGATGGCTTATCTGAAAGGTCAAGGATATACATGTTTAGTTAGATTGACATATACAGAGATGAAGGATCTGTATGATGTAGTTAGAGAAGCTATTCAAAAGGATCTTGCAAGCATTATTTCTTTTGAAGATAAGGAGCTTGAAGATAAAAGAAAGGAAAGAGTTGTTACAGAGAGCTCAAAGAGGAAAAGAACTACTGATGAACAACCATCAAAGAAGTTCAAGGAAACTGTTGAATTGAGAACAGACACAGTTGATGAGCTAAGGAATTATCTTAGAGTTGTTGACTTTGAAAATCCAAAATTGAAAGAAGATACTGATAAGAAGTCAAAGATATCTACTTTTTCAGTTGTAGAATCTAAAGAAGGAGATTATCTGATCTTTCATAGACAAGATGGAAGTTTTAGAGTGTTCAATTCATTATGGGATATACTACATCTGATTGATAGAGATGATATGCTTCAGTTATATCTCCAAGTGCAAACTTATTTTGAGCATATTCCACCACAAGGAGTAGGTTTGATATTGTTAGGAGATCTCACAACAATCTGGGAGACAGAGGAAACAAAGGACAGTACTTTGTGGGAAAATCAAGACAACTGGGAGATTAACAGATGGAGATTCTTTGAATCAGTTGGAATACATGTTTTGGAGTTAGAAGATGGCACTATGATTCATATGCTAGCAGAACAAAGATATCCACTCACAAGAGATCTGATGATCAGAATGCTAGAGCATGGAATGGAAGTGGAACAAGAAGGTGAAGTAGCATTGATGGTCATAAAATTATTCATCAAGTGGACAACAGAATCTGAAGATTAATGCATAACTACTGGTATGGTTTAATTAATTAATATAAATCTTTTTGAAAAATAAGTTCTTTCTTCAAAGTACTGCTGGTCAGACAGTACTTTCTCAAAGTACTGCTTGCAGCATAAAACCCGTAAAGTCTTTTGATAAAATCAGTAATTTTTGATAAGTGCAAAAACATTTTGAAGCACAAAGATTAAACAGCAACAAATGGTTTTGAAAGCAACAGCATGGTGTTAGTACTTGTACTACACAACAAATGGTAATCAACTCACCATGTTTAATAAACAAGAAAGAGTTTGACTCATCATGAGGGTACGGCTCTGATGTGATTATCAAATCCGTTTTTAGTTGGCAATTTACTAAAAATTGTATGGTTTTAAAGGCTGTGGAAAACCATTATATGGTAATTAGTTCACCATGGTAGTGATTGTACTAAAAGAACTAGCTAGTCCAAAAGCAAACGGCTATTTGGTAAAGACTACTCAAATCCGTTGATAGCTGATGATTTGCTAAAAATCATATGGTTATCAATGTACCATGGTTTTTCCTAAATCTAAACATTGGCTACTCCAGAGTTAATGGCTTTGGTAAAGAGACATCAAAATCCATTAAGTTTTCAATGATTCACCTCTCACAGGAGTTAACACACCTGGAAGTGATGAGAATAGTATGAAACTTTTAAGATCTGATGTACATATTGCCAATATGATGCTGTGTTGCTGAAAAGATATGATGCTGAAAAGAGTTGTTGCTGATGAAGATTGAAGATACTGATTGCATTGATGATGACAAAACAACAACGAGTCAGATTTCAAAGAAACAACCTTTCCTTGAAGATAAAGTGTTGAAGTTAAAGACATACAAAGGAACTTGAAATCAAGCAAGTAGAATTCAAGTTAGGGGAGGATTGTTGGGCTATGAAAGTCAAAGTACTGCTACTCAAGTCAAAGTACTGCTGTTCGACTAAAGTACTGCTGCTCGTTGAAGGACTGCTATGCAAATAGTTTAAGGACTAATATGTAATTCTAGAATGTTCGTATTAGATTAGAGTTATAATTAGAATTACTTGTTATTCAAGTTTGTAAACCGACTAGGGTTTTCCTTGTGCCTATAAAAGGATCCCTAGGTTGGCATTAGAGATACGATTTTAGAGAGATACGAATATAAGAGATTAGAGAGAAGTATTAGTCGATTATTAGAAGTATTAGAGTTTAGAGTTTGTTAGTGAATCTGTGTAAGAAAGCAGGTTCAAGGTTTTAATAATATTCAAAGTCGTTTATTAATTCTTCTTAGCTTTGTTGATGTAGATTCCGCATACTTAGCAAAGTATATCAGTGTTTCATTATTAATAGTTTTGAATTCATTCAAAGTTGTTAAACCGTAGATAAGCTACAAGTTAGTTTGGTCAGAGTATATCAATCCAACAAATATGTATGTTAATTTAATATTGTTATGATTCATGTTCATTTGTTCTAATAAACCGATTTGGATTTCTCTTACACTTATCTTTTGCAAAATACCTTTATATGTAGTTAAGACGAAGTTAAAAACAAGATAAAGCATTTTCACAATTTAGTTTCGAACATGAATCAATAATAATAAAAATTAAACATACATACGGAAGTAAATAAAATCAAACAAACAAATAAATAAACACAAAAAGCAAATAAAGCTTGGGTTGCCTCCCAAGAAGCGCTTGTTTTTGTTCGAGTCACGAGCCTGACTCTACCCTTATTTAACGGATAAAGGAGAGGTTTTTTCTACACTTAGGATTAAGTGCGGGTGATAGTAGCGATACACACCATCTTGGTGGAAGTATGCCGCGTGAGGAAAGAGTGGTGGATGAATTATATACTCAAAGGGGTGTGTTCCGTTCATCATAACCCTACCTAGTTTACTTTGGTCAATGGGTGAATTAAAGTTTCCTCCTAAAAAGGGATCATCTTCTATCAACTTTGAGAGACTCCTAGTTGGGAATCCATCTTGACCTAATAAACCCGGTTTAAACCCATAATGTTTCTTACGATCAATCATGAATGGGTGATGTAAGTATGTAAGGTTATGGTTCACTCCTATGTTAGCTTCCTCTCTACAAGGCTCAAAGTCAACAACCTCCAACCTAAAACTACCCGGATCATATGGTTCGATGGGTGGATTGGGGCCTTTTTCAATTCCTAAATTTTCATCCAAGGATGGAAGATTAGGTAACGGTTTTGGTTGAGGCTCCGCTTCATCAAAACTAGGAACTTCCATAGAACTAAGAGTAAGGTTGTGATCACTAAAAGCATTCAAACCTATATCCTCTAGTTGTGTTTGGTTCAAGGGCTCTACCTCTATTGGGGTTCCTATAGTCTCTTCTACTTTTTCCGGGTAAGTTACGGGCGGTGTGTTAACCTCAAATGATGGTAGGATTTGTGGGGTATTTAGTGGTCTTGCATTTCTAACCTCATTCTCCATAGTATCTAAATCACCTATATGTTCATCATGTGTTTTGGTAGGATCTAACCCAAACACATTCCTAAGTATCTCAAATCCTTCTCTAGCCATTTGAAATTCTAAGTCCGATTCATAGTAATATTCAACTTGATTACTATGTTCCAATTGCCTAAAGGATTCCTCATGCGTGTCATATGTTTTGGTGAAATCTATCCCACTCATGCAACTAGGTAGTTCAACACTAACCATCTCACAATCTTGGTCCAATTCAAGGTCCATGTTCTTAAAAACTAGGTCTTCTTGCTCATGGTACCTATAGTTGGATAAATCCTCCTCATTTGTTTCCTCAAGTTGTGATGTATATAAACCCATCAATTCATTCAACTTATGGTTCACGGTTAGGAAGCTTTCCTCAAATTTTTTCCAAAGGGTTTCACTAAAAGGAGTTGATCCTAACAATGGTTGTTTAATAGAAGCCGCACATGCACACAATTCATCAAACCTATCAAACTTTACACCCATCTCCTCTTGTATATATCTAAGATCACTTAAAAATTCATTGGAACAACAGGAAGCAAATCTATCCGTGTAAAGTAATTGTTCCTCTATTGTTAATGATCTAAATGGAATTTCATCCGCCATGGTGACAAATGAAAATGGTTTTACAAACAAAGGGCACAAAGAAAAAGATGGACTAAAGAAATCTAATAAAAAGAAAATAAATATCTCACTCGATAGGAATCAAGTGAGTAGACCTAATAAAATAAAAATTTAACCTAAACAATAACTATTCCCCGGCAGCGGCGCCAAAAACTTGATGCGTGGTTTTGCGACCTTACAACAGGTTTTACCTCTCGAGGGATCTCAAGAGGCTTGCAATCCCCACCAGGCAGTGTACCTGACCGATGTAGTATAGTGTAGTGGCAAGTACCGGGGGATTGATCGTTCTCTAGGGGAATAGTGTCGTTAGGATTGAAAAACTACTCTAATAGGTCTAAGGGTGAGGGAAGATTCTTTTTGTATTTTTATATTTTTATGAAAGCAAGTAAAATCTCGGGTTTGAAGGAGTAGGCGGAATTAGTTGCTAGTCAACTAACCCAAATAACTACAAATGCAAATAAAATAAAATAACTTAAAATAAAAAGGTTGTGGAACTTATATGGAGAGAAATGTGTTTACTTAGATTTCCTTACTCCCTAACTATCTTTTACCGGTTGATTAGTGTGTATTAATTGCGTGGATGACGGGTGTATTCCTTAATACCAATCGTGTGGTGGCGTACGTACTTCCCCAACTCTACAAGCTCCTACTTCACTCCTATGTCGAGCCGGCTAAGAAGCTCCTAACATGGGATCACTAGAATTCGCTCATGCATTAAATACAACCATAATAACCTTAGTACGCATTGGTTCATGTTTCTTAAGACGTTCAAGCAAGTTACCGTATAGGAGGTTAGCCAGTTTTCTTAAGCCTAACATCGATAAACAATCATCCAATACAATTAATAACACACCAACAACCAATAATCAATAGTTAGGTTTCATTAGATCTAAGCAAACACAAGATAAATCTAGCCTAGCATGTTAAATAAAAGACAAGAACAAGATATAATCAAACAACACATAGACATATTGAATGATTAATTGATTACTTATCTTCAATTGAACATGGGAGATCCAAGGGTAAACCCTTAAAAATGGCAGAAAAATCGTCTTAGGGTTTCTCCTCACAAAGTTGCACACTAATGACTAAAAATTATGAGAATAAATATAGAAAATCAGATCTGACGGCGTCACGTTATAGAGCTGACGCCGTCACCTCGCCGCGGTTAGGGTTTCTTGATGGCCTTCTTGACGCCGTCCCCTTTTAATCATCCAAAATCCTCTCTGGCGCGTCAAGGGTTGACGGCGTCACAATGGTGCTTGACGCCGTCACAGGTACTTTTCCAGCCGATTTTGAGACTTTGTCGTTTTCTTCACTTTTATGCTCCAAAAACGTCCAAAATGCTTCCTTTTCCAGATTTCTTCTCCAAAGTACCTAAAATGACAAAAGGAACGATTTAGGGCAATATTTGATCAAATA
The DNA here is from genome assembly GCA_021014915.2 of Artemisia tridentata subsp. tridentata. NCBI lineage: Eukaryota > Viridiplantae > Streptophyta > Magnoliopsida > Asterales > Asteraceae > Artemisia > Artemisia tridentata. The sequence goes on from CP139508.1 coordinate 385,745,947, forward strand.
AATACGATTTAGGGCTTAAATGACCCCCTAAAAGCGGTACACTTTTTGCTTCATCAAGTCCATAGTCGGAAAGATGGATGTGATTGCAATAGACTTAGGGAGTTGAGAAATTATATCGTTCAAAGGAATAACACTCTCCTCGTCGTCCTCCTCATCATTATTGCTAGCATAAATGGCTTTTATACGTTCCATTTGCTCTTCTGCTAGCAATTCTGCAATACTCTTGTCTTCCTGCCTTTTCTGGACAGGTGTGATTGCAGTTGAAGAATTCTCATAATATTCCTTTATTTGAATAGTATCCTCATCATCTTCATCGAGAATGGCAGCCTTAAGAAATTTGGCACGCGTTTTCGCTGCTCGTTCTTCGGCTAGCAATTCTGCCATAGATTTTTCATGAGGATGAATGATGGAATACTGTGGGGGTTGGACATTGTCAAAACCGGGTGTATTGTACCAAGGATTAGGTTCTTGATTCCACGGTTGACATTGATAATCGTCATGAGGACCCCTACAATTTGCACAAGGAATATTTTGAGCATTTCGAAACGATGCATCATTGAAATTATGATAGCACGGATCTTGCTCAAATGAATTCTGAGGAGGGTGGTTGAAATCGTTTTGAAAATAAGTAAATGTATTTTCGATTTCAGAATTGCAACATATGCAAAGTCCATGAGTAAACCCACATCCTTTGCAAAAACATCGTTCACAAAGTGAATCGTTCCCAAACGGATCTCCACATTTAAAGTAATTATGCTGAGTGATGGGAGATGGGTGGGATTGTGGAGGGTAGTCGGAAAAACTACAACGATGCTCATCATCCACTGGATTAAATAATGACTTGCACCAATTGCACAATCCGTTTCTATAATCACTTTCATACCGCTCACTCAAACACTTGTAACAACGATGTTCATCATCCACAAGACCTCCACAATGAAAACAGCGATAGTCGGGTGACGACATAAGAATTAAACGGATAAGAGGAATGAGAAGATAATAGAATTAAACGGATAGAGGGTGAGAGATAAAGAATTAAACGAATAAGAGGAATAAGAAGAATATTTTTGGATTTTTGGAAACATTTTGAAAGACACAAAAGAAAATATTTACGAGGAAAACGATAACTTCACGAGGAAGGGTCTTCAAGTCACTAATCGTCAAACCGTAACGATATTGTCGCAACACACCTCCCCGGCAGCGGCGCCATTTTGATATCGCGTCAAACGCGTCACAAGTCAAAACCTCTCACGAAGAAAAGTCAACTCGCGACGATTTAACGCAACAATCAATTATAATAAACCGGATAAGTGAATACCCGGGTCGTAGTCCCAACGAGGCGTGAATGGAGGATATCGTTTGAGGTTTGGTATTAAAATGCTTGAAATAAGGATGTTCACTTTTGGTTACGAGTCTAGGAGAACAAAAATTAAATTAAAGAAAACGCGAATTAAAATCGGGAAACAAATCTAAACGTAACAATCTATTAAAATTAACCCTACGGATGCAAATTTAATTTTCCTAAGTTCTAATTAATAAAAGAAAATTTTAAAAAAAAAAGAATTATATTTTTTTTATTTATATTTTATTTAATATGAATTAAAAACTGTTTTAAAAAGAAAATTACATAAAAAAAACTAAAACTATTCTAAAAGTTCTGAAACTTTGCTGGAAAATACTTTAAGGCACACTAAAGCTAGGAAAAATAAAATGACAGACTCAACTTATTGGAATAAGCTGATTCAAAGCAAAGAGTTAAATAAGCTAAAAGGAATAAAAATGGTTAAAAGAATTAAAGTGACATGCTTTAACACAAAAGACCCAAGGGCAGTGTTGGAGTAAGGAGTGTGTTGTGAGGCTTGGCTAGGCAAAAGACCTGGGTTCGAATCCCAGGCCTTGCCTTTTTGCTAAAATTATTATTTTTTATTTATTTTTCTTTTGCAAACTGAATAAGCACTTGAAAATAAGCAATAAATATAAAACCAACTATTATATTAAACTTACAAATAAGCTAGAAAAAGCGGATGATCTCAACAGTAAGCCAAAGAAATTGACATAAGCCAAACTATTTAAGTGAAATGACTGATGAGCTAAATTTTTAAGCTAAGTGCAACTAAAAAAAAGCAAAACTATCCTATGGATGACCTAAATAAGCTATTGTTTCCAGAAAAAGCCACCACCAAAGTAAATAAGCACTGAACTCAGCTAAATAAGCCAAACTTGGGTCTGCTGATGAGTGCAGGCGCAGTCCACTGAGGTGGTTTGCAGACCAAAATAAGGCAACAAGATAAGCTCTAGAGTCCCTAATAAGCTCAGAACCCTATAGCTAGAACTATAAGCTACTAAAGAAAACAAAGATCAGAACAGAAACACAAGCAAATAAGCAGAAAATAACCTGAGAAAAGGTACTAGAAAACATGCAGGCTGCAAGCAAGTTCAGGGCAGTTCTAACACACCAACTAGCAGACTAAAAAAAAAAGGCTGATAAATAAATGCACAAGTCAAAAATAAGCTAACACTTATTAAGACTAACCTATAAGCTATTAGTAAAGCAAAATTCAGATCTTAGAACCTACTTAAACTAACTAAAGAAAAGCTTGAAAAGGGGCTGATATGGAAAAAAATGCAGACAACAGCAGCAGCGAACCAAGGTTCCTGGGATTTAACCCACCATTGAGATACGACTTAATGGGTTGAATTTGATTCAAAAACACCAAAAGCTATCAAAGATGTAGCTTATGGCTGCAATAAGCTGTTCAGACAAGAACTAGCCTAAATCCTCTAACAACTGAACCATTACTATAAAAACTTCCAACTAAGCTCTACTCTCCAAACCAACACTGAGATAAGCCAAATTAAGCACTATCAAACTTTCACCAACTGCAAATGAACAGTGACATGCCCAAATTGACCCATTTTAAAACTAAACCAAACAGTCCTTAATGGACTATTTTAACTTGTGAGCAATGGAAAAGCACATTTAAACTAGAAACTTCAAAGGCTGATGAATACAAGACCATAATGAGAAACAAATAAGCAATCACAACTGAAAATGATGCAAAGAGAATAAGCAAATGAGCACTGGGAATAAGCAATAAGTAGTTGAATAAACAGTTGACCAAAAAAAGATGAAAACAAGAAGACTTAAATTTTCATTAACTAATATTGAATTACAATACAGGAATTAAAGAAAAATAAATGACAATAAGCTAAAAACGAAGAAATACCTAAATTAAGCTAAGTAAAACCTGCCCAAAAAAATTGAGCTACTAACTATATTTATACTAAAATAATTCTAGGGTTTTCTTCTTCTATTTCTCTCTTCCCTTGTACTTTCTGAGCATCAATCGGGACCATTGGATTAATCTAGAGCAATCTCAGCCCTTGAATTATTTTGGCGCCCATTTTGTCCCACGAATTGCCAGCGTGGAGGAGGGGGGTGAGAGAGGGAAAGGTAGGGTGGCTGGTAGGTGTTTAGGGAATGGGTGAAGGAGACAAAGTTGTCTCAAGAAGTACAGGTGAGGTCAGAGGTGAGGGGTTGGTTTTGGCGGGATTTAGTGGAAGGGATAAGAAGTTGACCTAGGTCAACCCTTTTGGTTAGCTAAAAATAAAACGGGTAATGGGGTTTAATTTGATGGGCTGGGGATGTGATTGGGCTGGGTTTGTCTGAGTGTGGGTTGGGTTTGTTTAGGATAAGGATTTATTTTTGGTTTTAAAATAAGGTTTAAGTTTAGGGACCAAAATTGTACAATCTGAAAATTCAGGGACCAATCTTGTGATTTCTGCAAAATACTTCCAAGGGCCCATCTTGACAACTTGAACATAAATGTGGTCCATACTCGTAAATTCCTTCCTCGTTCTCGGCTTTTCACGTCTTTCCAGTTAGGGGTGGAAACGAGCCGAGCTGAGCCCGAGCCTGCCAGAGCTCGAGCTCGGCTCGTTTATATTCTAGAAAGCTCGAGCTCGAGCTCGTTTCGAGCCTAATATTTGAGCTCGAGCTCGGCTCGTGAAAATTTTCACAAGCTCGAGCTCGAGCTCGGGCTCGACTAATTTGTATAATTTTTAAAGAAAACAAAGTTAAAATGGAGCTCAGCTCGTTAATTACATAAGGCTCGAGCTTGTTTACTACTTTTAAGCACGTTTATACGTATAGACAATATATATACGTATATATTTCTAGGGCTCGTTTAGGCTCGCGAGCCTATTCGAGCTTTTTTTATAGAGCTCGAGCTCGAGCTCGATTATTAAATGAGCCCAAACTTAGGCTCGAGCTCGGGCTCGAGCTCGTTTAGGCTCGGCTCGTTCGAGCTTTTTACCGATCCCGAGCTTTTCACGAGCGGCTCGGCTCGTTTTCACCCCTATTTCCAGTCTTGTGCTCGGTTTTTGTCCGTTTTGCCATGTTTTCAATCCTTTTGTACCTGAAACAGATAAAAACACAAACCAAGAATATTTGCAATAATATTTGATCTATTTTGGTGTTTTTGGTTGTTTTTGTGTCTTATATGGATGTAAAATGATGAGTATTTACACACTCATCAATCCCCCACACTAAACTATTGCTAGTCCCTAGCAATCCGATCATATGAAGTAATAAAAGGATCAAAAGAATACCAAGTATACCCCGTTTCGACTTTTTATTTGATGCAAGAAATTTAAACTAAAAACAAAAATAGATAACATGCTTGATTTTCAAAAATGGTATCATGGAACGGGATTCACACAAAATGGGTGTCTCCAGGGAATTGAAATTGTCATCCTCATTTTTATACTCCCAACTAAGCTTAAACTCAATGCGCAAATGTTTTTGTAAAATGCTAACACTACTTATACTAATAATCTATGTAAGCCGAAACTTAACTTTTCACTCCCACAATTTATTCAATTTAGGTGACTGAGCTTGATTTTCAAAATTTTGATCACAAAAATCGACGTTTTTATAAGATTTTGACTAATACTAGCTGAAAGATAGATTTAAAATTTACAACAAGCAAGTTTCAAAACTTTATTCAACACATCAAAACTTATTGCATTTTGCAATATCATTCCATTTTTGCATTTTGCAATATCATTCCATTTTTTTTTCTTTTCATTTTTTTTTCATCATTTTTTTTTTTTTACTTGTGCAACATAAACTAACGGAGTTTCACGGGAACCAAGACCTTACACCTTTCGGAATAAAGGATCCAAGGGCCGTTACAACGGAGAGTTCCAAGACTCTAAACATTCCTGAAATGAGGATCCAAGGGTGTTAGACCAAGACCTCACACATTCCTGAATTAGAGGTCCAAGGGCCGGTGTAAGAGGGTAGCCAAGACCTAAACGCCTTCCGGAAATAAGGATCCAAGGGCCGATCTTGAATCCGCAGCTTATAGCACATACATTTATTACTTAACTTTTACAACTATGACATATGCTTGTTCCGAAGTTTAAATAAATCTTTGAACTAGTATTTTTCAAAATCGTATGAAAATATGATTTTGTGTGTTCAAATATTTGAAAATAAGCACTTATTAAGTCAGATTAGTTATCTCCTGGGAGGAAAAGCCATAGATTACCTGTATAAGCTCTAAAGAGAACCAACTACTCTACGCTTAACATTTTCATTTGCACAAATCGTAAAACCTTAGTCTAACCGTTAAGGGAGCAACCAGATCAATACTCTGGCAGAGTCGGGATTCCCTTTGTTCTAACCTAATCAAGACTAAACACTTCTTTTTTTATTGCAATTTCTTATCTAAAAACGAAAAAAAATTTAAAAATTTTGGTAAAAAACGGGGGTACTAGGGCACTAGAAGGTACATATGTGACAAAATTCGCGAGAATTCCCCCCCCCCCCACACACTTAGAATTGAATATTGCCCTCAATATTCAAAGTACCGGCTATTATGCCGACACTTAGAACGTAAAAAGGTAATACTAATAGCCAAGTGTGGAACAGAAATCTCTATTTTCACAAACAGGATTAAAAAGATATCCCTAGATAAACGTTAGCAAAAAGATAAGATATTGGACGGCTGGATTGAAAACAGGCGCATCAATCATCACGATCTAAGGGAAACCTGCAAACAAGAGCAAACAACACACAAACAAAGCACAGTAGATGAATCCCCCCACACTTAGTGTCAGAAAATAGAAAGAAGTCAGAAACATGGGTTGTCACCCATGAAATGCTAATGTTTTTGTTAACCAAGTCACTAGCTTGACTCGACGCCGAATTCATTTGTTCTTGGGGAAGCATGTGGAAGAGAAAATCTCCATCGGACTTTCATTCAAGATGTTTAGATAAACATTGAAGTTCTTGAAAGTTCCATTCCGATGAGATACATCCGGCTCAAAAGAATGATAAATTGAGATGCCGGGGTCAAAAACTTTGTCCTCATTTCCAAAGGAGATAAGGAGAGGACAAGTCACCGTATAGGTGAAGAAGGGTAGAAAAACTCGAACGACATATGTGAAATCAATATAATGGCGATCCTCAAAGGGCAATGTCACGTATGTCGGAGAAAGAATGTCCTTTTGAATCTCGGGATTAAAGATTGAGGTCATATCATCAAGTTTATGAGTAAAAGAGTCCTTGACCTCATCGTTCTCTAACACTTCATCAAAAAGAGGATTTACGTTGCTTGAAAAGTACTCGTCATCAAATTCAAAAAGAGAATTCGAATAGACTTCGAGACTTTCATTTGGAACGTCCTCATCAGAAAGTGATTCGTCATCACTAGAGGAAAAATCATCGTTTGAATTGAAAAGAGGGTTAGAGAAAATCCTGGAAAAATCCTCTGAAGTGTCAAGAGGATAATCATCACAAAAAGACCAATCACATTCACTGTCGGATGTATCCTCGGACTCACTTGGGATTGGGAAAAGGTTCTCAACACTAGACTTTATGAATTCGTCCGATTCCTTTTCGAGAATAGTGCTAAGATTCTCATCCCCCATAATGAGAGAGTCCTCGGAGTCCATAGTCGGAAAGATGGATGTGATTGCAATAGACTGAGGGAGTTGAGAAATTATATCGTTCAAAGGAATAACACTCTCCTCGTCGTCGTCCTCATCATCATTATTGCTAGCATAAATGGCTTTTATACGTTCCATTTGCTCTTCTGCTAGCAATTCTGCAATACTCTTGTCTTCCTGCCTTTTCTGGACAGGTGTGATTGCAGTTGAAGAATTCTCATAATATTCCTTTATTTGAATAGTATCCTCATCATCTTCATCGAGAATGGTAGCCTTAAGAAATTTGGCACGCGTTTCCGCTGCTCGTTCTTCGGCTAGCAATTCTGCCATAGATTTTTCATGAGGATGAATGATGGAATACTGTGGGGGTTGGACATTGTCAAAACCGGGTGTATTGTACCAAGGATTAGGTTCTTGATTCCACGGTTGACATTGATAATCGTCATGAGGACCCCCACAATTTGCACAAGGAATATTTTGAGCATTTCGAAACGATGCATCATTGAAATTATGATAGCACGGATCTTGCTCAAATGAATTCTGAGGAGGGTGGTTGAAATCGTTTTGAAAATAAGTAAATGTATTTTCGATTTCAGAATTGCAACATATGCAAAGTCCATGAGTAAACCCACATCCTTTGCAAAAACATCGTTCACAAAGTGAATCGTTCCCCAATGGATCTCCACATTTAAAGCAATTATGCTGAGTGATGGGAGATGGGTGGGATTGTGGAGGGTAGTCGGAAAAACTACAACGATGCTCATCATCCACTGGATTAAATAATGTTTTGCACCAATTGCACAATCCGTTTCTATAATCACTTTCATACCGCTCACTCAAACACTTGTAACAACGATGTTCATCATCCACAAGACCTCCACAATGAAAACAGCGATAGTCGGGTGACGACATAAGAATTAAACGGATAAGAGGAATGAGAAGATAATAGAATTAAACGGATAGAGGGTGAGAGATAAAGAATTAAACGAATAAGAGGAATAAGAAGAATATTTTTGGATTTTTGGAAACATTTTGAAAGACACAAAAGAAAAAGGAAAAATAAATTTTGAAAAGAAAATCTTTTTGGGTATTTTATAAGAAAATATTTACGAAGAAAACGATAACTTCACGAAGAAGGGTCTTCAAGTAACTAATCGTCAAACCGTAACGATATTGTCACAACACACCTCCCCGGCAGCGGCGCCATTTTGATATCGCGTCAAACGCATCACAAGTCAAAACCTCTCACGAAGAAAAGTCAACGAGCGACGGTTTAACGCAAAAATCGATTATAATAAACCGGATAAGTGAATACCCGGGTCGTAGTCCCAACGAGGCGTGAATGGAGGATATCGTTTGAGGTTTGGTATTAAAATTCTTGAAATAAGGATGTTCACTTTTGGTTACGAGTCTAGGAGAACAAAAATTAAATTAAAGAAAACGCGAATTAAAATCGGGAAACAAATCTAAACGTAACAATCTATTAAAATTAACCCTACGGATGCAAATTTAATTTTCCTAAGTTCTAATTAATAAAAGAAAATTTTAAAAAAAAAAGAATTATATTTTTTTGATTTATATTTTATTTAATATGAATTAAAAACTGTTTTAAAAAGAAAATTACATAAAAAATACTAAAACTATTCTAAAAATTCTGAAACTTTGCTGGAAAATACTATAAGGCACACTAAAGCTAGGAAAAATAAAATGACAGACTCAACTTATTAGAATAAGCTGATTCAAAGCAAAGAGTTAAATAAGCTAAAAGGAATAAAAATGGTTAAAAGAATTAAAGTGACATGCTTTAACACAAAAGACCCAAGGGCAGTGTTGGAGTAGGGAGTGTGTTGTGAGGCTTGGCTAGGCAAAAGACCTGGGTTCGAATCCCAGGCCTTGCCTTTTTGCTAAAATTATTATTTTTTATTTATTTTTCTTTTGCAAACTGAATAAGCACTTTAAAATAAGCAATAAATATAAAACCAACTATTATATTAAACTTACAAATAAGCCAGAAAAAGCGGATGATCTCAACAGTAAGCCAAAGAAATTGACATAAGCTAAACTATTTAAGTGAAATGACTGATGAGCTAAAATTTTAAGCTAAGTGCAACTAAAAAATAGCTAAACTATCCTATGGATGACCTAAATAAGCTATTGGTTCCAGAAAAAGCCACCACCAAAGTAAATAAGCACTGAACTCAGCTAAATAAGCCAAACTTGGGTCTGCTGATGAGTGCAGGCCAAGGCAGTCCACTGAGATGGTTTGCAGACCAAAATAAGGCAACAAGATAAGCTCTAGAGTCCCTAATAAGCTCAGAACCCTATAGCTAGAACTATAAGCTACTAAAGAAAACAAAGATCAGAACAGAAACACAAGCACATAAGCAGAAAATAAGCTGAGAAAAGGTGCTAGAAAACATGCAGGCTACAAGCAAGTTCAGGGCAGTTCTAACACACCAACTAGCAGACTAAAAAAAAGGCTGATAAATAAATGCACAAGTCAAAAATAAGCTGACACTTATTAAGACTAACCTATAAGCTATTAGTAAAGCAAAATTCAGATCTTAGAACCTACTTAAACTAACTAAAGAAAAGCTTGAAAAGGGGCTGATATGGAAAAAATGCAGACAACAGCAGCAGCGAACCAAGGTTCCTGGGATTTAACCCACTATTGAGATACGACTTAATGGGTTGAATTGGATTCAAAAACACCAAAAGCTATCAAAGATGTAGCTTATGGCTGCAATAAGCTGTTCAGACAACAACTAGCCTAAATCCTATAACAACTGAACCATTACTATAAAAACTTCCAACTAAGCTCTACTCTCCAAACCAACACTGAGATAAGCCAAATTAAGCACTATCAAACTTTCACCAACTGCAAATGAACAGTGACATGCCCAAATTGACCCATTTTAACACTAAACCAAACAGTCCTTAATGGACTGTTTTAACTTATGAGCAATGGAAAAGCACATTTAAACTAGAAACTTCAAAGGCTGATGAATACAAGACCATAATGAGAAACAAATAAGCAATCACAACTGAAAATGATGCAAAGAGAATAAGCAAATGAGCACTGGGAATAAGCAATAAGCAATTGACCAAAAAAAGATGAAAACAAGAAGACTTAAATTTTCACTAACTAATATTGAATTACAATACAGGAATTAAAGAAAAATAAATGACAATAAGCTAAAAACAAAGAAATACCTAAATTAAGCTAAGTAAAACCTGCCCAAAAAAATCGAGCTACTAACTATATTTATACTAAAATAATTCTAGGGTTTTCTTCTTTTATTTCTCTCTTCCCTTGTACTTTCTGAGCATCAATCAGGACCATTGGATTAATCTAGAGCAATCTCAGCCCTTGAATTATTTTGGCGCCCATTTTGTCCCACGGATTGCCAGCGTGGAGGAGGGGGTGAGAAAGGGAAAGGTAGGGTGGCTGGTAGGTGTTTGGGGAATGGGTGAAGGAGACAAAGTTGTCTCAAGAAGTACAGGTGAGGTCAGAGGTGAGGGGTTGGTTTTGGCGGGATTTAGTGGAAGGGATAAAAAGTTGACCTAGGTCAACCCTTTTGGTTAGCTAAAAATAAAACGGGTAATGGGGTTTAATTTGATGGGCTGGGGATGTGATTGGGCTTGTCTGAGTGTGGGTTGGGTTTGTTTAGGATAAGGATTTATTTTTGGTTTTGAAATAAGGTTTAAGTTTAGGGACCAAAATTGTACAATCTAAAAATTCAGGGACCAATCTTGTGATTTCTGCAAAATACTTTCAAGGGCCCATCTTGACAACTTGAACATAAATGTGGTCCATACTCGTAAATTCATTCCCCGTTCTCGGCTTTTCACGTCTTTCCAGTCTTGTGCTCGATTTTTGTCCGTTTTGCCTTGTTTTCAATCCTTTTGTACCTAAAACACATAAAAACATAAACCAAGAATATTTGCAATAATATTTGATCTATTTTGGTGTTTTTGGTTGTTTTTGTGTCTTATATGGGTGTAAAATGATGAGTATTTACACACTCATCACATACGCAGCGGATAAACACAAAACAATCAACATTACTAACAAGGTTTTCTTTATTACACATAAATAAAAACCTACTACTACTAACGAACGCTTAAACACGTTTCAATCGAATCTCATTGAAGAGTTTGACTGTTTCTATTGAATAAGTTGTTGTAACCCTAGACGCCAACCCTCTTTATATAATAGAGGGAGGTTACCAAAACCCTAGATTACTAATCAAGCTAACTAACTATTACATATTAGGTCCCTATTGTTTCTTCTTTCTTCATTCTTGCTTGTGGTTTTGTAATCATCAAATCTGTAATTCCCAATAAGTTAAATGGGAAGCCTTGGGGTTGACTTGAAACCTTGTACATGCATACACAACAAACATGATATCTGGTCTTGATGAGGTAAGATACATCAAGGACCTATACCAGGCCCTTGGAGCTTGATGAAATCCATAAAATCTTTCACTACCTTGTACACCTTGTCAGGATGTTCTGGATCTACAAAACCTGGAGGTTGAGAAACATATACCTCCTCTTCAATAGTACCATAGAGAAAGGCACTCTTGACATCCATTTGGTAAACCATAAAGCCCATGAAAGAAGCATAAGCTAAGAACAATCTTATGGCTTCAATCCTAGCTACAGGTGCAAAAACCTTTTCATAGTCTATCCCTTCTTCTTGTGTATACCCCTGGGCTACAAGTCTTGCCTTGTTTCTGATCACTATCCCCCTTTCATCTCTCTTGTTTCTAAAAACCCATTTAGTTCCAATGACCCTCATACCCTTGAGTAAATCAACCAATACCCAAACCCTCTGAATCTTGAATTGGTGAAGCTCCTCTTGCATAGCTTCTACCTAGCTTGAGTCTTCTAAGACTTTAAGTATGTTCTTGGGTTCTGATTGGGAAAGGAAACATACAAATAGACATGTGTTGGCATCTTCATGCTCCTTTTCTTCATAAACAATACTAAGAAAGCCTTGTTGATATGAAGTCATGGTCTGTCTTCTTGTCTTCACACCAGATTGTATGTCTCCAATCACATTTTCTAGGGAGTGATCTTTGTGTATTCTTGTGTGGGGAGTTATGGGAACTTGATAGGTGAGTGGCATATTGTTGATATCCACTTCATCTTCTGAGAAATCATCAGTAGTAGGACCTGATGGGCCAGCGGTATGATTATTTTGCCCAGCAGTACCAACTTGAGGCTCAGCAGTACAATCTTCATTAGTACAGTTTTCTTGATTCTCTGGTTCTTGAACTCCATCTTCATTATTTTCATCTTCAAAACCTTCTTTTTCAGCATCAGAAGAAGGCTCAACATCCTTTGAAGATGTATCCACACTATTCCAAATAGGCATCAGTATATGATCTTGATCTTTCTCCTTTCCCAAGCTTGGTTCATCTGTTGCAACATCATCTTCTGAACTTGCAAAATCATTAGAAAATGTTCCTGCAACAACTGGTACATTATTCATAGACTGGGTTAGAGTATCAAGATCAAATAGCCATTTTGGACCTTCACCTGCAACATTAGATTTATTTTCTAAAACTCAACATGCAGGTTTTCCTCAACTTTCCTGGTTCTTGTGTTGTATACCCTAAAGGCTTTACTATTTAGTGAGTACCCAACAAGAAACCCTCATCAGATTTACCATCAAATTTGCCTAGATGGTCTAAGGTATTGAGAATAGTGACATGACACCTAAATGGTCTTAGAAAACCTAAAGCAGGTGTTCTACCCCTAAATAGTTCATATGGTGTCTTGTTGTGAGGTTTGACTACTAAAACCCTGTTCTGCACATAACAAGTAGTATTAACTGCTTCAGCCCAAAAAGTGATGGGCAACTTGGAATCAGCTAACATGGTTCTAGCAGCTTCTATTAGTGTCTTATTCCTCCTTTCAGCAACCCCATTCTGATGGGCAACTCTCTCTTAATACCTTTTTCCCTACAGAAATCATCCATAACTCTATTCTTAAACTCTGTCCCATTGTCACACCTAATGACTTTCACTTTCTTATCCACTAGATTTTCTATTTCAGTTATAAATGTCTTAAGAATGCTAGATGTCTCATCCTTAGATCCTAAAAAGAAAACCCATGTGAATCTACTATAGTCATCAGTAACTACAAGACAGTACTTCTTATGCATAATACTACTCACAGATGTAGGACCAAACAAGTCCATATGCAACATAAACAAAGGTTAAGTAATAGAGTTCTGGGTCTTGGGCTTACAAGAAGCTTTGTGTTGTTTTCCTTTAAGACAAGCAACACAAGTTTGGTCATTTTCAAAACTTTTTTGAGGCAAGCCTCTTACCAAACCATCTTTAACAATTTTATTTATGGTTTTAAAGTAGACATGACCAAGTCTTCTATGCCAAAGCATGGACTCATCCAATGTGGCTTTTGCAACAAGACAAGTAAGAGCCTCTTTAGGAACAATTTTCTTCATATCAACACTGTACATGTTGCCCTTTCTTGGAACTTTAAGTAATACTTGACTTTCATCAGGTAACATAAAGTCTGGGGAAAGCACAAGACATTCAGTGTCAGTAAAAAGAACTTTGTTCTTTTTGTCACACATATGTGAGATACTAAAGAGATTGTACTTGAGCTCTTGTACAAAATACACATCTTCAAAGTCTAATTTACCGGTTTTCAATGTACCTTTACCAGTAATCCTTCCACCTATTCCTCCCCCAAAGGTAACATATCCTCCATCCATTGGTGTAAAGTCTGAAAGATATGACATGTTACCTGTCATGTGCCTAGAGCATCCACTATCTGCATAACCTTGATCTTCTTCATCATCTTGTGGATGTCCCTGCACATAAAAGAAAGGAAATTAGTTTCCTTGGGGTACCCAAGCCATCACTGACTTGGGTTTGCCTCGTGCATCAATATAGTCAAATTTCTTTAGTAAAATTGATGCACCATTGGGTTTAATTGGTCTCCATACCCAACATGCTGAGGCCTTAACATCATGTGCCCCCTTATCCCTAGCAGTGTTTTTAGGCTTACCTGTACTAACTGCTGGTCTAGCAGTTTTAACTGCTGGCCTGACAGTTTTAACCTTTGAGTTCCATAATTTATTTTGAAACACTGCTTTCTTGTGAAAAGGCCTGTTAACAGTTTGTTGCGCAAAAGTTGGTTTTGCACTTGAAACTGTTGGTTTAGGGTAAACAGTCTTAAATGGTCTGGCAGTACTAACTGCTGGTCGAGCAGTACTAATTGGTTTGAGGCCAAACTTCATTAAAAGTGCCCTGGGAGTCATTCTATTAGCATTAGGGTGAGTTTGAGATCTGTTTGAGTTCATCCTAGCACTTGATGGTTATGACAAAAAGCCTGAAGGTGGTTAAAGCTACCACAAGTAAAACAAGCCTTGTTATACATGACAAAGTCACTACCTAGTTTATGGGACTTGAGGTCATTCATGTTCCTTTGGTTACCTCTAGGCTTGCTTGTGGACCTATACATCTCAGAATATCTAACTGTTTTCCTAGTTGGTTTTACATTACGTTCAACAGTTTCAGTTTTAACCACATGTGGAACATTTGTTCCTTCTATCTTTACTACATCAGGTTTAGCTACAACCTGATCTTCATCATCAGATTCCCAATCTTCAATGATGGGAGCATCTCAGTTCCTATTAGTTGACACCTTGTCCTCAGCAAGAGAGGTGTTACTAGCACTTTCAAAAGGCTCATTCAACACATCAGGTTTATTAACTTTAACATTTTCTTTAGCTTTACAACCATTTTCTAGTTTTGGCTCTTGAAACTCAGCTAGACCTGTGTGTTCTAAGTCTATTCCTGGGGGTGCAGGCAGTCCTCTATGAAGAAGTGGACATGTATTGTAGCCTAACCCAGATTTAGCCTTATTAATCAATTGACACTCTATTATTTTATTTACTCCCTTAGAAGCAAAGTCTAAAGTGTCTACACTCAATTGAATATTATCTTTTGCCTTTTTGATTTTATCTAACTCAACTTTTAGCAAACTAATCTCAGCATTTTTAAGTGTCAAATCTCTCTTAAGAACAGCTATATCTTCTATAAAGACTGACTCATTCTTCTTATAATGCACAATTTGTTCCTCTAAAACTGCTAAACCTCTTTTATGATTAGCCAAATTATAGTTTGTTTGATTTGGCTCAATTCTCTGCTCATCATAATGTTTCTTTAAAGTTTCATATTCTTTAAGAGTAGAACAAGTTTTAGAACAATTTTTAGCTGAGAGTACCTTTGAGTCAGAGAAAGTCATAAGTGCCATCTCAGCTGGTGCTTCCTCTTCATCTGCCATAAAGCTCCAGTTAGAGCCTAGACCATCAATTGCCACCATAGCATTTGAAGATGTCTCTGCCTCTTCCACTGCCTTTGGCTTGCTTCCATACCCCTTATTCTTGCTATCCTGTTGCCTGGGTCTTCTACACTCTCTGGCAAAATGCCCCAAGTTGTGACAGTTAAAGCATTCCACCTTAGACTTGTCAAAACCAGTAGTATCATTGCTACTGATGTTGATCTTCTTCCCAGTTCTTTGAAAGAACTTCTTAGCCCTCATACTAAGAAGTGAAATCTACCACTTGAGATCCATCTCTTCCAAGTCATCATCATCAATCTGTTCCAGATCTTCACGTGACAGCATAGATCCATTGTTTTGGCTAGTCAGGAATGCATAATAGTTAGTATCACTCAGAATACCAGCAGTACTAGTTGATGAGCTAGCAGTACTAACACTGGGGTTAGCAATACTAACTCCTCCAGCCACTTTCACCTCATTTGGACTTGCAGTACTGGGGGATGACACAAAAGCCATATTCCCAGAGCTTGAGCTTGAGCTTGTACCTCCAGATTTCTTCACTTCTTGTTCAACAATCTTAAAGTTGTTGTATAGATAATTGAGACTCATAGTGTCAATATCTGGTTTATTCTTCCAGACCACCACATGCATAACCCATTCAACAGGAAAACTCCTTAAGAATTTAGAGTTTAGGTCTTCCTGAGGGATTTCAACTCCAAGCACAGCCAATTGGCTGACAATCTTCTGCAATCTATTAAACATATGATCTAAAGATTCATTACTGGTAGCACTAAAATTTTCAAAGTTCTGCTTCAACTGGGTCTTTTGGGTCTTCTTGGTGGCTTTATTACCACCATACCGAGTAGTGATTGCTTCAAACAAGGATTTTGCATCCTTGTATTTGCTGAAGTTTAGGAGCTCATCATTGGGGATGGTCATTATCAGCAAGCTCCTAGCTTTGACATCATTCTTCTTTTGTAGGTTCTCTTCTGCAGTAACTGGAGATGTATTCGCAGTAATCTTTTCCTCACCATCAACTGTTGTTACAAATGTTGATGGTTTAAAAGAGTTTCCATCTTCAATGATCTCCCAAAGTGCATAGTCCTGCACTTGAAAGTACTGTTCGATTCGAAGCCTCCACATCTCAAAATCGTTTTGCTTCAGCATGGGCAACTTAGCAGCCATGTTGGTATGTGTGGTTTCCATGTCCATTATCTTTTTCTTCTAAATCAAAGTATCAACCTGGCTCTGATACCACTTGAGAGGATCAAAACACCTTTAGAGTGTGTTAAGGATACTTTGAATTAATATTACCAAGTATGCGGAATCTACTTGATAACACTTAGAAGATTGGTTTTGATGTAACAGTAACTAGACAATGTATGAACAATGAACACATAATATAACTCCAAATGATTCAATATTATTAAGCAATAATACGAGTGATCTCAAATATCATTATGGTTACAAGACCTTGAATCTTAACAAAAACGTATGCGTATATTGCATCTAACCTAGAACCTACTTTTATAGCACAAGGAGTCCTTTACAAGATAAGTATCTACCCGTATAATTCTAACTAATTGTGATATACATACAATCTTTTCCATACTTATCTTCTACACGTCTTCTAAAGCAGTATCATGCAGCAGTACCTTCATTCATACTAGCAGTACTAACTTGACAGTTTGTACTGTTAGATGTCTTCAGCAGTCTTGAACATACACTAGCAGTTTGTACTGTTAGTGTTATTTCCAGTAGTACTAAGTCTTCAATTATTTAATTCCTAACAAAGTTCATTTAGATTAGTCATTCATATCCATCAGACATTTGTGTCATGGATCGTCATTGTAAACATCATTGTATCATCACAATCTATTCACCAAACTAGATTAGATGGTCTATGTGTTTGTGCCATAAAACACAAGGTTTTTATTTTGGGCCATAAAAAATAACGGGAGTGGTTGTACCCTTGTAAAAGAACTCGACATCTAGCTTAGTGTCGAAAATATTGTATAGGCGACGTTAGGTTGGTTCTACCTCGAACTCGAACCCGGTATTTAGCTTTGTACCAGAAAAAGTGTAAGCGACGTTTGTAAGGTTTTCTCCGCCGAGAAAGGAACTTGTTGATCTAGTGAAGTAACTCTCGAGTTGGGTACTCGGGGAGTGGAGTAGGGCGGAGAGGAGCTCCGTGACCGAACCACTATAAATCAACGTGTTCGGTTTGCGCTTTCTTTTACTTACTGCTTTACTTTTATACTTGCATTATATTATTGCTTGTGTTGTGACTTGATGATTATACTTGTGTGACAACTTGTTTTAGTATATGCTAGTCATAAACTATAATTGGCATCTTTCATATTACAACAAGCTTAATCGGATATTTGATACAACAAGTTTTAAGAATTTAAAACGGTAACGTATTCACCCCCTCTACGTTTTCACAATTGGTATCAGAGCCTTGTGGCTCTTATTTTCAAAACAAATGGTTTTTAAAATGGAGTACGATCCATGTATCAAATTACCATTGAAGCGGAATATAATACGAAAAATGTTTCGCTAATTATTTTGTTGTTAAATGTTACTTTGTATACAAGCTTGAAGGCGTCCGTGAAAAATAAAAGAAAATATTTCTTAAAAAAATTTTTAAGTGTCAAATTATGTGCTTAAAGCGAATTTACGAAAAATACGATTTTTAAAGGAGCGTTTGGGATAACTATAAATTTAGTTAAAAAATCACCTCCGTAAATGATTAGATAAGTCACATAAGTAGAAATGATGTTAAAATAGGTGTATTATATGTTTACTACCAAATCTAGTAAGTCCTACACATTCTCGTTATGCGAAAATACATGTTTTTATCATTCTGTGACATTCTGTCTCAGAGAGACACAGATCAGACGGATCCCTTTGAAGGGTTCCTTGCCCTTTGGAGAAGGGTTCCTTGGTCTGCACAGTCCAAAATTTTTGCAAACTTCAAAAATTCATAACTAATTAACTGTAAGTCTGTAGGAGACGCCCCACCTATCATTTTAAAGGGAATTAAGTATACTTTCATTTAAAAACAATCTCATGGCCTAAATCTAAATAGAATTAAGTAAAATAAATCAAATGCTACAACCTATCCAGAATATTAAGTTTCATTTTAACATAGTAACTCAAACTTTTGAGTCGGGCAATGTAAGTTGGTATCCTTTGAACATTGATATGATTTCTTTTGAAACTAAAGAATTTGGTGATATTTATATATATAAAGGAAACTAATCAACCTTGGTATACATCTTCATATTTAAATGCAAAGTGACGAAAAGTATCTTTCTTTTTATGCTATGCTATCTGACTACTTGTTTTGGTTGTTTGCATACATGTTGTTTGCTTATTGAAAGTTGTGATTGCACTTGTTTATTTGTGATACATAAGTGTCAATCTTGCCATGATATTCATTTGCTTGTTGGTCAATTTCATATTTATACACAATAGGACATTTGCTAGATTTTGTGCACCAAGTTGGAAAATTGTTTTTGCATTTTATAGACTTAGATAATTTTCTTTGCATATATTATATTAAAATATTGCAAAATTCACTTAGAAATGAGAACTAAGTAAAACTAGTCAAGTACTTTGAAAAATGTTGTTTTACACAAACTTCCACCTAATGGTTCAAGTGTTAAAATATGTCACTACTTTCAATGATTATCGAAGCATTCAGTATCTTTGAAAAAGGTGTGTGAAACAATGAAGTGTGAACCATTATATGCCTTGTAGTATGTTAACCTGCTATCTAACGCTTTGTGAACTAACCAAGTGCCGTGCAGGTGGATAACATCATTATGTTATCAATTTTCATTTTCACGTTTTAGTAAAATTTTTAGCCCTTGCATGATCTATACCCATCCATGTGTTTATACCTGTTTTATTGTTATTTCCTAATCACATTGAATTAATTACACATGTTTCCGGAGAAATTACAGGATTTGAACGGGGTTCGGGGAATGAAAAAATCCCTCTGTTAACTTTTTTGGCCTGGCGGATAGGACAGAACCAAAAATTTGGTTCCGTCCGTCCAAAAATTTGGTACCGCCAAATTTTTACCAACGGATGAGGCGGAACCAAATTATGGGTTCCGCCTGTTATGTCGATTGGTTCCGCCGGCCTGCAGGTATAACTTTTTAATTTTTGTTTAATCTCGCACTCTAGATCACCTAATTTTGTTACTAGGATACTTTTTACTGATATTCACTCATATTAGGATCATGTCATCTCACTTGCACCAATAAGATAACCATCTCTTATTATACTTTCAAATTTTATAAAAAATGCTCCGAGGTACCTTTCTCTAAAAAAGAAGGAACCCTAAAATTGGTTCCCTGCAATCCGTGGACCACTGAGATTTTATAATCATTACACACATTAACTGCATTCTTCCGTCCTTTACTCATCCTTTATCCATTAGCTTGACTTGTTTTATGAATTGACAACTTCCTAGCAAATATGGACTCATTGTTGTAACACCTCCAAAATCAGGTCCAGCGGAAGCATACATGTCGCTGGGGTGCTACTAAATTGGTACCATAACAGAGAGTAAAGAGAACGGATTTACCGCATCCGTTTAAAAGAAATTTTTATACTCAAAAGTACTTTGTTTTACATCGTTCAATGAAATCCGAAAATATAGGCCCTTAAAAGAAATAAATTGGTGCCCAAATGAATATCAGAGTATCTTGATCCTATAACCATGCCATGCCACGCCAGAAGCCGCCATAGGTAAGCTAACACTTTAAGAACCTGAAAATACATGCTAAAATGTGTCAACACGAGGTTGGTGAGTTCATAGGTTTAGTTTAACTATAAAGCATTTGAAAGAAGATTTCTCAGCAAAGGCATTGTAAATCCACTCAGTCCCAAGCCCCGCCCATACAAGACTTGCAGCCTGTGTGTTTACAACCCACTGCCAAATAAACAACAAGTATTATATGGACCACAAAAAATCAAAGACCAATATATTCTAAATATATAAAGGGTTGTTGTCGTATTAAGTTCATGACACCGAAGCCTTAAAATATCTAGTTGAGTATACGTTTGACATACCAGTCAAGTGGGGAAACCACCCGGACACTCAAAGTTTCTGGTAGACATCCGTTTGACATACCAGTCAAGTGGGGAAACCACCCGGACACCCAAGGTTTCTGGTAGATGTCCACCTAGGACATCCAAGGTTTTCTCAAATGATTATACATCCGTTTGACATGCCAATCAAGTGGGGAAACACCACCCGGACGTGGAGTTCAATCCTAATAGATCTATTCACAACATTCGCTCTTAACGGTTCATAATATAGGAAATATGTAATAGTTTAGTCAACTTGTGTCCGTAAGAAAATAATCAAGTGTGTAACAGGTAAACACATAGTACTTTCGAGTAACAAATCAAGGGTTTCAACCAATTAGTAATGCTTGAGAAAACAATTCGCGTTTCAAGTAAAACAAGCATGGAGTTTAAATATAAACGAGCATGTATTCTCCCCCAAAACAGTTATAAAACAAGTAAAAGTAGGGGCCATGAACTCACCTGGAACAAGCGATATGATAACAAAGGAAAGCGCACGAAAAATCGAGATACAGATGCTCTAACTGCAACCTAAATGATTCATACGATCTAATGTAAGTCATGAAATAATGCTACACATGCAAATACGTATGTTATTGATACCACTCGTAAAATTTGAAAATAATGTTTATCATCAAAAAATATATTTTTGACGTCTTGTTAAGTCATAAAACATTTTACGTGTAAATACGTTGTAACGATATCCCACGATCGTCGTTTGATGATTTATAGCAAAATAATAGAGTTTTCCGTCGTTATTTAATATTTTTAAACAACTATTAGAAAATGACTAAGTAGCCTCGCAAAGCTAGTCGTAAGTTGGTGAATATTGAGTGTTAGGAAACGATCTCCGTGTTTTTATAAAGCTTGTAACAATATCTTAAATTCGTATCATCGAAGTTTTGTCCATACGAGTTCCGATCATAAAGAAAAATAATGGTCAAGTTAGATAGTCGGTTAAATTTGCTGTTTTTGTGTAGTTTTCGGGTATATTTTAAAGGTCGTATCTTACTCGTTACAAGTCTGGTTGACGAACGGCTGGTCAATTTGGAAAATAGGCCGAGAGTACTTGATTTTACTTCAAAGGGTTAAGGCCTCAAACTGATTCGATCAATGAGAGAAACGGCTCTCAACATGGTTACTCACAAAAACAGTTTTACACTTAGAAACATTTTTAATAAAAGCTGATAAAAATGTGTTGTGAACGTCGGGTTTCAAACGCTTGTATCTTGGTCGTTATAAGCTCGCTTTCTACGTTCTTTATGTCCTCGGCTTCGTATTACAGTGAACTAATATATTTTTGATATGTCGGCTTGTCTAGATTGCGTTCAATGGCTCATTTTACCCATTGAAAATCGTGTAACAGCACGCTATTTTTCAGAAAATAGTTTTTACTCGTCAAACTTAGAATTAACGTATCTTTCTCGTCGTAAGCTCGTTTTTACTCATTCCAGCGGTCACGGCTTCGTTTTTGAGTGTATTTTCTAAATATGTAAACCAAAATAACCCATGGTCTACTGAGATTTCCAGATTTTGCAAAAAACGGACAGAACCTCATCTATATTTTGTTAAAACCATTTTTATTAGTTCAATACTTGTACACAACCCTTCCAATCAACACCAATGCTATTCTAAACCTACCATACACCTTCTTAGGGTGTCATGGGTTCCTAATCTTCACCAAAAATGATGGATCTCATAAGATCAATAATAAAATTCTTTAGATTCATATTAGTGACAAAAATAAGTGTTAAGTGGTATATAACATAACTATATTTGCATGATTTGCTATTTGAACTTGAAAATAAATTAAGTAGGAGTATAAATGAGTAGAAAAAATACTTAGAACACTTACTTGAGGTTGATGAGTTATTTGAGGTTAATGACTTAGTTATCTCTTGGTTTTTATTTCAAAACCCAAACAAGAAACACTAATGGAACTAGGAAAGTATTTGATCTTGAAAATGGTATTGTTTCTCCTTGTTCTTGAGCTTGGCCGATCCACAAAGGAGATGAGGAAGATGAGAGAATTTTTGCTAGTTGGTTTAGTTACTTGTATGTATTATGTGGTGTTTGTATGAATATTATCTAGTTAAAGGAATTATGGGTCAAAGTAATCAAGTGAATCTTGACTTTGGGGGGGGGGGGGGGCATAGGGGCGGCAAACACGGGAAAGTGGGAAAAGGTTTGTGTGCTAATTAATGTTCTTGTCTTGGATGGAAGATTTAGCTAGAGTTTGATGTAGTTAGGTTAGTTTTTAGCTAGGTTATTGTGTTACCGGGTACTGAGTTAGCTAGAAATAAATTTTGACCGAATAAAATAAAGTATGATGAAGTTGTAAAAATTATAAAATCACATTTCTTGCAAGAACCGGGCGTCCAAATAATTATCGTGTTGAAATTTCATAAACCGTCGTAGTTATAAGCCTTTTAATGATATATATATAGTAAATGATTTCAAAACATCGGATAAACTAATAATGTAATTTTTATATCATTATAATGACTGTGAAAATATATTAGGATCATATTCGGGAGTGTCGGGTATATTGTTCGTAGTAATTGATTGAGTGGTAGCGTTTATTAAATAAATAAACATACGCGAACTGAAATTATGCAAACCCGTGAATGACCTAACATGCAGATGATGTTACTGATGATATGTAGACTACTCTAGTCTATATGATGTGTCCTTAGTGATGTTCTATGAATACGCGGCTAAACCCTTACGGTTACGCGAATTTTTAATACCCGTAAACCTAGTTTATGAAATGATGGATGATGATCATGAATAGTGATTTCCCTCCGAGAATGAATAGTGTTTCGTGAATTGTAAATTTTTTTGATAAAGTTTCAAAGTCGCAAACTGACTTCAAAAATGATGAATAGTGAAATGATGAATAGTAATCCGTGAATAGTAAATTCCTGAGATGAATAGTAAAATTTAGAAGTTTGAAAAAGGACCTGAAATTACGATTTGTCACAGTCTTCCACCCTAAAAGGAATTCAGTCCCTGAATTCAGTTAGTGTTGGTCTCTGGGGTGGATTTGGTGAAAAGATGTGGATATTTGAGTCGCATTGCGGTGTTAAAAGATAAAACATTCATTAGATAGGATTTCGTAGTAGTACATGAAACTCATATGATAGAACTTAAAGTGAAACGCAAAAGAAATACAACACTAGAGAGTTTAGGCTTCCGTTTTCTTGTTCTTTAGCTTCGGGCAGTCCTTCCTGAAGTGCCCTATGTTCCCACATTCAAAGCAACTCCCCGGGATCCTCTGATTTGCGGGATTCCTACAGTCCTTGGTTTGGTGACCACGCTTCTTGCACAACCCACACAGTTCGCTGCAATGACCTAGGTGATGGAGATTGCATGTGTTGCAGTAGGGTAACATGACATAGCTTCCTCAATAAGGGTACTGGTAGCGAACTTCACCTTGCAGTCATCTGGACAATTGCATAAAAGAAACACAGACTCCGTCTTCTCACCAACGGATCATAACAGTGGCTCCTTCAGTGCCTTTAAACTTTATGGGATCGCCATTCTTAAAGTCCTTGTATGTACATTTGCGAACATTAGTACCGTTAGCAGCTAGTCCGGCAGCTTTTGTTGTTTCTGCCCGAGAAGCGGCTTCGGCAGCCCGTGCAGCTACAGCCTCTCTTTCAGCTACTAGTGCTGCCTCTATACTATCGGCAACAAGTTTTCGGATGGCAGCTGGTGTCATCGCTGGGGTAGTTTTCCTTGGCGGCATAATTCTTCAAAACAAGAAAAGAAGAGTGAGACGTAATAAAGACATTTCCTAAAAGTAGGTGCCGTAAAGTGGCTTGTCATAAAATGAAAGCTTGAGGTCATGCTATGATTAGCTGGCGTGCTTCTAGGCGGTGGTTCACGAGGTGATGTAGATGTGAATGTTCTTGCAACGATTGTGTACACACACAGGAATTTTTGGAAACCTTTAGAAATCGAGTAGAGAATCAATCTGGACATAATTCTATTATAACTACTCCCAGTATTGCAAAATTCACCTCTGAGTCGGACATAGGTGATCAGGCTATGTCCCACTGTCCCTGGTCGAATATAGGTGATCAATCTATATTCCACCGAGGTTCAATGAATTTTGAAATACTCAGCTCAGTTATACTAATAATATGTCCCTCACATTTAAAAGCCGTTTTGAAAGACTAAGGCAAGTGACCAAACTCGAGGTCGAATAATGAGATTACGTAAGGAAAGGCGTAACGCTGTGACGTGCATGATATGTAAGCATACTTATATGGAAGACAATTATAGTAATCAACGAGAATAAGTGAGTATAATTTATCTGATAATAAGATACAAATCTCATCAAATATGTCAGCAACAAACCACAAATGAGGCATCAGCTTGGCAGGCAGGCACGTGGCGGTCATAGGGTTAAGTTTTCATAAAAGTAGTTATAGTCTAGGTTTTAAAAATACCCAGTTCTCTATAACCGAGGCTCTGATACCAATCTGTAACACCACCAAAATCGGGTCCAGCGGAAGCATACTTGTCGCTGGGATGCTACTAAATTGGTACCATAACACAGAGTAAAGAGAACGGATTTACCGCATCCGTTTAAAAGAAATTTTTATACTCAAAAGTACTTTGTTTTACATCGTTCAATGAAATGTGAAAATATAGGCCCTTAAAAGAAATAAATTGGTCCCCAAATGAATATCAGAGTATCTTGATCCTATAACCATGCCATGCCACGCCAGAAGCCGCCATAGGTAAGCTAACAATTTAAGAACCTGAAAATACATGCTAAAATGTGTCAACACGAGGTTGGTGAGTTCATAGGTTTAGTTTAACTGTAAAGCATTTGAATGAAGATTTCCCAGCAAAGGCATTGTAAATCCACTCAGTCCCAAGCCCCGCCCATACAAGACTTGCAACCTGTGTGTTTACAACCAACTGCCAAATAAACAACAAGTATCATATGGACCACAAGAAATCAAAGACCAATATATTCTAAATATATAAAGGGTTGTTTTCGTATTAAGTTCATGACACCGAAGCCTTAAAATATCTAGTTGAGTATACGTTTGACATACCAGTCAAGTGGGGAAACCACCCGGACACTCAAAGTTTCTGGTAGGCATCCGTTTGACATACCAGTCAAGTGGGGAAACCACCCGGACACCCAAGGTTTCTGGTAGATGTCCACCTAGGACATCCAAGGTTTTCTCAAATGATATACATCCGTTTGACATGCCAGTCAAGTGGGGAAACACCACCCGGACGGGGAGTTCAATCCTAATAGATCTATTCACAACATTCGCGCTTAACGGTTCATAACATAGGCAATATGTAATAGTTTAATCAACTTGTGTCCATAAGAAAATAATCAAGTGTGTAACAGGTAAACACATAGTACTTTCGAGTAACAAATCAAGGGTTTCAACCAATTAGTAATGCTTGAGAAAACAATTCACGTTTCAAGTAAAACAAGCATGGAGTTTAAATATAAACGAGAATGTATTCTCCCCCAAAACAGTTATAAAACAAGGAAAAGTAGGGGCCATGAACTCACTTGGAACAAGCGATATGATAACAAAGGAAAGCGCACGAAAACTCGAGATACAGATGCTCTAACCGCAACCTAAATGATTCATATGATCTAATGTAAGTCATGAAATAATGCTAAACATGCAAATACGTATGTTATTGATACTACTCGTGAAATTTGAAAATAATGTTTATTGTCGAAAAATATATTTTTGACGTCTTGTTAAGTCATAAAACATTTTACATGAAAATACGTTGTAACGTTATCCCACGATCGTCGTTTGATGGTTTATAGCAAAATAATAGAGTTTTCCGTCGTAATTTAATATTTTTCAACAACTATTAGAAAATGACTAAGTAGCCTCGCAAAGCTAGTCGTAAGTTGGTGAATATTGAGTGTTAGAAAACGATCTCCGTGTTTTTAGAAAGCTTGTAACAATATCTTAAATTCGTATCATCGAAGTTTTGTCCATACGAGTCCCGATCATAAAGAAAAATAATGGTCAAGTTAGATAGTCGGTTAAATTTGCTGTTTTTGTGTAGTTTTCGGGTATATTTGAAAGGTCGTATCTTACTCGTTACAAGTCCGGTTGACGAACGGCTGGTCAATTTGGAAAATAGGCCGTGAGTACTTGATTTTACTTCAAAGGGTTAAGGCCTCAAACTGATTCAATCAATGAGAAAAATGACTCTCAACATGGTTACTCACAAAAACAGTTTTACACTTAGAAACATTTTTAATAAAAGCTGATAAAAATGTGTTGTGAACGTCGGGTTTCAAACGCTTGTATCTTGGTCGTTATAAGCTCGTTTTTTACGTTCTTTATGTCCTCGGCTTCGTATTACAGTGAACTAATATATTTTTGATATGTCGGCTTGTCTAGATCACGTTCATCTCCTCGTTTTACCCATTGAAAATCGTGTAACAGCACGCTATTTTTCAGAAAATAGTTTTTACTCGTCAAACTTAGAATTACGTATCTTTCTCGTCGTAAGCTCGTTTTTACTCATTCCAGCGGCCACGGCTTCGTTTTTGAGTGTATTTTCTAAATATGTAAACCAAAATAACCCATGGTCTACTGAGATTTCCAGATTTTGCAAAAAACGGACAGAACCTCATCTATATTTTGTTAAAACCATTTTTATTAGTTCAATACTTGTACACAACCCTTCCAATCAACACCAATGCTATTCTAAACCTACCATACACCTTCTTAGGGTTTCATGGGTTCCTAATATTCACCAAAAATGATGGATCTCATAAGATCAATAATAAAATTCTTTAGATTCATGTTAGTGACAAAAATAAGTGTTAAGTGGTATATAACATAACTATATTTGCATGATTTGCTATTAGAACTTGAAAATAAATTAAGTAGGAGTATAAATGAGTAGGAAAAATACTTAGAACACTTACTTGAGGTTGATGAGTTATTTGAGGTTAATGACTTAGTTATCTCTAGGTTTTTATTTCAAAACCCAAACAAGAAACACTAATGGAGCTAGGAAAGTATTTGATCTTGAAAATGGTATGGTTTCTCCTTTTTCTTGAGCTTGGCCGATCCACAAAGGAGATGAGGAAGATGAGAGAATTTTTGCTAGTTGATTTAGTTACATGTATGTATTATGTGGTGTTTGTATGAATATTATCTAGTTAAAGGAATTATGGGTCAAAGTAATCAAGTGAATCTTGACTTAGGGGGGGGGGGGGGCATAGGGGCGGCAAACAAGGGAAAGTGGGAAGAGGTTTGTGTGCTAATTAATGTTCTTGTCTTTGATGGAAGATTTAGCTATATTTTGATGTAGTTAGGTTAGTTTTTAGCTAGGCTATTATGTTATCGGGTACTGAGTTAGCTAGAAATAAATTTTAACGGAATAAAGTATAAAGAAGTTGTAAAAATTATAAAATCACATTTCTTGCAAGAATCGGGCGTCCAAATAATTATCGTGTTGAAATTTCGTAAACCATCATAGTTATAAGCCTTTTAACGATATATATATAATAAATGATTTCAAAACACCGGGTAAACTAATAATGTAATTTTTATATCATTATAATGAGTGTGAAAATATATTAGGATTATAGTCGGGAGTATCGGGTATATTGTTCGTAGTAATTGATTGAGTGGTAGCGTTTATTAAATAAATAAACATACGTGAACTGAAATTATGCAAACCCGCGAATGACCTAACATGCAGATGATGTTACTGATAATATGTAGACTACTCTAGTCTATATGATGTGTCATTAGTGATGTTCTATGAATACGCGGCTAAACCCTTACGGTTACGCGAATTTTTAATACCCGTAAACCTAGTTTATGAAATGATGGATGATGATCATGAATAGTGATTTTCCTCCGGGAATGAATTGTGTTTCATGAATAGTAAAATTTTTGATAACGTTTCAAAGTCGCAATCTGACTTCAAAAATGATGAATAGTAATTTGTGAATAGTAAATTCCCGAGATGAATAGTAAAATTTAGAAGTTCGAAAAAGGACCTGAAATTACGATTTATCACAATTGTTTGCAAAGATAATATACAATATCAAAATCACAAGTACAACTTATGACTGTAGATATTGTCTTCTATCCACATATGTTGCCTCACTTGGTTAACATGAAAATAATGTGTCATCCTTTAAGACGATAAGGATTTACATCGAGTCATAACTCACACTCAGGTTAAAGATGTATTATCAAGTCTTGCTATCCTTGAGTGCGATCTAATCTCAACAAAGTAAGATTGACAACTTAAGTATTTTGTCCAAAATATTCAAGTAAAATTGACTTATGATTGTAGTCATTAAAAGTCATATCCGAAAAATCAAAGTATTTTAACAACATAGGTTAAAACACTTATCCTAACACTCTCCCAATCAATAGGAATAAAACAAATAAGTCTTCATCCTTGAACATTTAGTACTTAAGTTCACTTTTTCTTTCTCCATCATCTCATCACATTCACCTATGTGATATATCTCAGCCCCTAAGCTTCACAAACATGACCAAAACTTCAAGAACTTCACCCACTAGTTGTATCAACCAATGGACCACAAGAATTAGTATCCATCCTTGTTGTTTTCAACATCTATGAAACCTAAGTACTCCTATTGCACAACAAACCTCTACATCACCACATCCTTCTTTAGACACTAGAAGACCTACCACCTAGATCAACCAATCCACCATCCTTACCATCATTTGAATCTGTTGAGTGCATTGCTCAAAAGACCCTTTGTCCAACACTCGTACCGAATCAAATGCACGTTGAACAAACTCAACCATACTTTCCCACATATAAGGACTTAGATGATTCATTATGGCTAGAACCTCCACTATCAAATGAGCATGATGCTCCTGGTCATTTTTATCAATTTCCGCTAGGTATAAGTAGTGCTACTTTCACAAGTTATTAAAGTATTATAAATCAAAGTAATACTTTGTCGTTAAACTTTTGCATAAGTTTCGTTAAACCTTAAATCAACATTTTAACAACATATGTTAAAATGCAATCTCAAAGCCAAACTCATGCACCCCGAGTGACAATGCCTCTTGAGGAGTATACATAAGAAACTCGAGTGAATTCCTCTTGTCATTTTGAACTGGGTATATTTAGGATAGGACTATCCGATTCAAACATTTTAGCTTCATATCTTCATTTAGGAAAACATGATATTTTGGAAAACATTATACCTAAAGAATCAATGCGTTAATTGTTCCTTTTGTTAAAAAGGTAACAAAGGATATTGTATATCCTATGCATCATTCCCTTCTTGTGACATGGATAGTTGTGTTACAAGAAATTTCATTACACCTCAGTTGTGAATTGGTCTTTGGACTAACATTCATCTTAACTTACCTTCTAATCTGTATTTTCATAAGCATAGTGATTTTATCATTGGATCATCTAACCTATTGAAAGATACAATCTTTATCTATTCCCTTCCAAGCTTGAATCATAACCAAATCTTGCTCACAAGATCTAGTGAAGTTGGTAACCTTACTTAGATTCTTGTTGAATAAAAATTCCAAAGAGCCTTCTTTGAACATTCTTAATTTAACATATTATATTGTCACACACAAACACATTCCCTGGTCTTAGATGATCAAATCACATTTAAAGCACACACTTCAACTCAACATTATACAATAAGCTTTGTAATTTGAACAGCCATAGATTCTAAACACAAGATAAAAACATATTGTTTATCAACACACCATTGTTAAAATTCATGTGTATAACATGACATCTTCATCACCTTAGTTATAATGGATTTAGTTAAGTCTTTTTAGGCCAAGTATTGGTGAACTATCATCTTTTATATACTTCAATAGGCAAAAATAGGAATTCCAATCTTTCTAACATGAGAATGACTACTGGAGAACCTATTGCACTAGAAACTCAATTTGACCTAACGGTGAAATTGCTTCCCGAAGAGAAGTTGGGTATGTGGAATCACCCGTAAAAATGGTCGTTTTTAGCCTTAATTGAGCATCGCTAGTAATAGCCTCATATTTATTCTCCAACTTGAAAAATCTTTATTCCTATACTTGCCTAAATTAAGTATTAAAATAAGATATTTTGCCTTGCCTTAGGAATATTAATCAAACAAGTAGTAGATATGACTTTTCTTTCTTTAGTGTGCATTACACATACATGTGTTGATTACATTTTTTTTTGATGAAGTATCTTGGCGTTATCATAATAACTATTTGATTAATAGTCAAATGTGTAAACCTTGGAAAGGTTTTGTCTGCAAGCTTATATGTTTCGTGCTATGTTAACATGATTTGTATGATATTTTCATTCTTTCGTTATATGATGTTTTGCAAGATTAACGTGTTACTTGTTAACTCATATGCCTTTTTGATACATGATGTTTTTATATGATGTATCTATGTTTAAAAGCTCTTGTCTTTTGTTGACATTCATTAAATCTATGCAGAAGATGGTCTAAATAATACATGTTCCTAAATATTAATATTTATAAACATGGTTTGCATGAATTTTTCGTCTTGCTTCTTTTGTGACTTTGTCACACTATTTGTTCGCTACGTGTGCACTTATAATTTGTAGAAGTGCTTTTGGTATGATAAACATTTAGAAGTCGTTTTATCCTACAAATTAATCACATGGATCATTATGTGCTTAAGTGTCTAAGCCTAACGACAAAACAATCTCACAATGAAGTATTTCATGTAATGTCATGCTCTTGCATAATATGATTGTTTGTCTTGATGCTATCATGTTGTGTGGTGATTTTTTGTCTAGTAGTCGAATATGTTGTTTTTGTTTATATAGGATGTTATCTTATGATTTCTATCATATTCACATCTTTTATCACTAACACTTTTGTCTTATAGGTTGATAACAAATTATTTGTTTTCTCACTTCGTTCTAACTTTTATATGCTCATTTCGCATAATTTTAATCCCTTTATTGCTACGCAAATTAGTAATATGTTTTAGGGACCCATGCACTCGCATATAGTTTTAAAGCATATAGAATTAAGTTTTAGAGACTTGGCATTTCATTTTTTAATCTTTCAAATGACCTCTTTCCAAATCTCATTATTTCTTCCGCTTTCCAAAAATCACCTCCAGTACTATTTAGCTATAACAATACTCTAATCCTTTACACCTCCTATGAGGAAACCACATGCCTCGTCATGCGATCATCTCGCATTAATAGAGAATAGCTACGTGACTTCAAGGATGAAGTTCTTTGTATGCTAACCAACATCCGTAAAAACATTACTAAACTCATCGCTTTCATTAACCTGCAACCTCCTAAACACTTTATCGTCATTCTTTATTCGATGCATTACACATTATGTTGGATGTCCACCGATTAAGGCGGAGAGAAATTCATTCACATAATTGTCTTTTGTCAAAATGTATTAAAGAATACTTACTCATATTTCTTACACCCTAAAATACCAACACATAGGTACACACCACTTAGTTAAAATCGGTTCACAAACCCACAAGTGTTTCAAGCATTTTTAACTCAACATCACAAGTTTGGACCAATACCTCATCAAGTGAAAAACACATCATGTGTTTGACAAACCTCTTCATCTCCACAACCAAAACTTGACCAAATCAAAATCTGGCCCCAAGGTACCTTGCGATAACAAGGACGGAACCAAAAATTTGGTTATGCCCAATCTGTGAGCACCTGGGTCAAATAAACACACTGCTTAAAACAAACCACCCTCTCACAACCAACGAGACTAGGATTCTTTTAACCAGAACATCACAACTTCATTGTCTTGAAGACCATCATAGGAACTCATCCTTTTCATCCTTGACACATATCTGGCATGTCATTGTCAGTGCAAAGGATATGTTAATCTAAATAGTCATTCCCAACAATTTCTCAACACATTGGCCTAACCAACACTCTCCCATCATATGATGTCATTCTCTTCCTCATATAGGTATTTAGTATTCTTTATTCTTTCATCTGGAATTTCTGTTCGAAGGTGCTTATTGTCTTCACTTCCTTTTAATTCCATTTAAGCGTATATTATGGCATGATACATCATCTTTTATTCGTTATAGCATTAGCTATACATACGAGTTTCTAATTTGTTTTGGTTGCCTAAGTTATCACCACCATCTTCCATCACCTCTTTCACTAATCATCATCACCATGGATTAGCGAAAAACCTACTTTTATCAATCTTGAGTCATCTACCGAGTTATCACCATATGAATCCTACTAGTAAACCGACACCAACACTAGCACCACTCTCTCTAACTCTTAATATTCCAACTTCACTTCATATCTTCCTTATAGGCATTATTTTGTAGGCTTTTATCATATTATATTATCGTTTTTCTCATGATTGTAATTCTTATTAGAAGACTACACTTCATGAGATATTTGATTTCATAATCATGGTTCTCTACTTTGAAGTTGCTTGTGATTATATCATTTATATATTGCATATATACATCATATTTTTCTTTGTCAAAAAGATGAAATATATTACACTAATTCTTTTATTGTAGGTTCATCATCATATACATTCGATTGTATATAACTTACTCATCTAAGGATGAAGCTTGCATCAATTATTTTCCTTATTTTAGATGCTTCTTGACACCTTCGAACAAGGAGGAATATCCATCAAGCACTCATATTGCATCGTCTATACACTTGGTTGTATATGACATATTTGTCTAAAGACAAAGCTTCTATTATACTAATATTTGTTTTGTAGGTTCATCTTGACGCCCTAGAGCAAGGGGGAGCTTCCCTCAAGCATTTATAGAATGCATCTTATACACACTTTGTTGTATATCACATACTCGTCCAAGGACAAATATTGTTTTGCACTAATATTTGTTTTGTAGCTTTTTAATCATACCTTGACGCCTCGATCAAGGGGGAGCATGCACGCATTCATAATCACTCTCATTCTTCGACACACCTTTGTGTTTCGACAAAAAGGATGAGATAGTCCAACATAGCTTACCCACGTGTATCGTTTGCTATGTGCATTTTCTTCATCATGCATTTCTCATATATTTTTTATGTTGCACAAAACTAACCTTGATGTAGGTTAAGAGTCTAAATTTGATTCATGGATCCACTACCAAACAAGGGCAATAACCTAGGAGACGCAACAACCATAGGGGATTGGAGTAGACAATTTAACTTCACTAGGGATGATGCAAGCTCGCCTTTTCGGGGAGAAATGAAGTTAACTCCAAGGACACACTCTTTTTGTTTTGACAAAAGGGGGAGAAGAGTGTAAACGGAGAAGGTAATGTAAAAGGTAGTACAGACACAAGTAACTCTTTACATTTTACTATCTATCACGTTTACATATTTTGTCATCATCAAAAATGGGGAGATTGTTAGTGCAAATATTACGATATTTAATCTATACAGTCTCGTTTGTTTTTGTAATACCCCAAAATTTTCCAGACGTATTTCTATACGAGATTATCCCTGTTTTTCATATACGAACTTTTCTGAACTCATTTGGTTTAAAAACGTGAAGTTATCTCGCGAAACGTGGAATTTGCACACAACGAGTACTAGCACAACCAACAATCTGATTTGATTATTTTATTATTTGTGAGAAACGAGGCGTATGAATAGTCGTTTGTATTGGAAATATTATTCTGAGCATGATGGCGTAATTCACGTGTCTTGAATCAACCGTTTACTAGTCTAAACGAGCCCCGAACCTAATTTTAAGAAAGATTGCACAAATTACAGTTATGGTCCCTGGATTATATTTTCCCCGCCATACCTAAAGTTACTAGGGTTTACAATATTGGTCCTTATGGTCCTTAGGTTTTCTCTATATATAAACCTACTTATATATCTCACACCTTCATTTTTATAAAACCCTAGCCTCCTCTCTAAGGTTAGCCGCCACCATCCGACCACCCCTCCACCGCCACAACTACCGCGTGTCGCCACCACCACAGCTAGCACTTCTCCTCCTCCTCCTCCTCTTCCTCTATCGTACGTGGTTTTCTACAGCAAGAGATCAAGAAAGTTAGCTTTGAGTTCGTGTTTTATTTGGATCGTGAGCCGCCTCGACCACCACCACCATCTCCACAGCTTCTACCACCACAACGTGCCACCACCACCACTTATTGGCCAAGATTCGTATAGATCCAAGAGTAAGAAGGTAAGACACACCGTTTTCACCCTCGTGTGATACGGTGTGGGTGTGAACTCGTACATAACGAGTTGTAGTTATTATTTCGAGTAGGGTTTGTTTTGGGTTTACTTTCGGTTCGAGTCCATCATCACCGCCGCCTTCACATCCTCACCTCTCTTTCTCTCTAGTAATACCAGTATGCCAAAATGGTAAATCCCTTTTTGTTACTCTTTTTATCATAAAACTGTGTATATATGTATATAACGATTTCTTAATGTTTTCGTGGATTAAAATCTGGTTTAAAAACGTTTTGATAAGATTAGTGTGGTTTTGATGGGTTAAAAAGAGTGTTTGCTTGATTTCGTGTGGTAAATGGGTCGGGTCAACCGGCTAGGGTCGGGTTGACCCGGTTTTAATTGTGGTCTTGGTTATATATTGAGTTGTGATGATTGTAGGAGTCAGTTTAGACTCGTATTGATGCTCGACCCGACTAGGGTTTTGGGTCGGACCTTTGATGTACATGGTTAGGACTTGGATTTAGTGTGTATTTGATTTTTATTCACGGTTTGGGTTTAAGATTTGCATATTGCTTTGGTTCACAGTTTGGATTTGGTTTTCGTTATATTCGTCTTTGTCATGGGATGGCTTGATTAAGCTTATTTTGTTGAGTTTGTGTGAGACCTATTTAGGGTGTGTTTTTAGTTGGTTGTGTCTGGATTTAATGAGGAAAACCACAAGTGTGGTGACTATTGTGTTTGTGAGTACATGTGGTCTAACGCAAAAACCACAATAGTGGTCTTGGTTGTGAGTCTCGGCTCAATGATACCACTAGGGTGTCGAGCGTGTAACCTAGTTCGTGTATAAAAACGAGACGACAAGGGTATGTGACTGATTTGTTGTTGCATATTTTCCTGTTTATGTTGTTGCTTATTTTCCAACTTTCCTGGTTAAATTGGTAAATAGGAGTGTATAATTATTTCATTAAAAAAGGGTGTGTTTGATTTGCAGTTGGGCCTAAGCCCATCAAGGAAACTTAAGGGTGGGTTGGTTTTGTCTAAGATTGGGCCGAAGCCTATTGTAACTAGGGTACATTTGGTTTGTTAAGGTCCTTGGACTCCAAAGCCCATTAACAAAACAAGTAGGGCGTGTTAGATAATGAAATTTATTTATTAACTGTTAAACGTGGTACCAACGTGTTGACTTGTTCATGGTGATCTATTGGTACGTTTCGGATGTTACGTGGGAGTTGTGATTTGAAATTGGACAATACGAATACTTATAACGGATTAAACACTCCGGACATATTAGACTTGTAATGAATTAAATTATCGAACATGTATTAACATCTATTGGACATTGGACGTTGGACAATTTGGACTTATTGGACTTGAAATGAATACAATATATTAGACTCATGACGAATTTAATATATTTGATTCGCAACGAATTTACAATAAGTAACTAATGACCAATAATCAATGGATAGTTTTTATTAAATTATTTTGAGAAGATTTTTAATCGAAAACTTATGGTTTCATTGACTTGTAAACCTTTGCTAATTGAAATACTAATTTGAGTTTTCTTACAAAACTTAAATTAACTTTCTAAAATTTCATTGATTTCTTTTCAAAACTATTTGGGATTTTGGGGAAAATACCGAAACGTACAGATTGACTTATTTTGTAGACATACTCTTTGGTCGTTGTATTCTTGACTTCTCCGTGTCATGTCGTCCAGACTTGAGTTCTACTCAGTATTTCTCGACTATGTTGATGTCTTTTCCTCTTTGGCGTGAGTTGCGTTTTGAGTCTTTGTTTTCTTACCACCAAACGAAACGTTGATACTAAGCTTTTGATAAGTATTGAAATTGGGTAATCCACGAAAACTAAGACACGTCATCTTTATTAGACTTAATTATTGTGCGGGATGTATTTTGAGATAAGCGTATACATATTAGGTTGTGCCAGTCTCGTACCGTTTTGCTTGTACCTCTGTGCACCGTTGTGCCAATCTCCTAGATACCGTTGTGATTAGCTCCAGATGCCAGTTGTGTCAGTTGTGATTTTTGCATTGTTGTGGCTAAGGTGAGTTCATGGTTCCTACTTTTACCGGTTTTATAACTATTTTAGGGGAGAATATATGCTCGTTTTTAACTAAACTCAATGACTGTTTATTTGGAATATGTGAACTGTTTACTCAATATTTGACTGTTTGGCTGAAATATTTGATTTGGTTATTTGAAGGCGTTATGTGATTGACTGATATGCATGTGAGTTTCACAGCCCCACCTTTACTCGTGAACTGTTTATTGAAACCTTGGGGTGAGAAAACACTCAAACTGTTTTGAATGGACCTAACTGTTGCTTTTTATTTTCTATAACTTGTTGACTGGCTAAGGTTAGCAAATAACCCGGATACCTTTTGCTATAATGTGGTGCCCGGCTAAGGTCAAATATATCCTAGGGCCCTACTGTGTTTGTCAATATGAGAGAGAGGACTACCGTGACCTATCATATTGATACTGGATTGGTTGTGTTTGTTGTTATATGTGGAATTTATGATTGATATCTATCTTAGTCCAGTGTAGCAAATTACTTATTTTGGTCCACTATTATACTTACTGTTTAAACCTATGAACTCACCAGCGTTAGCTGACCTTTTAGCATGTATTCTCAGGTTTAAGGCAATAGCAAACTTTTGGAGGTGCTTGGCAAGGGGCACGGTCATGGACGACTCTGATATATATGTTGGGACCGCTTCACTTATTTTATGGGCCTATTTCCGCACTACATTTGAATAATGTAAATTTAACACTTTTTGTTAATGAATTTTATTCTAAATGATTGAGGTAAAAATCGTTCCTTGTACTTGCGTTGTGATACCAATTGAGTAGCACCCCAGTGACATGTATGCTTCCGCTGGGCCCGATTTTGGGGGTGTTACAATTTTGATTGATGACAAACATGTAACTTGATACATAACGTAAAATGTACAAGTTACTCGTAATCATATTTTGTTTCAACATACATTCAACACCTCTCGACGTCTCAAGTCCTCGTTTGCTACAACACAGGTTCGTACATGTTTGTTATGTGGCATTATGATCAAAACCCTTAACAAATCATTTGGAATGTTTAAAATACGTTTAGAGTCATTAAGTATTTTAAAAGGTTAACCATTCTATTTCGAACATCATTTTACATTTTGCATATACAAGTATTTTTACTTGTACATCATGCTTCCTAAGTTGTATTCATGTCAAAATAGAATAAGTGCCACATTAGGTGTAAAAGTGCACTTTAGGTGTCAAACTAAGACAACACTTCTAAAAATGATGTTAATGACATAATAACTTAACAAAATGTTTTACTACTATTTAACGAAAATCAAAATTTTGATCTTATTACCATTTTATAAATGGTGAACTGCTTTCCTGTTACCCCGTAAACTGTTCTACAAATCGTTTAGCCAAACAATTTAATAAAACATTTTGCTGCCTTGTTACGATGCTATGAATCAAACTAAAAATCAAAAATTTGACCTTGCTACAATTTTATAAGCGATGAATTGTTTTCCTATTATCCTATAAGCCGTTTCACAAATCATTTCGCAAATCATTTTGTAAGTCGATTTGTTGTTTTTGCTACTATATCATAAGCTAGACCTCAGGAGCGAATCCCGCACCTCTACTTGAGTAATCGAGTGTGGCAATGGTTGGGATAGACACCTTCCGTTGGCCAAATCCTCTTATAACAATACCTACGACTCCAGTATTTCAACAGCACCGTATGAGGCATCTTTATGGTCGCAAGTTCTGATCGCCACATTGTTGGGTAGAAGTTGGAGATACCCAACTTACTGACCCTGAACTTGTTCATGAGCATATTGAGAAGATCATTCGGATCATGACCGAGTTGCAAGCTGCTTACGAATCGTTAGAAGAGTTATGCTGACAAATAACGTAAACCTCCTGAATTCCCAGTTAAAGCCTAGATTATGCTTAAAGATTTACCATGAGAAGGTGTGATACGTTTAGTAAACGTGGAAAGCTTAATCCTCGCTATATTGATCCTTTTGAAATCCTTGCAAAATTTGGACCGTTAGCTCACACACTCGATCTACCGTCAGGAGTCAGCAGTGCTCGCGACTTGTTCATATGTGTAATGTGAAGAAATGACTTGCCGATGAGGCAGTTGCTATTCCTCCGGGAGAGATCCAGATTGATGAACGTTTAAACCTTTTTGGGAAACCTATCAAAATCATGGACCGTGAAATCAGACGATTTTAGTAAAGTTGTATTCCTATTGTCAAAGATCGGTGAACTCTAAGAGAGGTCCTGAGTTCACGTGGGAACGTAAAGATGAGAGCAAGCATAAGTATTCTCATCCCTTTTCGACCGTAACGGGTAACTTGAATTGAATAGCGAGGACGCGATTCCTTTTTAAGGAGGTGAGACTGTAATACGTCGAAATTTTCCAAGCGTATTTCTATACGAGATTATCCCTGTTTTTCATATACGAACTTTTCTGAACTCATTTGGTTTAAAAACGTGAAGTTATCTCGCGAAACGTGGAATTTGCACACAACGCGTACTGGCACAACCAACGATTTGATTTGATTATTTTATTATTTATGAGAAACGAGGCGTATGAATAGTCGTTTGTATTGGAAATATTATTCTGAGCATGATGGCGTAATTCACGTGTCTTGAATCAACAGTTTACCAGTCTAAACGAGCCCCGAACCTCTTTTTGAGAAAGATTGCATAAATTACAGTTATGGTCCCTGGATTATATTTTCCCCGCCATTCCTAAAGTTACTAGGGTTTACAATGTTGGTCCTGGTGGTCTCTAGGTTTTCTCTATATATAAACCTACTTATATATATCTCACACCTTCATTTTTATAAAACCCTAGCCTCCTCTCTAGGGTTAGCCGCAACCATCCGGCCACCCCTCATCCGCCACCACTGCCGCGTGTCGCCACCACCACGGCTAGCACTTCTCCTCCTCCTCCTCTGTCGTACGTGGTTTTCTACAGCAAGAGATCAAGAAAGTTAGCTTTGAGTTCTCGTTTTGTTTGGATCGTGAGCTGCCTCGACAACCATCACCATCTCCACAGCTTCCGCCACTACAACGCGCCACCACCACCACTTATTGGCCAAGATTCGTATAGATCCGAGAGTAAGAAGGTAAGGTACACCATTTTCACCCTCGTGTACATGATATGGTGTGGGTGTGAACTCGTACATAACGAGTTGTAGTAATTATTTCGGGTAGGGTTTGTTTTGGGTTTACTTTCAGTTCGAGTCCATCATCACCGCCGCCTTCATCTCCTCACCTCTCTTTCTCTCTAGTAATACCGGTATGCCAAAAATGGTAAATCCCTTTTTATTACTTTTTTTATCATAAAAATGTGTATATATGTATATAACGATTTGTTAACGTTTTCGTGGATTAAAATCTGGTTTAAAAACGTTTTGATAAGTTTAGTGTGGTTTTGATGGGTTAAAAAGAGCGTTTGCTTGATTTTGTGTGGTAAACGGGTCGGGTCAATCGACTAGGGTCGGGTTGACCCGATTTTAATTGTGGTCTTGGTTATATATTGAGTTGTGATGATTGTAGGAGTCAGTTTAGACTCGTATTGATGCTCGACCAGACTAGGGTTTTGGGTCGGACCCGTGATGTACGTGGTTAGGACTTGGATTTCGTGTGTATTTGATTTTTATTCACGGTTTAGGTTTAAGATTTGCATATTGCTTTGGTTCACAGTTTGGATTTGGTTTTCGTTGTATTCGTCTTGGTCATGGATTGGCTCGATTAAGCTTATTTTGTTGAGTTTATGTGAGACCCATTTAGGGTTTGTTTTTAGTTGGTTGTGTCTGGATATAATGAGGAAAACCACAAGTGTGGCGACTATTTTGTTTGTGAGTACATGTGGTCTAACGCAAAAACCACAAGAGTGGTTTTGGTTGTGAGTCTCAGCTCAATGATACCGCTAGGGTGTCGACCGTATAACTTGGTTCGTGTATAGAAATGAGAAGACAGGGGTATGTGACTGATTTGTTGTTGCATATTTTCCATTTTATGTTGTCGCTTATTTTCCAACTTTCCTGGCTAAATTGGTAAATAGGAGTGTATAATTATTTCATCATAAAGGGTGCATTTGATTTGCAGTTGGGCCTAAGCCCATTAAGGAAAATTAAGGGTGGGTTGGTTTTGTTTAAGATTGGGCCGAAGCCCATTGTAACTAGGGTACACTTGGTTTGTTAAGGTCCTTGGACTCCAAAGCCCATTAACAAAACAAGTAGGGCGTGTTAGATTGTGAAATTTATTTATTAAGTGTTAAACGTGGTACTAACGTGTTGACTCATTCATGGTGATCTGTTGGTACGTTTCGGATGTTACGTGGGAGTTGTGATTTGAACTTGGACTATACAAATACTTATAACGGATTAAACACTCCGGACATATTAGACTTGTAATGAATTAAATTATCGAAAAAGTATCAACATCTATTGGACATTGGACGTTGGACTTATTGGACTTGAAACGAATACAATATAACTCATGACGAATTTAATATATTTGATTCGCAACGAATTTACAATAAGTAACTAATGACCAATAATCAATGGATAGTTTTTATTAAATTATTTTGAGAAGATTTTGAATCGAAAACTCATGGTTTCATTGACTTGTAAACCTTTGCTAATTGAAATACTAATTTGAGTTTTCTTACAAAACTTAAATTAACTTTCTAAAACTTCATTGATTTCTTTTCAAAGCTACTTGGGATTTTGGGGAAAATACTGAAACGTACAGATCGACTTATTTTGTAGACATACTCTTTGGTCGTTGTATTCTTGACTTCTCCGTGTCATGTCTTCCCGACTTGAGCTCCAGTCAGTATTTCTCGACTATGTCAATGTCTTTTCCTCTTTGGCGTGAGTTGCATTTTGAGTTTTTTTTTCTTACCACCACACAAAACGTTGATACTAAGCTTTTGATAAGTATTGAAATTGAGTAATCCATGAAAACTAAGGCACATTATCTTTATTAGACTTAATTATTGTGCGAGACGTATTTTGAGATAAGCGTATACGTATTAAGTTGTGCCGATCTCGTACCGTTGTGCTTGTACCTCTGTACACCGTTGTTCCTGTCTCCTGGACACCGTTGTGATTAGATCTAGATGCCAGTTGTGTCAGTTGTGATCTTTGCATTGCTGTGGCTAAGGTGAGTTCATGGTCCCTACTTTTACCGGTTTTATAACAATTTTGGGGGAGAATACATGCTCGTTTTTAACTAAATTCAATGACTGTTTATTTGGAATATGCGAACTGTTTACTCAATATTTGACTGTTTGGCTGAAATATTTGATTTGGTTATTTGAAGGCGTTATGTGATTGACCGATATGCATGTGAGTTTCACAGCCCCACCTTTACTCGTGAACTGTTTATTGAAACCTTGGGGTGAGAAAACATTCAAAACTGTTTTGAATGGACCTAACTGTTGTTTTTTATTTGCTATAACTTGTTGACTGGCTAAGGTTAGATATGCGTTAGATATTTGTCTTAGACCAGGGTAGCAAATAACCCGGATACATTTTTCTATAACGTGGTGCCTGGCTAAGGTCAAATATATCCTAGGGCCCTACTGTGTTTGTCAATATGAGAGAGGGCTACCGTGACCTATCATATTGATACTGGATTGGTTGTGTTTGTTGTTATATGTGGAATTTATGATTGATATCTATCTTAGTCCAGTGTAGCAAATTACTTATTTTGGTCCACTATTATACTTACTGTTTAAACCTATGAACTCACCAGCGTTAGCTGACCTTTTAGCGTGTATTCTCAGGTTTAAGGCAATAGCAAACTTTTGGAGGCGCTTGGCAAGGGGCACGGTCATGGACGACTCTGATATATATGTTGGGACCGCTTCACTTATTTTATGGGCCTATTTTCGCACTACATTTGAATAATGTAAATTTAACACTTTTTGTTAATGAATTTTATTATAAATGATTGAGGTAAAAACCGTTCCTTGTACTTGTGTTGTGATATCAATTGAGTAGCACCCCAGTGACATGTATGCTTCCGCTGGACCCGATTTTGGGGGTGTTACAGTTTTGATTGATGATAAACATGTAACTTGATACATAACGTAAAATGTACAAGTTACTCGTAATCATATTTTGTTTCAACATACATTCAACACCTCTCGACGTCTCAAGTCCTCGTATGCTACAACACAGGTTCGTACATGTTTGTTATGTGGCATTATGATCAAACCCCTTAACAAATCATTTAGAATATTTAAAATACGTTTAGAGTCATTAAGTATTTTAAAAGGTTAACCATTCTATTTCGAACCTCCTTTTACAGTTTGCATATACAAGTATTTTTACTTGTACATCATGCTTCCTAAGTTGTATTCATGTCAAAATAGAATAAGTGCCACATTAGGTGTAAAAGTGCACTTTAGGTGTCAAAATAGGATAAGTGCACTTTATGTGTCAAACTAAGACAAATGTGTTTACATACTTCTAAAAATGATGTTAATGACATAATAACTTAAGTCCTATAATAGCATAAGTAGTTTAACATTTTTTGTAGCACATAAACTAACATGGTACAACTTGTTAAACATATATTAACTAGTTAAGTAATACATTTTACAAACAAACTTTTGATTACATTTTAACAAAATGGAAATGGTTTATTACCTCATGCATAGTGTCATCAAAATCTTTGAAGATCACAAATGATATCTTGGAAAGATTGGGTAAATATTTTGGAAATATTTAAAACAAGATTTGCAAAGATTTTGGAAATCTTAGAAAATTTCTTTGTAGGATACTAGTAAGATCATGTATATATTTTGGTTAGATTTGATAAAAGATTTTGAAGATTTTCTGTCAGGTCCCAACGGAACGAAATGCATACACGGACGGAACCCTTGTTTTGGTTCCGTCTGATCCGTGGGTTGCCGAGCTTGTTGGCTATAAATAGCAGCCCATTGTTTACTCATTTCCATATCACTTGAACATACATTCTCTCTACCCTTTTGCATACATTTAGATCAGTAGATAACATTAATCACCCTTATCATCATGATCATAATGATTCTAACTTTCATTATGTTGTAAGTATACTCCCGAAATGATCCTGTGAAGCAAGCTCAGAGATCTTAAGTCATCATCCACAACAAGCATACATATATGAAGATCTATCACAACAAGCTTAGTGAACTTGTGATTTTCATCCATTGAAGGCTTTCTATCAATGGAAGTTCATTTAGATTAGTCATTCATATCATCAGACATTTGTGTCATGGATCGTCATTGTAAACATCATTGTATCATCTGTGACAACTGGTAAATTTCGGGAGCCTTTTCAAATTACCGCATTACGTTTTAAAATGAATATTTTATCACTTGTAATCACTTTTGAATGCATTGGATATTTTATCCGGATTTTGGTTTATATATCGTGGACTTTCATAATGCGATGAGTATTTTTCCTGTGTACCCAGTGAGGCACTCCGTGAGTCGGCACAATTAGATCTAATAAAAACGAGAAATATTGACTTTTGGACGCATTAAATAATTATAGACGTATTTATAGTCGATTTGACTGGAAAAATTATTCTAAAATCAGTGGAACACATTAAAATTTCTCGGGAAGTTGTCTCGGTACTTAAATCTATCCCGGTTGCGTGTTATAGAAAGTTTGGCCAAATGCCACTTCCCACCCCGCGCCCAAGTTACAAATTCAGTCCCTAAGGGACATTATGCATTCATTCTTAGTCCTTTAGCTATATAAGCACATATTATACCCTCATTAGGGTTATTCACTCCCATTTTCACACTTAGCAGCCGCCCCTTTTCACTCTCCATACCTTCTTCTCCGGCAACACAATCCGGCGACCACCACAAACCCTCACCGCCCCTCCTCTTCTTACACCACCACCCCCTAATTTTGTTTATGGCAGCGGAAAAGTAATTAGGGTGTTACGGTGAGGATCAAGTTAAAATTTCAGAAAAACGGTCCAGAATAGGCGTTTTGAAAGTTATATGTCATTCAAAATAATATCTTTGATACAAAAGTGATTATTTG
Organism: Artemisia tridentata subsp. tridentata; assembly: GCA_021014915.2. Classification (NCBI taxonomy): domain Eukaryota; kingdom Viridiplantae; phylum Streptophyta; class Magnoliopsida; order Asterales; family Asteraceae; genus Artemisia; species Artemisia tridentata. The sequence continues at coordinate 385,790,625 of CP139508.1, forward strand.
ATTTGAAAATCCCATGAAAATGTGATAGCTTGGAAAGAATGACACATTTGATTTTACACCATTTAAATTATCAGAGTATAAGATGCCCGCTCCGTGCCTTGTCCTGCTCCGTTAATTACCTGAGATAAACATGCTTAAAACGTCAACACAATGGTTGGTGAGCTCGTGGAGTTTAATAGAAAATAACTTTCTTTCAATAGATTTTAAGAGGTGTACAGTGATTGTCGAAATAAATAATAGTTCTTCATTAAGTAACAAGTTGTGTTGAGTAAAATCCACAAGTAATTCATGTATGATCTCAAGCGATCATGAGTTTCAAGTTTTAAATGAAAATGAGCTACGTTGTTATACGCTCGAAATGATGTGTTGGGTCACCTTTAGAAGTAACAATATACCAAGTATATTTTGGGTTGTCTTTTGTAGAATTCACAATTAAGTCACATATGATATCAACTAAGGTTCAAGTACATGATTCATAATCATAACACATAGTGAAAATATTAATCTAGTGTCTGAAATCTATCAGTGTGGAGTGGTGTTTAACTAAATACAGCTGTATCCTAGGATATATATGAAACATTCATATATTCATAAAGTTATATTGCCCTAAGCCTCATGACACGCAAAACGTTAACAAAGTACCGTAAACGGCTGTGTCCCACCAGGGTTACTGATTGGTGTTTTTAGCCCTCATGTTAATAGGTGATTTGCCAATTCCTATTTTTCTCAAATATAGTGCATCGCGACTAAATACGACTAACCATATAGGCATTCCGTCCAAGTATTTAGTGGGATAGGTCGTCAGCCTCTAACAGGTTTCGAAGCTGTTCACTATATTCGCGCTCACCGCAGTGATTAATGGCTCATGATCGAGGGACTTTATGGCAATAAAGTAAACTTAGGCAATATAGGTTTCAGGGTGCATGAATTATGCGTAATTTTAGTCTTGGCAATTATTTCTAGTGAAATGTAGAAATATCATAATAAAGTAACAGTACATTCATTTGTCACATGAATGCATACAATATGCCTCAGTATCATATTACATCAAGTAGCTTAAAAATGTTATCTTCCAAGTTTCGTGATTCAAACATGTAAAGCATAGTGGATGATTTTGAGTAAATCATAAGAGTTTTATATAAGTAACTTAAAACAGTTAAAGCATGTATCTCCCCCAAAAGAGTTATTAAAACAAGTGTTAAAAGTAGGGGCCACGACTCACCTGGAGCGTATCTGACAAGACGAAATTATAAGATCAAGTAAACGATCACGAAAACTTCTTCAATACGAGACCTGAATATAAGCGAAGTCTAAGAGTCTAACTTACTACTAATAACGAATGTGGAAAGGATAAATCGTATAACGATTTGATCGGTGATGTGAGTGTGTGATATGCTTAAAATGCCTCAAGTTAAAAATATGATATATCTATAATATCATCTTGATTCTTATCTTAATCGACCCAAAATATTACTTTCTCGAAATATGCTGAAATAATATGCAAGTGAAGTCGCTAATATTTCTAATAACGAAACTTTAAATAATGCATAACTTAAAATGAAACATGCATATGAAATGAAAGGTGCAAAATGAAAAATAACCTAAGAATGTCAAGTGAAATTTAATAGGTCCTTGTTCTTTTCAGATTTTATCCTTCTTAGTCTAACTGTGGTTGCGTTACGCCGTTAGTCCTCTGTTAGGTCCAAAGTCCAATAATAGTCCAAATCTTGTCCATATGTCCACATAAGGCTTGGAGTTCAATGTTATGTCAATTTAGGTCCTTTATAAACTGTTTTCATAGTTTCAGTCTATAGTTTTCATAGGTTGGCAGTTTTAGTCCCTCCAGTTAGTTCGCGTTACATTTTTAGTCCAAAAGTGATAGAATGATAAGGAAAAGTTATGCGACTTTTTTTGGTGCTTATTTAGGTTTAACACAACTTATTTTAATAGCTTATTAGGTATTCGGCTTATTTTCTTACTAATGGCCCCTTAACGAGCCAAATGGTTAGCCCGTTAACATGTTTTTAGCTCGTGGGTTTTTGAGGAAGTTCGATATATCAAAAGTGATTGTTTTCATCATTTTATTTCACTTGTGGGAGTGCCAAGAGAAGCCAGATTAGTCATCGTTCACAAAACAGTTTAGTGGGTTACAAAATCCACTTCGCTAGTTTTAGTGGGTTTCAAAGTGATTTGTACAATTTACTTGAGCAGTCTTTAGGGTCGTTCTTGATTAGTTTTACGTGATGCTTAAACCAAAATGGTAACTAGTTGGGAGCTCTATTGGTTCGTATAAAAATAAGTTAGGGTTGTTAAGTTGGTTCGTGAGGATTTTGGGTTGTTCACTAGGCGACTTGGCTGTTTATACCCAACGCTTAGAATATATCTGAGTGTGTTCCAGTTTATATGCTTCGCGTAATATCAAGTGTTTACATGTTGGGTTAGTGCATGCAATGCGAGTTAAAATATGAGAATAACGTGAGGTGATGGTTAATACTCCACAAAGCGAATTCAATAATGCGCATGGTTTCACATATGTCACTGAGTTTTCAAATATAAAGATATTTTACATTCTAGTAAAGATTGATGCATGTAAATTAATGAAATGTTCAATATATACGATCTAGTGAGAATCAGAATAATGCATGCATGATGTGCTATATTAGTTGTGAAAGTGAGTTGAGAGAAAAGTGGTGCTCGTGAATATGGTTATAAACACAGTATGATTATAGCATATATATATATACGTTCGTATAATGATGGATAGTCATGCATGAGAGATGTTGAAGTGTTAACGTGAAGTGTTGCCAAGATTAAGAGACTTACAATGAAGTGAGAGAGTGCTGTGGTACGTTGGAATTTAAGCAAAAACACCAGAACTTCGACTAAACTATAACCTTTGTACGTGTAACCCGCTGAGCTTTGGTTTCTAACTTCTTGGGGTTTTTCTAGACGATGCTACAAGGGTTGGGGATGGGTAATAAAGGTGAGGGTGAATTGGTGAAAGGTGGGAAAATGACAGTGGTGTTCGAACTCACAAGAACGAAGTAAACAGTTTATTAGTTAGGTTCGAGTTTCCATTTTAAAGCGTCTATTTACTTGGTTGTTACCTGGGTTGAGACAAAGTTGTTGGACATTCTGAGATGACTGGGGAGAGCGAAAGGAAGATGAGACAAGTAAGGTGGATAGCCAAATGAAAGGTCTAATTTATAGAAGAATTTAACACGTTTTGTTCTCCCTCAATCATTGATGACACTGTAGAAAATGGGACACCTAGATAGTTTCACTGACAATAGAACTATAGAAGCAAGTGGGTGTGGTTAGGTAGTAAGGGAATGTCGACATTCTTTGTTCCTTATGTATCGAGTTTGGTCTTTGTGTGTACACGCGTTTGAGTCCTTGTGAGGTTTTGGGTGATAACTATACTTAATAGTTTACAATGGTCATACATGGCTGTTAGAACATGGTTAAAACAAATCCGGTTCCAAGTGGTTTGTTTTGTGGAAATTTATATAAGTCGAGTAGGTGTAAAAACATCCAAGTACTTTGGCCTCTGAATACGTACTAAATGTTCGTGTTACTAGCTAATAATGTGTATACTAGTTTCCTTGGTGGGAGGGCAGTTAGGTGGTTCAAAAATATATAATAGTTGTGTTTAAATATCGAAAGATCTCGAGTTGTTTTGGGAGGGTATGTGGCTGTCGAATCTTGTATAAAGTCATAACATAAAAACTGATTTTGAGATTGGGCCTGGATCGTGTGATGTGATGATGGGCTTGACGTGTGAGAGTTTTGGGCTTGGAAGAAGCAAAACAGCCCACTCGGTTTGTAGTTGATTAGTTTAGTGGAAGAGATGAAATATGTTTAGAGTGAATTTTGTGTAGTTAAATGTAGTTAGTGTAGTTTAACATTAGTGTTGTAACATGATGAGTTGTGGATAATGTGTTTTTAGTGCATATTTCTATTGGTACCAATTAGTGTAAAGGGTGATTCACGTAATGGTTACGTTTCAAAATACATGTCGAGAGCTAGCGTCGTTATTCGTTAATTGTTGTGTTGTTGTGTTGTGGTGAGAGTAATATATCAAGAAAATTTCAAATTTATTCATAAAAATGGGTTTTGGCAAACAGTAACTCAAGGTTATGATTAATTAATGAGGATTATCATCACGGATTTTCGTGGGATCCTACAGTATCTACCCTTAAATTTTGAACTTCGTTCCGAAGTTCAGTCCATGATAAGTATTGAAAAGTGTGATGTACTGAGGTGAGAGTTTATGGAAGGTGTTGTCGAGATATTTTCTTATTTGAATATCAAAGAAACGAGATTCCAACTAGATTTATTCGTACCAGACGAATTAAATTCGAATGTTTGGTCAATAATTTAATTCATAGGCTACGAATAGTGAAGATAACGGTCGAGAGTAGGAAGTATTTAATACTTAATGTCTAGTGTTCTAACGGTCGAGACTAGTGGATTTTTAATGGTAGTGATTTGAAAATTAATGATCGTGAATAGTAAAATAACGGGTACTTTCTCCACCTACATTCCCTATTTAACTTTCCCCTTTTTCCTCCACTTTATTCCTTTTCAATTATTCCTCCCACTCAAACTTCATCTCCTTCCTTCGTCTTCTTCCCCGAAAATATGCCACCGATCGCCATTATTGTTGCCTTCGTATACATTGCTCTTGTTGCCATGTACCTGGCCTTCTTTCCTGATGAAAATGCCGACTACTTTATCGCATCTCTGGTGTTTATCGTTCCCCTCACAATCTTAGCGATTTACGTGAATAAGTTTTTGGGATGAGGGTCTCGAGCCAGTGTGTTTTGAATGTATCTTAGTTGTGTGTCGATGTAATGTGCAATAAATTCTCGTTTATGTTTATGTTTAGTTGTTATGTTTAACGGTTCGCTTTTATGTGTCTTCAGAATAATCAGGGTACTTCATCCTATGGTGGCTCTTGCTATTGTTGGGTTGGTGGTGGTTTTTATTGCTATGCTGGGCCAACCTATTGAAGATTGCATGCCTTTTATTGTGTTTATTGTACTATTAGCACTTCCGATGTTAATCATTTCGCTATGTATTAACTTCCATGGGTTCTAATAAAATTTATGTTATTTGTGTTTTCCAAATATTGTTGTGAATTCTTATAGTTCCTAATTTCGTATTCTTCTTGGCTTCGTATAATAGAGTGAGGGGTGACCAGTGTGGATCTGACTGGGGTTGGTTAAAAGTAAAGTTTATGAGCAAATTATTTTGTCTCAAGATTTTGTTTTTGGAATGAAAATTGTTATTAAAAGCTTTGAAAAGATAACTGTTCCATTTATGACATGATTCTTCCTAAATTATACATAGGTAGCTAGGCTATGTATAATTGAGGACCAAATGATGTAACGCTTGGTTCAGTCGTTTTGGTGTTTATGCTTTTTCAAAGAGTTTTATATGGTTTAGTTATAATGATTCCGTCACAAAGTCGGACACTCTCCGGTTATTTTAAAAGAATTATAAAGTTTTTGTTCATATTTCGAAGATAAGTCAAAAATTTCTAAGATGATATTTGGACATTCTGGATATAAACTTAGGTTTTGAGTGAGAATTTCTTACAATGTGGTAACAATTTATGGTTTGATCATAATAAAATTAATTAAATCCTTGAGGTACTATTAGTGTATTGTTACATAATGATTATGAGTAAAGAGGTGTAATGGAAATGGAATAGACGTAGATTTTTATTATCATGGAAATATTACAAGGTAGATTTCTCACACGGTAGAAAGATAACTGTTACACTTAGGTTACATCCCTCGTACCTAAGGTAAATACAAACGGAAATACAACTTAGATAGTCCTAGACTAGAGTTTATTTATTTTACAGCAGAAATCCATTCATCTGCTTAATATAAAGGTCATTCTTTGGTACTACTGGGGCCTTTTAACGAGTCTTCATTTTCTTGCATCCATCTTGGCCTTCCAGTTGACATTGTAGTTTGGGCAATGACTCTTGTAATGCCCTATTCCACCACATCCGTGGCATTTTATGGACGAGGGTTGTTCATTTCTTTCCATGGCTTTGCAATTTATTGTCTTATGGCCTATTTTCCTGCACCTCCCGCATATTGCAATGCAATGTCCGGTATGATGCATCTTGCACTTCTGACATAAGGGTTGTTTCCCATGGTAGTTGTCCCTAGTAGTAAGGGTTGTTAGGTCGTTTTCTTCAACTTCTTGTCTGAACCTTCGTTGACGTTGGTAGTCGATGCGATCTTGTAGATGATTACGAGTACAGATGTCGTTGTGAAATTCACATTCGTTGAGGGTAAAGGTTCTTTTCTTCTTGAGTTTTCGCTTTTGGTTATTTTTCTTAAGTGCAAAATCTTGCCTAATCCTTTGGGCACATGTGCGGATAGGTTTGGCTATTCTTTTTGAATTCTTTAGGCAAACGGGCCTACATTCCATGAAACTTTCATGGTTACGCTTGCAAGATTTATCCATTCTTTTCTCCTTCTTGTCCATATCATTGTTTCTTGGATGAACTATTGTAGTCACTTCATGTACCACTGTAACGATATTATTTTCAAATTCCCCGATGTTTTTAGGAGTCATGGTTGTGGTAAGTGCCGAGGGGGTATGGGTGTTGCTCATGTTGGCCATCTTCAATGACTACAACAAGAAACACTGATTTAGTATTCACTTTATTATTAGAATAATTCCAAATAATAAGGTATTTGCATATTATTGCTAACAATGTGATCTCAATACGAAATCAAATCAACTGAGGGTCATAGAAATACGATGTGTCTGGGTAGCACCGTAAAATAATAATCATCTCTTGGTATAGGATTGCTAAGGAATAAACGGATTTTTTCTAAAAAAGCTGAAGTTCAACAACTTTCTCTTCATTCATCCAATTTTCTTCTTAATATTTGTTCTTGATATTCTATGATTTATTGTTTAGTCGAGGTATATTTGATGTACAATCACCAATAATGTCATAGTAAGTTTGAATACATTCATCAAAATTGACATAACTCTAATAACTTGTTCGATTGATTTTTGCAAAACAACCAGCACAAGGTCTTTTATCAATGCCTTATTGATTCATGTGGAGTTATTTGTTTTCCTACGAGAGTAGCAAATGGTAAGGTTCTGCATGGCTCTTTGCACTTATAGCATCATAATAAGGTTTGGTGGGAGAAATTTGTCTATAACAGAAGAGTATAACGGAAAGAAAACCATTACACATTAAAAGTCGGTCACAAGTTCTGAAAGTTACAGAATTATTGGAAATACATAAACTACTAACCAAAACTATTTGGTTTATTTAGTACAACAACGATACTTAAGATCAGTTACGTCTTTGACGTAGACGTCTAACTTCTGCCTCAATATCCAGTTGTGCAGCTTCCATGGCTGAAAAACGTTCCTGGCACGCATTCATCTGATTAGCTAACATGCTTTCCAAGGCTGCAATCTTTTGGCTTTGGGTCCTTGCTGCGTCTCTAGCTAACCATAATGCTCTTTCAACGTCTTCAATCCTAATGTGGGTTTGAGTATGGCCTCTACCTAAACAGCGGTTCTGGCATCCAAGTTTCTAAGTTCTTGTTCGTAATTGTCCTTCATGTTACCAATATTCACTCCTAAACCAAACACTTCTCGTCTCTCAGCATCTGTCCTCTTGAACAGGGTATCAATGTTACGGTCATACCATTCGAATCGTAATGGTTGTAACTCTTTTAGCTGTTTAGAGTGAGCGTTTAGTATGCTGGTGTGTTGGTGAAGGTGAATCCATATGGGGTCACGGGTGTCTACATTGTAGTCAGGAGATTTGGGTGAGGATACATTGTTTGGGGCATCTGGCATGGAGAAATCTGAGGTATTAGGTAAGGGAGAATTTAGGTTGATATTTTCCCATGTCATTTCTTGACGTGAACTTTGTCCAATTTCAAATGTTGGTTGACCACCAATCGGATCTGAATAGGATTCAGTTGCTCTCCTAAGTTTTTGACGTGGAGGTGAGTGAGTAGGTGATGACGAAGATGATTTCTGAGTAAGTTCTATGTCGGGTTGAGGTTGTGACATTTGTACATAAGGATCTTCAGTATTTGGTGTAATATGATAATTAGGTGATGCATGGGTAGTAGGAGAGGTAGTCTTAGCGATGTCAACTAGTATGGAAGACATGTTACTGTAGCAATCGAAAATAATAATTATGAGTATTTATACGTTCAAGATGCAACGTTGAGTGTGAATTAATGCAGTGTGTAATGTGTGAAGAGTATACATCAAGCATGTAAAGATTAGTACAAAACAATCTTAGTAAGTAATGTATTGAGCACGACAGTCTGCAGACACGGAAGGCATAAGGTGATAAGGTGTAAAATCATTTATTTTAAAAGTGTGGTTATAGTTCAATGTTTGAAAACATTTGGTTCTCTATAACCTTGGGCTCTGATACCAATCTGTAACACCCCCTAATTTTGTTTATGGCAGCGGAAAAGTAATTAGGGTGTTACGGTGAGGATCAAGTTAAAATTTCAGAAAAACGGTCCAGAATAGGCGTTTTGAAAGTTATATGTCATTCAAAATAATATCTTTGATACAAAAGTGATTATTTGATTTGAAAATCCCATGAAAATGTGATAGCTTGGAAAGAATGACACATTTGATTTTACACCATTTAAATTATCAGAGTATAAGATGCCCGCTCCGTGCCTTGTCCTGCTCCGTTAATTACCTGAGATAAACATGCTTAAAACGTCAACACAATGGTTGGTGAGCTCGTGGAGTTTAATAGAAAATAACTTTCTTTCAATAGATTTTAAGAGGTGTACAGTGATTGTCGAAATAAATAATAGTTCTTCATTAAGTAACAAGTTGTGTTGAGTAAAATCCACAAGTAATTCATGTATGATCTCAAGCGATCATGAGTTTCAAGTTTTAAATGAAAATGAGCTACGTTGTTATACGCTCGAAATGATGTGTTGGGTCACCTTTAGAAGTAACAATATACCAAGTATATTTTGGGTTGTCTTTTGTAGAATTCACAATTAAGTCACATATGATATCAACTAAGGTTCAAGTACATGATTCATAATCATAACACATAGTGAAAATATTAATCTAGTGTCTGAAATCTATCAGTGTGGAGTGGTGTTTAACTAAATACAGCTGTATCCTAGGATATATATGAAACATTCATATATTCATAAAGTTATATTGCCCTAAGCCTCATGACACACAAAACGTTAACAAAGTACCGTAAACGGCTGTGTCCCACCAGGGTTACTGATGGGTGTTTTTAGCCCTCATGTTAATAGGTGATTTGCCAATTCCTATTTTTCTCAAATATAGTGCATCGCGACTAAATACGACTAACCATATAGGCATTCCGTCCAAGTATTTAGTGGGATAGGTCGTCAGCCTCTAACAGGTTTCGAAGCTGTTCACTATATTCGCGCTCACCGCAGTGATTAATGGCTCATGATCAAGGGACTTTATGGCAATAAAGTAAACTTAGGCAATATAGGTTTCAGGGTGCAGGAATTATGCGTAATTTTAGTCTTGGCAATTATTTCTAGTGAAATGTAGAAATATCATAATAAAGTAACAGTACATTCATTTGTCACATGAATGCATACAGTAAGCCTCAGTATCATGTTACATCAAGTAGCTTAAAAATGTTATCTTCCAAGTTTCGTGTTTAAGCTAAACAGACAATTTGCACATATAATGAGCATGTACTCCTTTCAAGTATGATTCAAACATGTAAAGCATAGTGGATGATTTTGAGTAAATCATGAGAGTTTTATATAAGTAACTTAAAACAGTTAAAGCATGTATCTCCCCCAAAAGAGTTATTAAAACAAAAGTTAAAAGTAGGGGCCACGACTCACCTGGAGCGTATCTGACAAGACGAAATTATAAGATCAAGTAAACGATCACGAAAACTTCTTCAGTACGAGACCTGAATATAAGCGAAGTCTAAGAGTCTAACTTACTACTAATAACGAATGTGGAAAGGATAAATCGTATAACGATTTGATCGGTGATGTGAGTGTGTGATATGCTTAAAATGCCTCAAGTTAAAAATATGATATATCTATAATATCATCTTGATTCTTATCTTAATCGACCCAAAATATTACTTTCTCGAAATATGCTGAAATAATATGCAAGTGAAGTCGCTAATATTTCTAATAACGAAACTTTAAATAATGCATAACTTAAAATGAAACATGCATATGAAATGAAGGGTGCAAAATGAAAAATAAACTAAGAATGTCAAGTGAAATTTAATAGGTCCTTGTTCTTTTCAGATTTTATCCTTCTTAGTCTAACTGTGGTTGCGTTACGCCGTTAGTCCTCGGTTAGGTCCAAAGTCCAATAATAGTCCAAATCTTGTCCATATGTCCACATAAGGCTTGGAGTTCAATGGTATGTCAATTTAGGTCCTTTATAAACTGTTTTCATAGTTTCAGTCTATAGTTTTCACAGGTTGGCAGTTTTAGTCCCTCCAGTTAGTTCGCGTTACATTTTTAGTCCAAAAGTGATAGAATGATAAGGAAAAGTTATGCGACTTTTTCTGGTGCTTATTTAGGTTTAACACAACTTATTTTAATAGCTTATTAGGTATTCAGCTTATTTTCTTACTAATGGGCCCTTAACGAGCCAAATGGTTAGCCCGTTAACATGTTTTTAGCTCGTGGGTTTTTGAGGAAGTTCGATATATCAAAAGTGATTGTTTTCATCATTTTATTTCACTTGTGGGAGTGCCAAGAGAAGCCAGATTAGTCATCATTCTCAAAACAGTTTAGTGGGTTACAAAATCCACTTCGCTAGTTTTAGTGGGTTTCAAAGTGATTTGTACAATTTACTTGAGCAGTCTTTAGGGTCGTTCTTGATTAGTTTTACTTGATGCTTAAACCAAAATGGTAGCTAGTTGGGAGCTCTATTGGGTCGTATAAAAATAAGTTAGGGTTGTTAAGTTGGTTCGTGAGGATTTTGGGTTATTCACTAGGCGACTTGGTTGTTTATACCCAACTCTTAGAGTATATCTGAGTGTGTTCCAGTTTATATGCTTCGCGTAATATCAAGTGTTTACATGTTGGGTTAGTGCATGCAATGCGAGTTAAAATATGAGAATAACGTGAGGTGATGGTTAATACTCCACAAAGCGAATTCAATAATGCGGATGGTTTCACATATGTCACTGAGTTTTCAAATATAAAGATATTTTACATTCTAGTAAAGATTGATGCATGTAAATTAATGAAATGTTCAATATATACGATCTAGTGAGAATCAGAATAATGCATGCATGATGTGCTATATTAGTTGTGAAAGTGAGTTGAGAGAAAAGTGGTGCTCGTGAATATGGTTATAAACACAGTATGATTATAGCATATATATATACGTTCGTATAATGATGGATAGTCATGCATGAGAGATGTTGAAGTGTTAACGTGAAGTGTTGCCAAGATTAAGAGACTTACAATGAAGTGAGAGAGTGCTGTGGTACGTTGGAATTTAAGCAAAAACACCAGAACTTCGACTAAACTATAACCTTTGTACGTGTAACCCGCTGAGCTTTGGTTTCTAACTTCTTGGGGTTTTTCTAGACGATGCTACAAGGGTTGGGGATGGGTAATAAAGGTGAGGGTGAATTGGTGAAAGGTGGGAAAATGACAGTGGTGTTCGAACTCACAAGAACGAAGTAAACAGTTTATTAGTTAGGTTCGAGTTTCCATTTTAAAGCGTCTATTTACTTGGTTGTTACCTGGGTTGAGACAAAGTTGTTGGACATTTTGAGATGACTGGGGAGAGCGAAAGGAAGATGAGACAAGTAAGGTGGATAGCCAAATGAAAGGTCTAATTTATAGAAGAATTTAACACGTTTTGTTCTCCCTCAATCATTGATGGCACTGTAGAAAATGGGACACCTAGATAGTTTCACTGACAATAGAACTATAGAAGCAAGTGGGTGTGGTTAGGTAGTAAGGGAATGTCGACATTCTTTGTTCCTTATGTATCGAGTTTGGTCTTTGTGTGTACACGCGTTTGAGTCCTTGTGAGGTTTTGGGTGATAACTATACTTAATAGTTTACAATGGTCATACATGGCTGTTAGAACATGGTTAAAACAAATCCGGTTCCAAGTGGTTTGTTTTGTGGAAATTTATATAAGTCGAGTAGGTGTAAAAACATCCAAGTACTTTGGCCTCTGAATACGTACTAAATGTTCGTGTTACTAGCTAATAATGTGTATACTAGTTTCCTTGGTGGGAGGGCAGTTAGGTGGTTCAAAAATATATAATAGTTGTGTTTAAATATCGAAAGATCTCGAGTTGTTTTGGGAGGGTATGTGGCTGTCGAATCTTGTATAAAGTCATAACATAAAAACCGATTTTGAGATTGGGCCTGGATCGTGTGATGTGATGATGGGCTTGACGTGTGAGAGTGTTGGGCCTGGAAGAAGCAAAACAGCCCACTCGGTTTGTAGTTGATTAGTTTAGTGGAAGAGATGAAATATGTTTAGAGTGAATTTTGTGTAGTTAAATGTAGTTAGTGTAGTTTAACATTAGTGTTGTAACATGATGAGTTGTGGATAATGTGTTTTTAGTGCATATTTCTATTGGTACTAATTAGTGTAAAGGGTGATTCACGTAATGGTTACGTTTCAAAATACATGTCGAGAGCTAGCGTCGTTATTCGTTAATTGTTGTTTGTTGTGTTGTGGTGAGAGTAATATATCAAGAAAATTTCAAATTTATTCATAAAAATGGGTTTTGGCAAACAGTAACTCAAGGTTATGATTAATTAATGAGGATTATCATCACGGATTTTCGTGGGATCCTCTTCTTACAACCACCACCACCAAACCTCGTATTTTAAGATCCTTATTCCATTTCTTCACCATACACGCTCAAAACCCTCCATCCAACACCGAGTCACCCGTGGTTGTGACTCGGTGTGCAACAACTCGAGTTTGTCGAGTTATTTTTACATTTTTTTGTTCGATGGGTGATAAAAACAAATGGGTTTCTCGTTTTTATGTAACTAAAAATAGCTAATAATCGTTTGGTATCATTTCTTGGTTGTGTAGTGTCGAATATGGTCTTGTCAAGGTTATGCAGTGAGCCTTAGCTCACGGCCGTGGTCTTTTTAGCTTGTTATGATTGGGTCGAATCTTGTGGGTCACGTATATCATTTTAATTGAGGCCGAGTTCTATTGAATTATATTTGAGGTTGAGGTTGAGTTGAGTTCTATGGAATTATGTTTGAGGTTGAGTGGTGTCGTCTGTTTAATTGAGGATGCACCAAGATATTGGTTGAAATTTGAATTTGGTTACTGTTTTTTAATTTATGTTGTTATTATTGGTGTGGTGGTTGTTGAAAGGGGATGCCAAGAAAGATCTATGGCCTGTCGAATTGGTTTATTTGGTGCCGAGACCAATAGGGTCTCGGCCTAGAAACATTAATTCTGGTTATTGTTGTTGTGTTGAATTGCGGGAGGAGTTGGTAGATAACGTGTCGTAGGTTTATTTGGCCAGTTAAAAATTGTTGGTGGTTGATTGATATTTGCGGCATTGTTATTTGGATATATAATGAACTATGTTGATATTGAGCCACGTCGAGTGTCGCCGAGACTTCTTAGTCTCGTTGTGGCCTCGACAAGCCAAAAGAGATATTTGGACTTTACGATTTATATTGGACTATTGAGAAATGAATATTGACTCGATTATGAATTAAACTCGGAAATGTGACTCGAAATATATAATGACTCGTTGAAACTCGAATGACACTATTAAACAGTAACCTAAAAATATTAATTAACGAACATATGGTTACTTAATATTTTAAAGGTAAAAAAAAAGGAAAAGTTAAATGATGCGTAAGGCGTTATTTAATATTTTTGACAAATAAAAAGTAATAAGTGCGAGTTATTTATTATTTCGAGGGCACGCTAATCAAGAAGTGCTATTTATGGAAATATTTGTGTTTTTTTGGATTTAGTGTCGAGTCTTGGATCAGTTGACGTTAATAAACCCGACCCACATGGTTATCGGACTTATTGGGCTGACGAGTCCAATAAGAGCCCCATAAGCATGTCGGAAGGCATTTATTAACGAGCAATTCATCCTTATGACTTATCAAGTATGATTATTGAGTTTTGGATTGATAAATTAAATGAAGGAATTGCGAGACTTATCGAGTTGACGAACCCGATAAGAACCTGACAATTCGTCCGCATAACTTATCAAATCAAAACTTAGTCATACGTTCTCGTCTTATGAATTGTTTAGGTTTTTGTCTTTATGTGGCGTGAGTACACTTGAGTCATGTTGTGTCACCACTACACACCCGTCGATATCAAACGCTAGTAACTAATATAATAAAGAGATTTTGGAATTTAAAAAGGAATCTACTTGGGATAGTTAGCTTTTGGAAACTTTTACATTTTGAGATTATGTTAAGGCGAGTTTATATTATTAGGTTGTGCCGAGTCCGTGAGTGCTGATACTTGAGAGCCGCTGAGTACTTTGCTTCTGTTGATTGTATTTGTGCTTTGCTTGATTGAGGTGAGTTCATAGCCCTACTTTTACTCTTATAAATGTTTATTTAACTTGGGGGAGAAAACATGCAAAACAGTTTTAACGGACCTACTGCTATTTTTGTTTTGCTATAACTTGTTGACTGGCTAAGGTTAGATATGCAACATGTTTGTCTTAGACCAGGGTAGCAAATAATCTAGTTATATTTTGCTATAACATGGTGCCTGGCTAAGAATTGATATATCTAGGGCCCTACTATGATTGTCAATATGAAAGAGGGCTTTTGTGACCTGTCATATTGATACTTGATGAATTGTGTTTGTTGATATTGTGGGATTGTGACTTAGATCTATCTTAGTCCATTGTAGCAAATTCTTATCTTGGTCCGCCGTTACTTATTACTTAAACCTATGAACTCACCAGCGTTAGCTGACTTTTAGCATGTTTTCTCAGGTAATTGATGATGTTTACTTTGGCAATTAATGTTGGAGGCTTGGCGTATGGCATGGCTAAGGATCAACCTAAACTCTGATAATGTTTTTGGGGACCTATCTTGTTTATTTTCTTTTGGGCCTTACTTTGATTACTTTCAGTACTTTTGGTTAAATGTAGACTTGAGATATGGATTTTGAAATGTTTTATGTAAACGGATAATGTTATCCTGCTTTCTATGCTTGTGTTGTGTACCAATTTCGTATCACCCCAAAAACTTGTTTTGTCTTCCGCTGAACCAAATTTTGGGGGTGTTACATCATCACAATCTATTCACCAAACTAGATTAGATGGTTTATGTTTTTGTGCCATAAAACACAAGGTTTTTATGTTGGGCCATAAAACATAACGGGAGTGGTTGTACCCTTGTAAAAGAACTCGACATCTAGCTTAGTGTCGGAAATATTGTATAGGCGACGTTGGGTTGGTTCTACCTCGAACTAGAACCCGGTATTTAGCTTTGTACCGAAAAAAGCGTAAGCGACGTTTGTAAGGTTTTCTCCGCCGAGAAGGGAGCTTGTTGATCTAGTGAAGTAACTCTCGAGTTGGGTACTCGGGGAGTGGAGTAGGGCGGAGAGGAGCTCCGTGACCGAACCACTATAAATCATCGTGTTCGGTTTGTGCTTTCTTTTACTTACTGCTTTACTTTTATACTTGCATTATATTATTGCATGTGTTGTGACTTGATGGTTATACTTGTGTGACAACTTGTTTTAGTATATGCTAGTCATAAACTATAATTGGCATATTTCATATTACAACAAGCTTAATAGGATATTTGATACAACAAGTTTTAAGAATTTAAAACGGTAACGTATTCACCCCCCCCCCCCACCCTCTCTAGGTTTTCACAATGTTGTTGGTTTGGAATTGATGGTCGTTGTCGAGGCTGAGGTAACATTGATTATACATCAGTCTCGAATGATATTGTTTTAGGTTTGTGACAAATGATGTATAAACTGAAGTCATTGAGTCGATATGGTATTTGGTTTGTATCTTGGTTAATCTTCATCTTCATCTTTTTCTTTTTGGTCACTTTTCGAGTAACTTACTCGAAAACATGTCAAAGAGACATACTCGAAAAGTCGTCAATAGACTTATTCGAAAACTGGCCAAAGACTTATTCGAAAAGTCAACGGTCAAAACTTTCGAATATCTTTACAAGATACTCGAAAAACTTGTATGAAGAGTTACTCGAAAGTTTAGGGTTTTGAAACTTGCTCGAAAATTTTCTTTACAAGAAATTCGAAACTTAAGGGTTTGGAGGCTTGCTCGAAAAAAGAGGGTTTTGACTTGTTGACCATCTTTTCCGACCATCTTTTCCGTTCTCTTTTTCCGACCACTCTTCAGACCAATATTCTGACCACGTTTTTTACGACAAGATTCATGGTTATAGGACAAAATAGTCACAAAAATAATATATGAGTACAAAAGCTGTTTGGACAAAAAGTTGACACAAAACAGTTTGGTAAGACATAAGACCTTTCTGAACATTTTGGATACATGACTCTTTAGAAACTGTTACCACCAAAGATAGGGAAAAAAATAATCCAAGTTCAAAAAATATGGGTAAAGCAGCTTCAATAAACAAACGAACCACACAAAATCAATCAAATAAAACAACCATGGCTCTTATACCAATTGTAGGACCGAAAAGATTGATTATATATGTGGTTCGGGAGGTCTAGGTTGATCAAAGTATATGAAATTCATGATAGTTTCTAGAGAGAGAAAGTAAAGAGAGTATGAGGTGAAATAAAAGATGATTTTATTAAAGAACAAGTGGTAACAAACTCATATTGTCACATCCCTCATGGAGAGACATGAGGGGTATTTATAGGCTCATAACATTACATGTTTGCCCCGTGTACATAAGTAGTCCTTACGGGTGCAACTTATTACATATCTAGTCAATTCACGTGTAAGACGTTATCTTTATAAAAAAGCGAGGCTAACACTAATAAATATGAAATACCAAATCAACTGAAAAACAATCAATTTGAATGCGTCGAAAAACAATCAATTTGAATGCGTCAGGTTTGGTTAAACAGATTACTACTCAGGACTTTGTTTTTATATTTTTTAATTAATTAAGCTTCTTAAATTATGTAGATATAAATTTGTTGTAGCTAAAGAGTGCTTGTTTATTTTATATTATGAATAAACGTCAAAACAGAATAATTATAGAAATACCGGTGACTTAATGAGAAAAGCAACGTCCTTCTTTCCCTTTAGTCATGCATCTTATAATGTTTGCAACAAACAAATCCTTACCGACTTACCAGATTAAGTAATCCTCACCTAGTAAGTCGAAATCAAATGACATCTTAGACAAATGGTTTACACAAGCCTCTTCGCGTAATCACCATAAGGAAATGAGAAGAAGAAGATTGCAAGGCCGGACAATCCACATAGATTGAGCTAAAGCTATATACGTAGAATACAAAGAAATTGAACATGATGGTCCTAGATGGGGGATCGATACACATACATCTTGGTCGAGTTTCAACCCGTTTAATATGTTTCATTTTGGCCATGTTTGTTTCATCCCTTGGAGACAACATACAACTTAGTCGTTGTATTCTTAGATAACCAAGCTAGTTTGTATTTCCATACTAATTTATGACACGTGGGGTTCTTGAGTCCAACTGTCCCCATATTCCAACAATGGATTTGTTTATCTCCTTGTATGGTACTATATTGCATATTATAATATGGGATAATCTAGTATAGAAAAGTTGGTGACTTAGCTTTACTTTTAGTAATTGTCATTGAATAGGAAGATGAAAATGGGAAGCCTACCTTTACAAGTCCATGTCATAAATCTATAATTTGGGCTCCACTTTCCTTAACTAAACATTGTGAAGATGTTGTTGGGTGAGTGTTGTTGTGGTGGGTGAAGAATATTGGATGAATAGACATTTGTAGGCTATTAATAGGATCTTACCAATGTATTGCATAAAGTACATACATTAGTTCTATTTCCCTTGAATTGGTTTACCAATAACTAATAACAACATCACATTATTACTTGGTTGGTTAGCCCCTTCATTTTTCCTTTCCTTAAACCACTTATAAACTAACATTCTAACTAGATTTAGTTTTGAATCTATGGTCACTAATCAACAACTTAAGCAATGTCAACTACGTGAAAATACGCATTTATAGGTTGGAAAAAAGAAAGTGACTAAATGCAATGTGATATACATATTCATGTTTTATCGGTATATATACACATCCTCTTTATAGTCAAAATCAGTATTGTGATAGTTGAAAGTTTTCAAATATTGAATTGAACCAAAATAGAATCCTGTTGGGATCTCTTAATATATACTGTAGAACAAAACCAAACAGTGCCAATGATGCTAATTTGTGTCATCTAGTGTATATATATAACAAGTTTGGCATATTTCTTGCTAGGTCATGTGGAGGTTTGTAGACTCTCTCGATAAGTTAGAACTAATATGATGTAATCCAATATCTTCAATAGTATAACTAAATAAGTAAATATATGAAACATATAGGAGATTTGGTTTATTCAGTAGTAACCGAAGCCAGCAATCAAAAAGCCAAAACAATCCGCGACTATTTGGTATGAATCTCATAATGTCTTGAACTTTTTTGCTGCATGATATTGTTAATTATTCTTAAGAATGGGTTGACATTCCATGATATATGTCTTTTAATAAAAACAAGACAAAATTAACTAGTGAGCAAAAATCATTATAAATACCTAGTAGCATTTCACTACAAAAAAAACTGCACTTAGGGACGATATTCTCGTCCCAAAACTCCAAAGAGCATCGTCCCAAACCATAATGTAAAACATAATTTGTCATGTTTCTAAAACCTTTATGCCTTTACAACTAAAATGGTAGTTCAATATGATAAATATAGTTTATGAGTTAGCTAAAATAATTGGAAAGGGTATAAATGTAATTGGAGTAGAGAAGCAGCCATACGTGAGGATTTAACTGTGAAATTAGCAAAATTTATTTTTAAAAGGTGGAAGAGGTTCACCAAACCCAAACCCAACCTATCCATATAACCACCTCCTCTTCACTCATTTCTATTTTACTTCCTTGTTTCTTAGATTACTATTTACCTCCCATATGTCATTGATTTTAGTTGTTTTGGTAGTTAAAGTTGAAACAAATACTTAGGTAAAAGTTTAATTGTTCTAGTTGTTCAAATTTTGGCTTTAGCAAAAAGAAAATAGTAGTTACATTGTGCATTGATTGTAAATCTAATGTGTTCGAATAACAAATAAGCAAAATTTGACGCACCTTTAGTGAAAACTAAAAAGTTAGCGAAAATGGTTACACATTATTTTTCAGGGGCGGATTGAGGGGGTTCTGAGGATACCCGTGAACCACATAGGATTTTCCTTGTTTTAGTAAAATTGTCAAAATCTTGATTTTTCTCGAATGATCTATGTCCAAAAAATTTGTATTACTAGTCTTTATATTTTTACTAAAATACGCCTGGCAACTATATATTCGTACCGAGTACGCTGATGTGGTTTTTAGTTATGTTGAATCATATACATACAGTTTTAACAATACTTATGTTGAGAAAACATAAAAAGTTACAAATCGACATAACATAGAACAAAGTTAAACATCTCTTAACTAAACCTTAAATTACTGTATTTGTTATAGAAGGGCAATAATGGAAAGCTTATTTTAAAATAAGAAACGTGGACTAGGAAAAAGAAAACTACAAAAAACAACAATTCGCGGAGAAAATACAGGAATAGTGTCCAAATATAAAACCTCTCTCCTTCTCATCATATATAAAAGGTGGGGTGGCAACAACTATAAGTAGTTACATTGCAGGTTTAGAGTTGGAAATCCACATTCACTCTAACTCTTCATTTCATTTCTTCCCCAAATATCATTTTCTTTCTCGATTAACCTATCGATTATGGCTAGTTTACGCGATCAAGTTGTTGATTTTCAAGAACCAGGAGTCGAAGAGTTGCTTTGGCTAGAAGCTTGCTGTGAAGATTCTTTAGAAGATGATAATCATGTATATTCAAAGGTGAGCATACAACTCTTTTTTATTTGAGTGTATCACGATCGAATAGAAATATAAGTAGGGTGAAAATTATTTGTGTTTGATTATGGTTATGATTATATATGGTATAAAGTATAGACATGATTTTGATATGTTTCTGGCTTAAATATATTCAATGCATCCGTTTTGATTTGGAGTTAGTGCCTTTTGTACGATTTATATCCGTGTAGGTTTAGATTTAGTAAACATTAGTACTCGTGTTGTTTTGAATGATTCACACTCATGTATGATTTTTTTTTTTTTTTTTTTTTTTATTTATTTTTTTTTTTTTTAAAATAGCAATAATCAGAATTTTTCTTTTTGTTCGAATATAGTTAATGCATCAGTTCTCTTTTCAATATTGATGGAAACTTTTGGTGAAAATTAGTACTCCGTACTCCTTTAGTGATTTACGCTTATATAAGATTATTTTGATAATACTAGCAGCTGAGCATTCTCAGTGACGTTATTGAAGCATGTGTAGAAGACGATCGTCATTTTTATTCCCAGGTATTGAAACTGTATTGCATCCATCATGTTTCCAGTTTCTCACAAATATTGGTACTACTTGAACCTTTTGGCGATAATAGCACTATTTGAATAATTTGGACTTACATATGATTATTTTGATGATAACAGCAACGGAGTTATAACAAGCATAGACATCAAGTTCCTTCTTCTGGTCGGAAAGTGCCATCTGCCACTCAACCTCCTTTGCTTCCGTCACCACCGGTAATTATTTGCACAATTGCACACAATGGCATACACACAAAGCATTTCATGTTAGAGACTAATGGTAAGACTATGCATAATTTATCTAGCATAAACTACGAATCCATAGAATATTAGCAGTCAAGTTGTCAACTATTATTAAAAATAGTCAACTTGATTAATTGATGTATTATACATCTTTCTATATATTATCCTAAATCCTAAGTATGTCTTTCACGTTTACATATAATTACAGGTCATGGAACGCATTCTAGTTTGGATTATAGCTTTTCGGTATCTTATAATGATCTTCAATGAACTATTGATAAATATATGAACCAGTAATATTCAACTCAAATTAAAAGAAAAGATATTGATCTTCTTTGGAATGAATAGTTATTGAAACTACTATAAATATCAGATTTTGTTTATATCAAATCCGGCTAAAAAAATGTTGGATTGTGCCAATCTTTTTAAACGATACTATATACATACTTTGATTTCTAATGAAATACAGAGTAATGTTTTTATACGACTAGTGTGTTTTTGTAATATTTTTTTTTTGAATAATTCATAC
Organism: Artemisia tridentata subsp. tridentata; assembly: GCA_021014915.2. NCBI lineage: Eukaryota > Viridiplantae > Streptophyta > Magnoliopsida > Asterales > Asteraceae > Artemisia > Artemisia tridentata. The sequence goes on from CP139508.1 coordinate 385,812,014, forward strand.
ACTAATGTAATAGACAATACACCGGATATGAACCAACTATCAACTTTTTCGTTAAAGTTGCCACAATACTGAAAATTCTTCATGAATCGCCAAAAAGTGCCATATCATGTTTTCCCCAAAAAAAATCATGTTTAATGATGATTATGCCCTTGTATTTTTTGAAAAGTAAACCAATTTTAGCTTACAACAAAATGTCGCTTAATCAACTACATCACTGTATTTTCATAAATATTTAGGCATTTCTTTATCTAGCATTTTATTAAGATGTGTTGATTTTGAAGTTTTAGCGTAAAGTACTTTAAATAATTGGACTTGTGCTGCAGCGTTCAGCCGGTAATTTGCACAAATCAAGTAACCACTGGCATATTAAATATATAATCACCTTATTAAAAAGATTCTGAATCTCCCAATTAGTTTAAGCCTTTAAGGCATAGAAAATGAAAGATTCTGAATCTTTCCAATGAGGTTATGACATAATATATAAAGGTAAAAGATTCTGAATCTTTCCAATGAGGTTACAACATAGAAGTTGACAAACTTAAACGAATGGTATCAAGCGAATCTTCACATATCGGTATCTTTGTTTTTCGTACTATAAGTTTCGTTAAAATGTGTTAGTTTGTCTGTCGGTCTGTCCTATAGAAAAGGGACAGGCCGCGAGCTTGAACTGATGTATACATATTAGCGGCTTAGATGTCATAATCACGAAATATGTCATTTGGACACGAGAACATAATAGTAATAAAAACTCATGGATAAGCTAAATATGTCGATTTAATATGAAATCGTGTTATATAAATATATCTGTATTTTGTTTTGGTAGCATTGGAAGGGTTTTTCAAAAGCGGATCAAAAACCAAAACATCCCACAAATTGGGCAGCTGGGGGACCTGGTATGCAAGCCGTATTTCTAGATTCTAGCCAAAGATCTTGTGGTACAGGAGTTTTCCTTCCTCGTACAGCAGGGACCGTTGTAGAAAAACCAAGAAAACCAGGTAAATTTCTGTGTCAGTTCACTATGAATTCTATCATGTGACATGAAACAAAATAAAAATGTTAAAGGGCTAGAACAAGTGGTGGCCATTCAATCTGTTTACTTATTATTGTGACTATTAACTTTGTTCTATCTAAAACGGGCCAAACGAGTAAATTAAACAAAGATTAGCTAGAAGGGAAAGGAGTCGAAAGTCGTTTATAGTCTGCTTTCATAATTTCATTTCATACAATCACTTACTTTTGTATCAAAATTAACAATTCGATAAAAGTCCCACTTGGCCCACTTTGACCCATACTAGAACAGATGATCCATTTTAACCCAAACATTTTTTGGCTGGTTACTGGATGCCATTCTAAGTTCAAGATACAACTAATGCAAGAGTCAAATTATCTGTGTTCCGATGGTATATAACATTTGGGTTTGATTGTTTGCAGCATTTGCTCCGGTTCTCCTTCCATCTCGTGTAGTACAAGCTTTGAACCTCAATGTACATGGATTAGGCTTGCAAATCAAGCCAAGAGGTACTACATTATCCGACTATCTAATCCTTACATCTTGAACATTAGCCCTTGTAACAATTTCACTCAATTTGTATGTGTCCTTTTTCTCCAGAACAAAACAAGGATGTAAAGGCCCCTGAAGATCGGATTAGAGCTAAGAAGAGCAGGGATGTATCGAGCCAAATATGTGTCATATCTCAAAACCGAAATTCTTCTCCGGAAATATTTCTCCCGAAGGAGTGGACTTACTAGAATCACATTTGCTTCGACTATACTGCTCTCAACATTCTTAAAAGTCCATGTGGATTGTTCTTAATGATCTCGATTAATATTCAATCATGTATTTGAGTGTAATAAGAGTGCTATCGATAGCTAAATATCCCCCCATAAATTTGGTACCGAATAAGTTCTATTATTTCGTTCATGTTATATCGTAAGTTGTTTGTAATCAAATATATTGATTTAGTTGAATTCGTATTAGTAGTTGTCTGGTCTACGGTCTACCTGGTGTTTTTTTTCGTCAGTTCCTTCAATTCCTTTAATCAATTCGGGAGGAAACTTTTGCTAAATCAACATGGACCAGTTATATGTAAACCATGTTAATAATCAAATTCAACGTTATATTTGGAGGGAGACCAGTAAGTTGATATTTGTGGAACCTCAAAACAAAACACCAAATAAAATAGTACATTGTTAAAGGACCTGAGTGTAAATAACAAAAACCTCTTTGTGTCATCCTTAAACTAGGACAGATTCAACATTGTTAACCTGAGACCTATAAATACATATCATGCGAACCTTAAAACACCAAAACTACTTGAATAATTGAAGTTGAGGTTCCACGTTATTAAGCTTTGCTGTCAGTTTAAGGTACAGTTTTATAATAAACATCTAATTTGCTTAATAGTTTAATACTCTTTTATCTTTGAACCACTAATAATTAACAAGCCGTTAAAAAATATATAAATACTCTTTTATCTTTGGGTACCATGGTTTTTATATCGTCTACTCTTTGGTAAGAAGTGAAAGCTAGTTTATAAGGAAATCTTGGTATTGGCTTTCAAATTCTTTAGTTGGGTTTTACTCCCACACCTACGTGCGCGCGCGCAGGGGGGTGCAGATTTGGGATTTCTGGGCCAAAATGGGTTCGAAGCTTCTGAACTCATGCGAGCCCGCGCGACCTGCGGACACGAATGCAGCTCCGAAACCTCGCATACGTGCGTATCTTTTTGCAGCAGATTTGAGTTTCCTTTTTCCAGAAAATTCTGTAAATCTATTTTAGGAATAGATTTAGCTTATTGACTAAGTTATACGGAATATATTGTGTGTAAATAAACGATATGCATATCACGTTTATAATATAACTGATTTGCAAATCGGGTTATATTTTTAGCAGATATACTGTCTTGGTGTCCAAGACAAGTTGAGGCTATAAATACACCTTATTCTCGTTCAGTTAAAGATACAGAAAAACGTAGCTCTTTCAGTATACGAGTTCCAGCAAGTCGATCAGAAACACACGCAAGCTTTTCGATCTTTCAGGCAAGTTTTGTCAGGTCCGGCTGTACAACAGCTTTGTACGTTGTACCCTGGGAAACAGACGATGAATCTGTTTTAAGGGAATCGTGTTTAACACGAGCCTCGTGCTTTTACCGACCTTTACAGTTTTATTTACTTATCGTTATTTATTTTCTGTTATTTAATTACTGTAATCTGATTCTATTAATAAAAGTGTTCACCGTTTCCTACAGTCTTAAAACAGATTCGGTTTAACCGAATTTAAAACACTTTGTTAAAATCGGATTAATTATTAACAGATTTTTATAAACTGTTTTCTGTCGAAACCTAGTTGAGTTTCTTTGGAAATCAGTTTTAATTAAACAGATATTAACGTTTTCTTTTTAGTTGTTCTTATCAGTTTATATCGAAACCAAGATTGAGTTTCTTTTAAACTGATTTACTTGATCCATCGAAACCAAGATAGAGTTTTGTTGAATCAGATCCGGTACAAGTAGATACCGATTTACTTGATCTAACGAATGTACCTGGTGCGCCAGTTACCAACACGGTTGCTAATCATGCTGAGAAACCAGAGAAATTCAATGGGCAGAATTTTAAGAGGTGGCAACAGAAGATGTTCTTCTATCTCACTACTTTGAACCTTGCGCGGTTCTTAAAAGAGAATCCACCTCACGTGGAACCTCCTGCAGAAGGTCAATCCGCCAATCAACAGGCCGTTCAAGCCTTGGAAGCATGGAAACATTCAGACTTTTTGTGTCACAACTATGTTCTGAATGGTTTGGTGGACTCTTTGTACAACGTGTACTGCAAGACCAAGACTGCCAAAGAATTATGGGAGTCATTGGAACGCAAGTACAAAACTGAGGATGCTGGTACAAAGAAGTTCGTGGTAGCTCGTTTTTTGGATTACAAGATGGATGATTCAAAGAACGTGATGAATCAGGTTCAAGATCTGCAGGTTTTGCTACACGACATTCATGCTGAAGGAATGACTTTGAGTGAAACTTTTAAGTTGCTGCTATCCTTGAAAAGTTGCCTCCAAGCTGGGTAGAATTTAAGAACTACCTGAAGCATAAGCGAAAGGAGATGAGTGTTGAAGACTTGGTTGTTCGCCTTCGTATTGAAGAGGACAACAAGCTGGCTCAGAAAAACGCTTATACGCCTGATTCTGCCAAGGCAAATATGGTTGAGCATGCTCCGTCATCTTCAAAGTCCAATGTCAAAGGTAAAGGCAAAGGAAAAGGAAAGAATGACAAGAAGGTCAAAGGGAAGTCTGAGTACCTTGCTCCTAAAGCTGCAATTGTGAAACAGAAGTTCCAAGGGGTGTGTTTCAACTGTGATCAGCCGGGTCATCGTGCTGCTAACTGTAAGATGCCGAAGCGGGTGACTCCACGCCAGGCTAATATGGTGAATGATAATATGGACATGATTGCTATGGTGTCTGACGTCATTGCCATGATCTCTGAAGTTAACCTGGTAGGTTCCAACAACAGGGAATGGTGGGTTGATACTGGGGCTACCCGTCATGTGTGTGCTGATAAGAGTATGTTTCACTCTTTCAGAGCGGTTAACAATGGAGAGAAGTTGTACATGGGCAACTCTGCAACTGCTGATATCAAGGGTGAAGGAGATGTAATCTTGAAGATGAAATCCGAGAAAGAGCTCAAGTTGACTAATGTCTTGTATGTTCCAGAGATTCGCAAGAATCTTGTGTCTGGGTGGCTGTTGAACAAGTTTGGTTTTCGTCTTGTTTTTGAGTCTGATAAGTTTGTTCTGTCTAAGAATCAAATGTATGTTGGTAGGGAATATGCCCTGAATGGTATGTTTAAGCTCAATGTAATGGTTGTTAAGAATGATATCAATAAAATGAATTCTTCTGCTTACTTGATTGAGTCTTCTAATGTGTGGCATGGCCGTCTTGGACATGTAAATTTTAATTCGATGCGTCGTTTGATTAAATTTAATTGCATACCTAATTTCCATATTGACTCAAAATACAAATGTGAAACTTGTGTTGAAGCCAAACTTACAAGATCATCTTTCAAATTGGTTGAATGAAAAACCGAACCACTTGATATGATACACACTGACATATGTGATTTGAAATCACTACCCACAAAAGGTGGCAATAAGTACTTTATCACGTTTATTGATGATTGTACAAAGTATTGCTACGTTTACTTGTTAAAAAGTAAAGATGAAGCTATAGACAAGTTTGTTCTATACAAAAACGAAGTTGAAAATCAACTAAATAAGAAAATCAAGGTTGTACGAAGTGATAGAGGAGGTGAATACGTGTCTCCATTCGCTGATTTTTGTGCTAAAAATGGAATTAGACACGAATTCACTGCTCCTTACTCACCTCAGCAAAATGGTATTGCCGAAAGGAAGAACCGTACCTTGAAGGAAATGGTTAATGCCATGTTGATAAGTTCTGGTTTAGGCCAGGACATGTGGGGGGAAGCCATTCTAACGGCTACTTATCTTTTAAATAAGATACCTCGTAAGGAAAAAGAAGAGACCCCTTATGAACTTTGGATGGGAAGAAAACCATCATATCAGTACTTACGAGTGTGGGGGTGTCTAGCAAAGGTAGCTATACCAACCCCCAAGGCCCAAAAGATTGGACCTAAATCTGTGGATTGTATATTCATTGGATATGCTAAGAATAGCAGTGCTTATCGTTTCATTATACATGATTCGAAAAATCCGGATATACAAAAGGGTACACTAATGGAATCAAGGAATGCTTCCTTCTTTGAAAATATATTTCCTTGTTTAACAAAGGAAACTGGAAGTTCATCTAAAATAGATGACGATGTTGTCCAAGATAAGAGACAACGAGATGATAATGATCTCCAAGATGAGAGACAAGATCAAATCGAGGAAGAAGAGGTTGAACCTAGAAGAAGCAAAAGGGCAAGAACCGAGAAATCTTTTGGACCCGATTTTGTTTCTTTTATGGTAGAAAATGAACCTACTTCTTATCGAGAAGCGGTAACTTCCTCGAAAGGGCCTCAATGGAAAGAAGCCATTAAAAGTGAAATAGATTCTATTTTACAAAATCATACATGGGAGCTCGTGGATTTACCTCCTGGATGTAAACCACTAGGCTATAAATGGATCTTCAAGAAGAAGATGAAAGCCGATGGCACCATTGACAAGTACAAAGCAAGATTGGTAATCAAAGGATTTAGACAACGAGAAGGTCTAGATTATTTTGATACATATTCGCCTATTACACGAATAACCTTGATCAGGATGATACTTGCTATTGCTGCTTTAAGAAATTTGGAAGTTCACCAAATGGATGTGAAAACGGATTTTCTAAACGGGGATTTAGAAGAAGAAATCTACATGAACCAACCTGAGGGTTTCATAGCTCCTGGACAAGAGAACAAAGTTTGTAGGCTTGTTAAGTCATTATATGGCTTAAAGCAAGCTCCCAAACAATGGCATCAAAAATTTGACCACGCCATGCTAGAGAGTGGATTCAAAATTAATGAATGCGACAAGTGTGTTTGTGTAAAGGACACAAGTAGTGGATATGTAATTTGTGTTTATATGTTGATGATATGCTTATCATTGGCAGTAACGACAAGATGATCAAATCTACTAAAGACATGTTGAAATCAAAGTTTGACATGAAGGATATGGGTTTGGCTGATGTGATCCTTGGAATAAAGATCATACGAACTCCAAATGGACTTGTGTTAAGTCAAGCACATTACGTGGACAAAATTCTTAATACTCACAATGCAGGGGATTCCGGCCTAGCTAGAACTCCAATTGACACCAGTAAGCATCTATCTAAAAATAGAGTCATAGGTGTTGCCCAATTAGAGTATTCAAGAATTATTAGCATGTTAATGTACTTGATGACAAGTACCCGACCAGACTAAGCATATGCAGTTAGCAGGCTAAGTAGGTATACTAGTAATCCAAGTTATGCACATTGGGGAGCTATGACTAGGGTACTTCATTATTTGAGATACAGTCGCGATTATGGACTGCATTATGAAAGATATCCAGCTGTTATAGAAGGATACATTGATGCAAATTGGATATCTGACATAAAGGATTCTAGATCGACTAGTGGATATGTGTTTACACTAGGAGGGGCAGCTATATCTTGGAAGTCTTCCAAGCAAACTGTTATAGCTAAGTCCACGATGGAATCAGAATTTATCGCGTTAGATAAATGCGGACAAGAGGCGGAATGGCTACGTCAATTCGTAGAGGACACACCAAGGTGGCCTAAACCGGTAACGGCCATTAGTATACATTGTGATAGTCAATCGGCAATTGGCAGAGCTCATAGCATAATGTATAATGGAAAGTCCAGACATATCCGTCGTCAACATAATTTGTAAAACCCTCATTTTTCATTCCGTTAAAATCCCTAAACTACCCTCTATTTTGAAATTTTATTTCAAGAACACATAAATTGTAATAAAATAATTAAAGAATTTCATAACCTAAGTTCCTAAGCTAATTAAACAAGTATGATAACCTAAATCGTTACTTCTAAAACCGTTATTGATTTGAACTTTTGGAACCCGTATAAATCTGAGTAATTATAACCTACAATTCTAGAATTTCAAATAAAAGAAAATGTATAACCTAAAGCTATAAAAATAATAATAAAATAATAATACAAGTCGATATGTCCATCTCTAACTTGAACACATTTGAAATAGATAGAACATAACTTGTAACCTGAACCTGTTTTAAAACCCCATGTTATACTTCAAGGCCCATACTCCATGTTCTATATTCTAAACACACTTCAAAAGTTATCTTGGGCTGATATAGATCCCATACTTCTCAGCCTATGCACCAGTCCATTCGCCCATGCCTTCTTATGATATTATAACGAGTATATCACATGCAACCACACATAAAACCCTAAATAAAAAAAATTCCAGCCGACTGCTATTATTGATCATGTTCAAGTGGTGCAACAAGGAGCAAGGTGATTCGAAGGGGTCTAAAAGGGCTAAACAAGAGGGTGTTTGATTGTGATTATGTACTGGGTTCAAGGATGTTTGTTTTGGTTCGCATCAGGTCCTGTTTTGGATCTTTCGTTCTTGTTCTTTCTTCTAGACGACACAAGGTATAACTTGATCTTGTTCTTGTTCTCCTCTCAACTTGTACATAAGATTATAGCTTAAAAGCAAGGTGGTGAATCGACTTAAAAGAATACGAGTGAAAGGCCACATGATCACATAAAATAATAAAGAAAGTAACTGATGACATGATAAATCAAATATAAGTCGACCTAGTGCCTTAGTCTGCTTTTCGAACCTGTATTTCAAGCCTATGAATCTGACCTTTTTACAACTTGTTCGAACACTATTATACGTGAAGCCTGGAAACTAATGCAATGAAATAATGAAATATAGATGTGTCGCAATAGGATTGTGTACTGGTGTGAATGTAAGTGCTTTAACACTATAAAACTGATGGGTAATCAGACTTGTTTATGGTCAGGTGTCGGGATTGATTTTGGTCTCGTTAGGACGTGTGTTGTCTCGTTTGAACTGATGTGGGATGTGTGCGAGTGTGTGAGTTTTTGAGTGGTCAAAAGAGGTGTTGTAAACCGTGTTATAATGGGGATAAAGGGGCTGGAAAAGGTGCAGAGTGAATGTGTAAAAAAAAGGGGTCAAATATATGTGTTGTGTGTGTTCTGAAACCTGGGCTTAAACGGGTGTAAAGGGGCGAGTGCATCCATGGTTTTGGAGACGTGTATGACCCATTTGTATATTATCTTGCGAGCGTTTTGAGGTCGTGTTTAGCAGCGGTTAGTCGACTTAATGTTATCATTATATGAACTTTAAGAACCTGTTAAAATGGGTATACAACGAGGCATATGATATGTAAAACTAACATGTTGTTAGGTAGATACTAACGTAGGCATATGGATGCATGTAAGCTCTTTTCAAAATGCGAAAATAAAACCATGGGTGTCGACCTAATCTAGCACTAAAACAAGTTCTAAGAATCTTTCTACTCGTTTAAACTAGTTGGCATAGACACGTATTTTTGGACTGAGATGGTGTTGAATTCATGTGCTAAAACCATTGACTTGGCTCGTTAATTATAATAAAGACGTGCACTAAAATTTTGTGTTGAGTGTGTTGTGTTCAAGCTTAATAAAACTACAATTTATACAATTAACTTTAAGCTTTGATATTTAAAATGTTAACCCTAAACTGTTATATTGGTCATTTTAACTATTAATACATTTAAATTGTCAATTAGAACCTTAAAGTATTAAATTACTATTTCGAGAGACTTACTAAATATGGAAATTTGCTAATTCGGGAAACTTGATAAAAGTGGAAAGTTACTAAAACTGGAAAGCCGACTAAAATAAGTAATCTGAATTAAATAAGCTTTTAATAAGTCAGTCATGAATTCGTGTAGATTCGCTGGAGATGGAGTTGCTTCCGACCTGATATTTTCTGTTGTGTTTTCATTTGCGGTATAAGGTACAGATATTCTGACCTTCCTTATAAGGTTTCTCATGATCTCTTTCATATCTGATCCGTTAGTTTCTGAACTGATGCCATTGCTATGATTCCTTTGCTTGAACCTCCTCTATTGATTCCATTGATATGACCTCTGATATGAATCTATGTTATGAAAACCTTTTAATTATACCATGGAAATGTTTGAGAAAAACCAATTTAAAAAGATGTTTATAAATGATGCGAAACTAATTTTATATGAAAGGTTACTAACTTTTATGAACACCATATTTTGAAGACTAGCTTTATTAAAAACCGTTTTGAAAGACTATTTTTATGAAAACTACTTTAAAGGATCATTTTATGAAAATCATGAATTAAAGGATTGTTTAAAATGGACTTTTGATAGAAACTTCTGAAACGGACTTTTGATCTGAACCATGACTTGATTATTGAATATGAACCTTGATCTGCTAAACTATGATTTGGACCTTTGATATTACTTCTGGGATATTTGATATGAATCATCTGTTATGTACCATTTGATATATGAACCTTTTGATATGACACTCTGATTTGATATGATATCTGACTCTTAGTTTGATACCCGAGCCAAAATCTGTGACCCTAGGCATGGGGGTTCCATGTCCGTGTCATTGATGCACCAATGGCATGACTCTAGTGTGGTTGAGTGATGTTCCACACCGTCCCTTATCTGTTATCTGATATGCGCATTATATTATTTGGCCACTATTTTATCTGCTGGGGCGTATGGATGCTTCCTAGATCTGTTCTGTTTAGTGGATTATCTATATATGATTTATTATTGTCTGGTGACTGGTGCTTGTGTGCAATACACGCCTTTCACATATATCTGGGAACTAGCTACTCCATTTGAAGAATGAGGACACCCCTCATATTATCTGATTATCTGAGAGGTCTCCCCTCTATATGATTTGAAGATTTATGGTTACGATATGATATGATCTGTTTCTGGGCTCGTGGTGGATTACTATCCCTTTTCTCTTTCCTTTATACCTAATCATTTACTTAGCCCTTGAACCATATTACATTCTGTTTGACCTTTGTTTCTGTTACTCTGTACTATTCTCTATTATTGTTGTTATCGTTATATCTGTTAACTGAGCTCTCGTAGCTCAGCCGCATTTCTTTTCCTGCGGCAGGTTTTAGTAGGAAGCTGGGAATGAGTGGAGAGTACCTTTGGACTTAGAAGACTTGATAGCTATTCTGGATTTAGAAATGACTAGAAGTTATCATTATTTCGGAATTAGTATTTATTGGAAGTTCATTTGTAATCTTGTAGTATATGTATTTCATTTGTAACCTTTGAGAATTCTTGTATTACTATAGATGTATGCTTTGTTTGGATCTGATATGAAACCAATATTGTGATATCTTTACCCTTGTCGGGTTGGGGTGTTACAATTTATGGTATCAGAGAGACAGGCTGCGACTCGTAATACATTTACCCTTGACCTGTGAAGTCTGGACCACTAAGTTTCCACTGTAAGCGCTCATAAGATAACCTCTAAGATTTGCTTTAGAATTTCCCTATAGGAACTTAAGTTTTGACCAGTGAGGAATGGGTAGGCTATAAGGCTTTTGTGTAAATATCATTGCTTCCGCACCACTCTGATTTATGCCCTGTTTGTTGAGATCACTTTTGGAGATTGAAAGCTCACGCTTTGCACCACTTAAGATTCCGACTCCGGCCTCTGATTCTTTTGTTAATCATTTTGATGTCTCTTCGGGTATTCTGAGAATCTCCATGAAGATAACCTACTTGATACATTCTGTTACTTGCTTTTGATAATCTATGAATCTTCTGACCCTATCTGAGTTCGTCTTAAACATCTCCGTTTCCATGAGAAGTCTGGTGGTGTTTTAACCACGAGTATAAGAATGTTTTCCTCTCACTTCTGAACGATAAGACTTGCGTTGTCGATCTGTTTTCATTGAATAGTTAACTTTGATTTTTATTCTGATAAAGGATAGGTTGATTGATCATTGACGACTACCCTCCTATGTTTCACCTTCGGTGTTTGAAAACAATTTTGAAATTCCTACCATGATTCCCGATTGTTAAACTTTTGCTATCTCTACCTGATTTTGATTTTCATTTCCGACCTGTTTGATAAGCAGTTTAATACTCCTCTGACCATCCCGAAGGTCATTTGACCTTAATGTGTTTGACCCATTCTGTGAATTAAATTACCCGTGCTGGATATAAAATGTATCATCTGATATTACTCTATCCTTGCGAAATCCATTACTACTTCTATGAGAACTCTGATGATTATCAGCCATGGATATGACGATAATTTTGTCTCAATGTGAAATTGTTAACTGAACATGATGATGCTGATTTCTGATAATCTATATGCCTCACTTTTGGCAGTTATACGATGTTCGTATTACCGATGACTCACAACCTACCTGCCACTTATGCTAAATAGCTAAACAAGACTCCAACACCTTGAATTGTTCGTTTATCTATCTCCACACTTTGATGAACCATGTACTTAACCTTGATATATGAACTATCCGTCTGGCTTGGCGACCGTACTCATCCTACGAATCCGTTTACTTTTAATATATTCAATTTTGAGGTCTTTAAGTTATGGATTGGCTGGCCCTCATACACTGCCAGGGACTACCGTATCTGATTTGTGACCTTTAGTAATATGTTTCATCCCACTTTCGTTATGATAACCGGTAACCGCTCAAATCTGTTAACGCTGCTATGGAAACATCTACCTCGGTCTCATTTGATTGATGATTGTCCCCTGACACTTATTTGTATCCACTCTTAGAAAACGTTGGCATTGGAAGTTATTGTGCAAATTTTCTGGTGTTCTCCGATGGAACTCTTGGGTTTCCCTCCTGTTTGACAAGTAGAATGAAATTTGAACCAATCTCAGTTGACGGACCATGATGCCACAGAAGTTGAGAAATTGGAGAAGATGATGGAATACGATTTTGCTCACCTCAGTGTTTTATTTTGAATACCCTGTTAGCTTGTGAAGAAGAAAGACGAAAACTTTGGGGTATTGACTATCGTAAACCTAATCGTATCACTACCATGACCATCTTTCAATTCAGCGTATCAATGATTGATTCTATCTCTGTAAACTCCGTACCAGACGGCCTCTTGTAATGATTGAAGGACTGAAGAAGCAAACCCAAGGACTTCTAAGAAAAGAGATGACAAACTGAGAGTAACCTCTGGGAAGTATTTCAGTTTATGCACGAAGAGGAACATATAGACCATCTTGTAGAATGACCCTTTATTCTGGAAGAAGTAGATTTGATTGACGATCAGAGATTGTAACAGACAACATTACCATGCATTCGGAAAAGACAGCAGTTTGAGTCGGCAAATTTCGAACGGTGTGAGAAGACCTGTCAAAGACACGCAATCTTGCTTCTTTATTCACTTTAGTTGTACTAAGATGAATTGAGAGCAGAAGCAGACTCGCGAATGGAAGAAGGCACAATGACCATGCCGGAGATTCACGTTACTACACCACAGTTCCAAGAAGAAGTGCCGAAGGCTTGAGGAGCCAGACTCAAGTTTATATCTCCTTTCCACTCTATGATCATATGGACAGATGTAGACAGATTACTTGGAATTGGAACCATGTATTTTTTTAATGGATGATAATTCTGAAGCGAACGTTTATGTTTGAAAGAGTTGATTTTTGTGAAGGATGAAGCTATGGATGACGTAATTCATTTCCTCTTGATCTACTTAAATTTCCGCTACCTGCTAATAAGATCCTCTGAGTGATTTAGGTTCCCTGCAAGTAATTCCGTTTTGTGTAGATTTTGCGTATGTTGGATGATGGTTTGTTATGAGAAGTTTGAAGCAACCACTGATATTGCCTGAGTTGATTCTGGTGAGTGATGAAGGATTGACGCTATTGGCGACGTATCCAATTCTGATAGACATTCTGGATCTGTTCCGTTAACTCTTTCGAGTAGTTCGTCCTCCTCTTAGTTATGGTGTTTGACTTTGATGACCTCTGAGACTGTAGAAGGACTAGGCGGATTAAGATAAGTTATTTTGTTCACGACTTGAGATAAAGTATGACCATCATGAAGGCATATTTATATGATGCCAGTATTATGACGTCTGGACCAACGTGATAATACTCACATCATATAACGTGCACTTGTTGTGATCATAGGATATTTCAAGGAGTGCCTTAGAATCCTTTGAATTTCTGATAACTGTTGAGATTATCTGCGAATAGTAAGACTTTAGGATCTTTCGACCTATACGTTTGATCTGCCCTATCGCCGTACGATTTGGTATGTTTGGATCCTCGAGATATGTTTGTTAACCTCTGTATTTCGATAACGATCTTAGGGTTCGTTGTAGAGCTTTCTACCGTCCGATGTTATCGATTGAATTATCATCCATAAGCATAATTATCGCCCTCATATTTCTGCGATCCGGTACGTTCTCATCTGATTTGTTTAATCTAATTCCACAGACGATATATCTGTCAAACCCTACGTTTTCCTTGTATCCCTTCTGAGGGGATACGATTATCATCTATTACGTTTGGAATATTATTCTTTTGATCTGGATTCAGTATGGTATGTCTTTCTGAGGAAATCGAAGCTTTTTGATCAGCAAGATAGAGTCATGAGAAACACGTCATTCACCTTTTCGTTCACGGTCCGTTGGTTTTCCATTTCATATCACTTCAATTTTCGAGGACGAAAATTTTTTTTCTAGAGGGGAAGAGTTGTAAAACCCTCATTTTTCATTCCGTTAAAATCCCTAAACTACCCTCTATTTTGAAATTTTATTTCAAGAACACATAAATTGTAATAAAATAATTAAAGAATTTCATAACCTAAGTTCCTAAGCTAATTAAACAAGTATGATAACCTAAATCGTTACTTCTAAAACCGTTATTGATTTGAACTTTTGGAACCCGTATAAATCTGAGTAATTATAACCTACAATTCTAGAATTTCAAATAAAAGAAAATGTATAACCTAAAGCTATAAAAATAATAATACAAGTCGATATGTCCATCTCTAACTTGAACACATTTGAAATAGATAGAACATAACTTGTAACCTGAACCTGTTTTAAAACCCATGTTATACTTCAAGGCCCATACTCCATGTTCTATATTCTAAACACACTTCAAAAGTTATCTTGGGCTGATATAGATCCCATACTTCTCAGCCTATGCACCAGTCCATTCGCCCATGTCTTCTTATGATATTATAACGAGTATATCACATGCAACCACACATAAAACCCTAAATAAAAAAAATTCCAGCCGACTGCTATTATTGATCATGTTCAAGTGGTGCAACAAGGAGCAAGGTGATTCGAAGGGGTTTAAAAGGGCTAAACAAGAGGGTGTTTGATCGTGATTATGTACTGGGTTCAAGGATGTTTGTTTTGGTTCGCATCAGGTCCTGTTTTGGATCTTTCGTTCTTGTTCTTTCTTCTAGACGACACAAGGTATAACTTGATCTTGTTCTTGTTCTCCTCTCAACTTGTACATAAGATTATAGCTTAAAAGCATGGTGGTGAATCGACTTAAAAGAATACGAGTGAAAGGCCACATGATCACATAAAATAATAAAGAAAGTAACTGATGACATGATAAATCAAATATAAGTTGACCTAGTGCCTTAGTCTGCTTTTCGAACCTGTATTTCAAGCCTATGAATCTGACCTTTTTACAACTTGTTCGAACACTATTATACGTCAAGCCTGGAAACTAATGCAATGAAATAATGAATTATAGATGCGTCGCAATAGGACTGTGTACTGGTGTGAATGTAAGTGCTTTAACACTATAAAATTGATGGGTAATCAGACTTGTTTACGGTCAGGTGTTGGGATTGATTTTGGTCTCGTTAGGACGTGTGTTGTCTCGTTTGAACTGATGTGGGATGTGTGCGAGTGTGTGCGTTTTTGAGTGGTCAAAAGAGGTGTTGTAAACCGTGTTATAATGGGGATAAAGGGGCTGGAAAAGGTGCAGAGTGAATGTGTAAAAAAAAGGGGTCAAATATATGTGTTGTGTGTGTTCTGAAACCTGGGCTTAAACGGTGTAAAGGGGCGAGTGCATCCATGGTTTTGGAGACGTGTATGACCCATTTGTATATTATCTTGCGAGTGTTTTGAGGTCGTGTTTAGCAGCGGTTAGTCGACTTAATGTTATCATTATATGAACTTTAAGAACCTGTTAAAATGGGTATACAACGAGGCATATGATATGTAAAACTAACATGTTGTTAGGTAGATACTAACGTAGGCATATGGATGCATGTAAGCTCTTTTCAAAACTTGAAAATAAAACCATGGGTGTCGACCTAATCTAGCACTAAAACAAGTTCTAAGAATCTGTCTACTCATTTAAACTAGTTGGCATAGACACGTATTTCTTGGACTGAGATGGTGTTGAATTCATGTGCTAAAACCATTGACTTGGCTCGTTAATTATAATAAAGACGTGCACTAAAATTTTGTGTTGAGTGTGTTGTCTTCAAGCTTAATAAAACTACAATTTATACAATTAACTTTAAACTTTGATATTTAAAATGTTAACCCTAAACTGTTATATTGGTCATTTTAACTATTAATACATTTAAATTGTCAATTAGAACCTTAAAGTATTAAATTACTATTTCGAGAGACTTACTAAATATGGAAATTTGCTAATTCGAGAAACTTGATAAAAGTGGAAAGTTACTAAAACTGGAAAGCCGACTAAAATAAGTAATCTGAATTAAATAAGCTTTTAATAAGTCAGTCATGAATTCGTGTAGATTCGCTGGAGATGGAGTTTGCTTCCGACCTTGATATTTTCTGTTGTGTTTTCATTAGCGGTATAAGGTACAGATATTCTGACCTTCCTTATAAGGTTTCTCATGATCTCTTTCATATTCTGATCCGTTAGTTTCTGATCTGATGCCATTGCTATGATTCCCTTTGCTTGAACCTCCTCTATTGATTCCATTTGATATGACCTCTGATATGAATCTATGTTATGAAAACCTTTTTAATTATACCATGGAAATGTTTTGAGAAAAACCAATTTAAAGAGATGTTTATAAATGATGCGAAACTACTTTTATATGAAAGGTTACTAACTTTTATGAACACCATATTTTGAAGACTAGCTTTATTAAAAACCGTTTTGAAAGACTATTTTTATGAAAACTACTTTAAAGGATCGTTTTATGAAAATCATGAATTAAAGGATTGTTTAAAATGGACTTTTGATAGAAACTTCTGAAACGGACTTTTGATCTGAACCATGACTTGATTATTGAATATGAACCTTGATCTGATAAACTATGATTTGGACCTTTGATATTACTTCTGGGATATTTGATATGAACCATCTGTTATGTACCATTTGATATATGAAACTTTTGATATGACACTCTGATTTGATATGATATCTGACTCTTAGTTTGATACCCGAGCCAAAATCTGTGACCCTAGGCATGGGGGTTCCATGTCCGTGTCATTGATGCACCAATGGCATGACTCTAGTGTGGTTGAGTGATGTTCCACACCGTCCCTTATCTGTTATCTGATATGCGCATTATATTATTTGGCCACTATTTTATCTGCTGGGGCGTATGGATGCATCCTAGATCTGTTCTGTTTAGTGGATTATCTATATATGATTTATTATTGTCTGGTGACTGGTGCTTGTGTGCAATACATGCCTTTCACATATATCTGGGAGCTAGCTACTCCATTTGAAGAATGAGGACACCCCTCATATTATCTGATTATCTGAGAGGTCTCCCCTCTATATGATTTGAAGATTTATGGTTACGATATGATATGATCTGTTTCTGGGCTCGTGGTGGATTACTATCCCTTTTCTCTTTCCTTTATACCTAATCATTTACTTAGCCCTTGAACCATATTACATTCTGTTTGACCTTTGTTTCTGTTACTCTGTACTATTCTCTATTATTGTTGTTATTGTTATATCTGTTCACTGAGCTCTCGTAGCTCAGCCGCATTTCTTTTCCTGCGGCAGGTTTTAGTAGGAAGCTGGGAATGAGTGGAGAGTACGTTTAGACTTAGAAGACTTGATAGCTATTCTGGATTTAGAAATGACTAGAAGTTATTATTATTTCGGAATTAGTATTTATTGGAAGTTCATTTGTAATCTTGTAGTATCTGTATTTCATTTGTAACCTTTGAGAATTCTTGTATTACTATAGATGTATGCTTTGTTTTGATCTGATATGAAACCATTATTGTGATATCTTTACCCTTGTCGGGTTGGGGTGTTACATAATTCGATACGACAACTACTCTCAACAGGAGTTATCTCAATTGACTAAGTGAAGTCAAAGGATAACATCGCGGATCCGCTTACGAAAGGCTTAAGCAGAGAGTTAGTTAGTAAGTCGTCTAAAGGAATGAAACTAAAGCCCTTGAAGGAATGAGTTTCTATGAAGGAAAACCTAACCCAGTTGACTGGAGATCCCAATATCTGGGTTCAATAGGACAACCTAATCATAGAAATGTGGGGGAAGTGACGTCAATGTGGGGGAGTTACTAAAACTTCCTAGTCCATTCCTATAACAAATGTGACTTATTGAGAGGTTAAACATATGGCTCTTATGATTCAGGATGAAATCATAAAGCATAATGATTCAAGATGAAATCACAAAACATATGTTTTTAATGATTCAAGATGAAATCACCTATGTGAGAGAGAAGTAGGGTCGCTTCGAAGGGAATTGTGGGGGGCGCAATTCCTAAGAGCTCTTGCAGAACCAGGCTAGTGTTCATGACCATAACGAACACGACTATGAGGACTTGACAATGTCAGGGAGAGTCTTGTGTGAAGTGTAATGTCGTCTACGTAAACAGATGCTGAGTTCAAGGACATCGCGTCTACTCAGATCTAGGAGACTAAGTGCATCTCACAAGGGAAGGTTTAAAGGGTCACACCTACCTATCCTATGCAGGACTTAACCGCAGAAATTTTGCTGAAACATGTGTGTGTTTTCAACCGATCTCCATTCATGTGGGGGATTGTTGGAGAATTAAATTTTGTAAAATGATTTTTGCATACTTTGGACACTATTTTAATATATTTATATGTTATATATACTTATATTTCTTGGTAGCTTTGCGTTCTCTGTGACGAGAGCTTCGCAACGAGCTAAAATGTGTCAAAATTAGAGTTGATATGAATGAGATATCGTGTCTCAAAGTGAGGCACGTGAAACACAATATATGGGAAAAATGACTCATCCCACATCGCCCAAAATAAGAAGTGAAAGCTAGTTTATAAGGAAATCTTGGTATTGGCTTTCAAATTCTTTAGTTGGGTTTTACTCCCACACCTACGTGCGCGCGCAGGGGGGTGCAGATTTGGGATTTCTGGGCCAAAATGGGTTCGAAGCTTCTGAACTCATGCGAGCCCGCGCGACCTGCGGACACGAATGCAGCTCCGAAACCTCGCATACGTGCGTATCTTTTTGCAGCAGATTTGAGTTTCCTTTTCCTAGAAAATTCTGTAAATCTATTTTAGGAATAGATTTAGCTTATTGACTAAGTTATACGGAATATATTGTGTGTAAATAAACGATATGCATATCACGTTTATAATATAACTGATTTGCAAATCGGGTTATATTTTTAGCAGATATACTGTCTTGGTGTCCAAGACAAGTTGAGGCTATAAATACACCTTATTCTCGTTCAGTTAAAGATACAGAAAAACGTAGCTCTTTCAGTATACGAGTTCCAGCAAGTCGATCAGAAACACACGCAAGCTTTTCGATCTTTCAGGCAAGTATTGTCAGGTCCGGCTGTACAACAGCTTTGTACGTTGTACCCTGGGAAACAGACGATGAATCTGTTTTAAGGGAATCGTGTTTAACACGAGCCTCGTGCTTTTACCGACCTTTACAGTTTTATTTACTTATCGTTATTTATTTTCTGTTATTTAATCACTGTAATCTGATTCTATTAATAAAAGTGTTCACCGTTTCCTAATAGGCAATTTAAACTTTAGAAGTCATAACTTTTGGTTTATGTCAT
Organism: Artemisia tridentata subsp. tridentata; assembly: GCA_021014915.2. Lineage (NCBI taxonomy): Eukaryota > Viridiplantae > Streptophyta > Magnoliopsida > Asterales > Asteraceae > Artemisia > Artemisia tridentata. The sequence goes on from CP139508.1 coordinate 385,831,592, forward strand.
CATGTGTCGCATTGAATCAAATAATGTCTGCAAAAGGTTGCGATAGTTCATGTTTGTGGTCTAGTTTATCAATCTTAGTATGTGATTTAAGACTGTTGGTCGTTTCTTAACTTTCTATGCTATGTATGTGTTGTGAATAAGTCCATGAGCTTTTGTTTTGTTGAAATGGCAACTTACACTTGTTATACTGAAATTTGAACTTGATGTTCTTGACTAGTAAATTTGTGAAATGAGATTTAGATAATTGTTAGGAAGAAAGTGAAATGAGCAAGCCTGATTATTTTCATGTATAGTGTCAATTGTGGTGTTTATCAATTTATGCACAATCCGCAACTGATAAGGTTGTTATTTAAGTTGACATGTGAATGGTGTAGTGATTGTTTATCATATTTTGTGTTATAGTCTGTAAAAAATGGCCGATACCAAAGATATTGAGCCCCTAGTTTGTGACAATGGTACTGGAATGGTGAGTTTGTATCATTCTGTACTTGTTAATTCATAATTTTAATTGTTTTTTTTTTCCTCTTTGATTTGATTTTGTTTTATGAAATTTCTAGGTTGTGTTTGCTGGTGATGATGATTTTGGAGAGATTGAACCTAAAGAACTTAGCTTTGTGTTTGAACCCGAGAAACAAATATCATGCATTGTAAACCTAATTAATAAATCCGATCATTATATGGCATTTAAGGTTAAAGCAACAACTCAGTAGACTTATTTTGTATGAACAAATGTCGGCATTATCCAACCACACTCGACATGTCAAGTACATGTCAAGAGACAGGTTGAAAATGTTGTGCCTTCTTATGATATTATCGACAAGGAGAGGTTCTTGTTCCAAATAGATTTCGTCTATAAAGTTAGTCCAATCGATGACCTCTCATCTATATTTTGTAGCATTGAAGGTGGCAAATATATAAATGAAACCAAATTTAAGGTGGCCCTTAATTTTACAAAGGAGACAAACTTGGAGACGGAAGAAGAAGATTTAAAGGTGAAGGAGTCTCAAGATATCCCAAAAACATATACAGACATTGATAAACTTGCTTTAAGCCTAAAGAAGGTCAAGAACTATATCAGAACTCATGGAACAGAAGACTAATCATCTAATTTCAAAGCCGAAGTTCTTCACCAGCAATATTTCTTCTGAAAAAGTGGACATGCTAGAAACACTTATTCAGTAGTGATACCGATCCCATTTTATAAAAAACCATGTGGATTGTCCTAAAGCTTCTGCCTAATATTTACTCAGAGAAAAGTTCATTTGCTTACACTTATTTTGATGTTTACTGATGTCACATCCCAAAAATGGCGCAGCGGAATGGCATTTATGGGGTATGACCTCATTGTCAAGAACACAAGGGGTCATGATGCGTGGTTTTGCAACCTTACAACAGTTTTACCTCTCGAGGGATCTCAAGAGGCTTACAACCCCACCAGGCAGTGTACCTGACCGATGTAGTATAGTGTAGTGGTAAGTACGGGGGATTGATCGTTCTCCACAGGGAATAGTGTTCGTTAGGTCTGAAAAACTACTCTAATAGGTCTAAGGGTGAGAGAAGATTCTTTTTATGTTTTTATAATTTTATGAAAGCAAGTAAAATCTCGGGTTTGAAAGAGTGGGCGGAATTAGTTGCTAGTCAACTAACCCAAGTAACTACGAATGCAAATAAAATAAAATAACTGAAAATGAAAAGGTGGTAAAACTTATGTGGAGAGAAATGTGTTTACTTAGATTTCCTTACTCCCTAACTATCTTTTACCGGTTGATTAGTGTGTATTAATTGCGTGGATGACGGGTGTATTCCTTAATACCAATCGTGGGGTGGCGTACGTACTTCCCCAACTCTATGAACTCCTACTTCACTCCTATGTCGAGCCGGCTAAGAAGCTCCTAACATGGGATCACTAGAATTCGCTCATGCATTAAATACAACCATAAAAACCTTAGTACGCATTGGTTCATGTTTCTTAAGACGTTCAAGCAAGTTACCATATAGGAAGTTAGCCAGTTTTCTTAAGCCTAACATAGATGAACAATCATCCAATACAACTAATAACACACTAATAACCAATAATCAATAGCTAGGTTTCATTAGATCTAAGCAAACACAAAGAAAACCTAGCCTAGCATGTTAAACAAAAGACAAGAACAAGATAGAATCAAACAACACATAGACATATTGAATGATTAATTGATAACTTATCTTAATGTAACATGGAAGATCTCAAGGCAAAAAGCCTTGAAAAAGCTGCTAAAATCGTCTTAGGGTTTCCTCCCAAAATTACACACAAAGTTCCACACTAATGACAAAAAATTGCAAAACTATATATAGAGATTAAGGGCTGACGGCGTCACGTTGTAGATTCTGACGCCGTCACCTCGCCGCTTTTAGGGTTCCCGGATGGCCTTCCTGACGCCGTCCCTCTTTAGACCTCCAAAATCCGTTCTGGCTTATCAAGGCTTGACGCCGTCAGATTATGGCTTGACGCCGTCCCTCTTTAAATTAAGCCGTGATGGCCTTGATCACATTAAAGGGTGACGCCGTCAGATTTTTCATGCAAAATTCTCTGGCTTATCATGAGTAATTTTCATATCCACCTTTTTCTTGCCAAGCCATGACGCCGTCCAAGGCAATCCCTGACGCCGTCAAAGGTACTTTTTAGCCGATTTTGAGACTTTGTCGTTTTCTTCACTTTTATGCTCCAAAAACGTCCAAAATGCTTCCTTTTCCAGATTTCTTCTCCAAAGTACCTAAAATGACAAAAGGAACGATTTAGGGCAATATTTGATCAAATAAATACGATTTAGGGCTTAAATGACCCCCTAAAAGCGGTACACTTTTTGCTTCATCAAATACCCTTACACTTGAGATTTGCTTGTCCTCAAGCAAATGCGCTTTTATTCTAATCAAAATACAAGTTAGGGGTCATTTAATGCTAATATAAAAGTAATTACAATAAATATTCATTCCACTTTAATCATAATAAGCACGGAGATTACAAACTAGCACCTCACAAGTAGTGTTTAGATACTCACATCTCTCAAGTGTCATCAAAATAAATCTCATAAATGAAAACGGATAATATCTCTCACTACCTGTCATAGCAAATAGATTAACATAGGCTTGGGAAAGGATCAAAAACCTCCTCCACTAGGCGTAAGCACTAAGATAAACTATCAAAGAGGGCTTTTACATGGGTTATAACGTTAGGTGTAGGGAAAAGGAAAACACGGTTTTGTTGGATAAAGGATATTTTACTGGTGGCGAGTTAAAGATCTTGATCAATTACATGTACTATACAATGTTGCTAAGCCAAGACTCGACTCAATCTTAAGCTAAAAACAGAATAACAAAAACATAAAATAAACATAAAATGAAACGGGATGGTAGTCCGTATGTTTCTTCTATTTTTCTTTTTCTCATTTTTTTGTATTTTTCTTGATTTTTTTTTTTTTTTTTTTTTTTTTTTTTTTCATACACTCTTGCCCTACCATCCAAAATAATACATCGTAGGGGCATTGCATTCCCCTTACACTTGAACTTTTACATAACTTTACAAATAACTATTTTAATGACTCGAATTAAGATAATCGAAACACTTGGAGTACTTTTAAAATATTTAGCACATATGGGGGTAATAAATGATGTTCTTCCCCATTACTCCATTACACTAGTACTTTACCCATTAGTCCCAATCGTCCCAAAACAATATGTACAAGGATATGACTCGACTTAGCAACCATGTAATCAATTAGATAATTAACTTGGGTTTAAACAAATGTTGTCACAATAATGCACTAAAAATGAGTGCATACAAGGTAGGCTAAGGCGATTTGGGTGTACATTTTAGTGGGGTGTAACAAATTCTTCCTTTAAAGTAAAATGCTTAAAGTTTGAAACGAAAAGATAGGCTCTGAGGGGTGTACTAGGGGTATCGTGTACTAAAAATGAGTACAACGCAAGGGGTGTGGGAGAATTACTTGACCAATGTAGCCAAAGTAATTATAACAAAATCACAGGTGTAAAACAATGGGTTAATCCTAATGCCTCTTATCATGTAGTAAATCTAACTACACGAATGTAGTCTCACTTGTGGCCTCGGAATGGTCCTAACGCAAGTTCTAGAATCTAAGTGCTACCGGTACTCACATCATAGCATAAATGCTTTTCCTACCAATTCTAGGGGCGAACCTCACATATTTGGGGGTGGAAATTTTTTTTGTGGTACGGTTTTTTGTGCTAGTCATATAACTCCTATCCGTGAGACGCTCATTAAGATCAAAGTTTCACTCCTATATGTTGTAAAAAATTTTAAATTTGGCACTAAAATTACCCTAACAGGTATTTATCTCAGTTTTATTACACATCTACTATTAAACAAACAAAAATCAAGCGTAATAGCATTCTCTAAAGTATCGTACTTTTACCCCCCCTTACACTTAAGATGAACATTGTCCCCAATGTTCAAATAACAAGATGTAAAAGAAAAAAGTAAATAGAATGAAATCAAATACTCCCTGATTCGTTCGGTGGATAATGTGGTAACACGGTTAGATCTTCTTCCAAAGTAATGTTGAAGCTCCATGACTAATGCATCGCCATAAGCTTGATCCAGCAAACATTTCCTTGTCCAAAATAACCTGTTAAACCTGAGAAAACAAACACGAAAACCTGCATAACATCGGTGGGATAAACTCTATATATAAGGATATAATGCTTGTGGAATGATAATTTTGCAGATTCCTGGAGATTATAATTTATAGATTTAATAAAAACTTTTTATGAAAACAAAACTTTCAAAAATTTTCAGAAAATTAAACCTGACGCCGTCAGGTTGTAACTCCTGACGCCGTCAGAAATGATCTGACAGAATTCTCATGTTAAGTTTCCGGAAAAATTTTGGAAAAAACTATACCTTACTTCCTGGAAATCCTGCAAAACATCATTATGACTCGATACAAGCATTTGACTCAAACAAATACTAATATGTATGTTCATTTAATATTATTACGATTCATGTTCATTTGTTCTAATAAACCGATTTGGATTTCCCTTACACTTAACTTTTGCAAAATACCTTTATATGTAGTTAAGACGAAGTTAAAAACAAGATAAAGCATTTTCACAAATTAGTTTTTGAACATGAATCAATAATAATAAAATTTAAACATACATACGGAAACAAATAAAATCAAACGAAAAATAAACACACAAAGCAAATAAAACTTGGGTTGCCTCCCAAGAAGCGCTTTTCTTTATTAACGAGTCTTGTAGCTAGACTCAAAGTCACCGTACATTACGTGACTCCATCATTGGTCACGGTTCCTAGGTCATTCTCATTTCCGGTTTTATACTCCGGTCCTAATTTCAAACAATCCTTATAGAAACCGGATATCCTTCCCATAACATAGTCTACTCCTTTATTTCTATCCTCATCATTCCTATAGTAGACCGCTTGCTTAAGATCCTTCTCAACATTTGACAAGTGTTGGAATTGCTCTATCTTATATGGCATTTGGTAGTTTACCTCATCGGTCTCATCCTTAAATCTAACTATCCCTAAGGAAGGCTCATAGGTCATTCTAGAAACCTCAACAAATGGTTTTCCAAAAACTACTTGAGTTAAGGATGCATCGACTATTGGGCGGATATCTTCTACAATTACAAAGTCGGTGACATAGGTGAAGTTTCCTACATAAACCGGTAATCCCTTAACTCTTCCCGTGAAGTTACTCATCCAACCCTTGTCAGGGAACATCCTATACCCAAGTTGATTTTTCATTATCAAGTTGTAGTGGGCTCTAGTCATGATGTTTATGGGTGATCTAAGGTCGATGTAGGCTTTCCACACATGCAAATGTCCGATGTTACATGGTATGTTGAGATTAGAAGGGTCGCCTATTTTTATAATTGGTCTACCTAGGAAGTATGGTGTCTCGGGGTCATCGAATAAGTCTGTATGATATGCGCGCTCTTCCTTAGTGGGTAGCCTATTGAACTAGTCCTCATCATCATCTACTTCTTCAATCTCACTTTTCCTAACTTCCTTATCAACCTCGACTTTCTCAACCTCGTCCTCAGGTTCACTATTATCCTCATTCCTATCAATTGGTTTGATAGTGACAACGTTGACGAAGTGGACGTGTTTGGATGAAGAGGGGTCTTTAACTTGGGGTCCGCTATTTGTGTTCCTAGCATCCTTATGTGGAGGTGATAGCACTTGGTTATTGAGGGCTTTCAATAAGTTGTCAATTTTATTGGTCATCTCCGTTTGTTGTTGATTGAATTCGGATTCAAACTTAGCTATCCGAGCTTCTTGAGATGCCATAAATTGGGACATCAATCCTTCAAAGTTATTGGTACTACCATAATTGTTGGAATGATTGTTATTGAAAGTACGGTTCGAGTTGGAACCGCTTGATTGGAAACATTAGGTGGGTTGGAAGAATTGGTTTGTTGTGCGTTTTGGTTTTGTTTCCACCTAAGGTTCGGGTGATTTTTCCATGAGGGGTTGTATGTATCACCGTAGGGGTTTGGCTCGGGTTTGAAAGTGTACCACTTGTCTCCCGCTCCGTCGGTACGCGAGGATGCGTAGTCCGCAAAAGCTTGTTCGGGGAGTTCCATGCAATCACGAGTGTCGTGGGGACCACTACATAATTCACATGAAGAAGTGATTTTGTTCACTTGGCTTGAAGGTTTAGGAGCCTCGTAGGATTTCATGAGAAACTTGACTTGGTCTTCAAGTTCTATGATCCTACGGTCGGAAGTGCTTGAATTGCTCAAAGGCAAAGATATTGCCTTGACCGTTTTATTCAAATCACTGGGGATCACTCCAACTTTCGTTGTCATAAAGAGCATGATCTTCTAGGAGAGCCCATGATTGTTCCGCACTTAGATCACGTAGCTTACCACGGCCGATTGGTCAATGGTTTGCCTCGTGGAGAGATTGATATGGTCATAGAAGATTTGGACTTGGAGCCAAAGTTCTATGCCATGGTGAGGGACTTTTTGGAGTAAGTCCTTGAATCGAGTCCATGCCTCGTAGAGGGTTTTGCCTTGACGTTGTTGGAACATCAAGATATCATTCCTTAGCTTGGTAGTTCTTCCCGGTGGGAAAAACTGAGCAAGGAAACGAGTGGTGAGATCATCCCAAGAGGTGATGGAACCTGCGGGTTGACGCTCTAGCCATTGACTAGCTTGGTCCCGCAAAGAGAATTGAAAGAGACGTAGTCGGGTCGTCTCTCGAGTGGCAACATCAAGGTCTATAGAATCAACGATTTTGAGAAAGTCCTTGAGATGTTGATTAGGATCTTCAGAACGAAGTCCATGGAATGCGCATCCGCTTTGCACCAACCGGATGGTGTCGGATCGCAAGGGAGTGACATTGGCTCCCTGAGTGAGCTCAATGGTGTTTCGATAGCCATGGTGGCTAGGACGGGAGTACTCTCCTAAAGTACGGGCTCTAGGAGGTGGTGGTTGTTGTGGTGGGTTGTTGGGATCAAGGATATTACCACCTTCCATGATGTCGGATGGTAATGGTTACGAACAAAGAAACGAAGAAAAAAGATAGACTAAAGAAAACCTAGAAAAATAAAATAAAAATCTCACTAGAAAGGAATCTAGTGAGTAGACCTATAAAATAAAAATTCAACCTAAACAATAACTATTCCCCGGCAGCGGCGCCAAAAACTTGATGCGTGGTTTTGCACCTTACAACAGGTTTTACCTCTCGAGGGATCTCAAGAGGCTTACAACCCCACCAGGCAGTGTACCTGACCGATGTAGTATAGTGTAGTGGTAAGTACGGGGGATTGATCGTTCTCCACAGGGAATAGTGTTCGTTAGGTATGAAAAACTACTCTAATAGGTCTAAGGGTGAGAGAAGATTCTTTTTATGTTTTTATAATTTTATGAAAGCAAGTAAAATCTCGGGTTTGAAAGAGTGGGCGGAATTAGTTGCTAGTCAACTAACCCAAGTAACTACGAATGCAAATAAAATAAAATAACTGAAAATGAAAAGGTGGTAAAACTTATGTGGAGAGAAATGTGTTTACTTAGATTTCCTTACTCCCTAACTATCTTTTATCGGTTGATTAGTGTGTATTAATTGCGTGGATGACGGGTGTATTCCTTAATACCAATCGTGGGGTGGCGTACGTACTTCCCCAACTCTATGAACTCCTACTTCACTCCTATGTCGAGCCGACTAAGAAGCTCCTAACATGGGATCACTAGAATTCGCTCATGCATTAAATACAACCATAAAAACCTTAGTACGCATTGGTTCATGTTTCTTAAGACGTTCAAGCAAGTTACCATATAGGAAGTTAGCCAGTTTTCTTAAGCCTAACATAGATGAACAATCATCCAATACAACTAATAACACACTAATAACCAATAATCAATAGCTAGGTTTCATTAGATCTAAGCAAACACAAAGAAAACCTAGCCTAGCATGTTAAACAAAAGACAAGAACAAGATAGAATCAAACAACACATAGACATATTGAATGATTAATTGATAACTTATCTTCAATGTAACATGGAAGATCTCAAGGCAAAAAGCCTTGAAAAAGCTGCTAAAATCATCTTAGGGTTTCCTCCCAAAATTACACACAAAGTTCCACACTAATGACAAAAAATTGCAAAACTATATATAGATATTAAGGACTGACGGCGTCACGTTGTAGATTATGACGCCGTCACCTCGCCGCTTTTAGGGTTCCCGGATGGCCTTCCTGACGCCGTCCCTCTTTAGACCTCCAAAATCCGTTCTGGCTTATCAAGGCTTGACGCCGTCAGATTATGGCTTGACGCCGTCCCTCTTTAAATTAAGCCGTGATGGCCTTGATCACATTAAAGGGTGACGCCGTCAGATTTTTCATGCAAAATTCTCTGGCTTATCATGAGTAATTTTCATATCCACCTTTTTCTTGCCAAGCCATGACGCCGTCCAGGGCAATCCCTGACGCCGTCAAAGGTACTTTTTAGCCGATTTTGAGACTTTGTCTTTTTCTTCACTTTTATGCTCCAAAAACGTCCAAAATGCTTCCTTTTCCAGATTTCTTCTCCAAAGTACTTAAAATGACAAAAGGAACGATTTAGGGCAATATTTGATCAAATAAATCCGATTTAGGGCTTAAATGACCCCCTAAAAGCGGTACACTTTTCGCTTCATCATGTCACAATAGAGAAATACTATATGTAATACATAGAACAAATAATAGTCACAACTCCCACAACTGGGATGAATACAAATATCCAAGTCATCATGAGTCTCATAGTTAAACAACATCACTAAACAATAACCAAATGCAGCTTCATGAGTTATAACCCGGAAGGGTCTTGTCTAAGTCTTGCTAAGTCAGGCCAATACTCAACCTTCTATGGTACCTTCATTCTTAACACCTGAAAATGGATACTCGAAAACGTCAACATAATGTTGGTGAGCTCGTAGGTTTGAATGTTAAACTACGACGCTGTGAATAATAGGGTAGGATAATAGTGCAACTAAATACAAATTATGAACATGTTATCCAAACAAAATTATTGCAACCGTAAACAGTACACACAGAGGGGAGCTACTGATGAGTGTGTAAATACTCATCATTTTATACCCATAAAAGACACAAAAATGACCAAAAACACCCAAATTATATTGCAGATATCTTTGTTTTTGTGTTTATATATGTGCAGGTACTGATATGAGAAAAAGACAAAAAGAAAGGCAAAATGGACAAAAACCGAGCACGAAATTGCGAGTCTATCGTTAATTTTATTTTGGAGCATCGAGGCAAAATAAAAGAAGTTTAAAAGATTATTTATTTCAAGGACCATTGAATTAAATATAAAGAACGATGAGGGACCAAAAGCGTTTAATTCATATGGAGTTTAAAGAAGACAGGGACTAAAAGTGAAGCGAGGGGTGTAAATTGTCAAAGTGAATCAAAGTTGAAATAAAATCAACTTTCTAGAAGGTGGGCCCATGAAGGAGATAGCAAAGAGGAAGTAAAATGAAATATCCATGCACGTGGGTTTCTTTTTTTTTTTTTTTTTTTTTTTTTTTGTACATGTCGACAGCAGAAAAAACCAGAAGACACTCACTCTCTCAGCGCATTAATGCTGCTTCTCAACCGCCTCCACCATATTTATTTCATCCAATCTCGTTTCGACACGTGGCGCCATGGGGAGAAATCAACCGACTCAAAATACTATAAATAGAGGCGCAGTACCAGAGTTTTTTTTCAGTTAGTAGTTTTATTTTATTAGCAGTAGTTAATTTTTACTCAATCGTTTTTATTGCTTATCTTTATTACCTTGTCATTTAAATGCTTTCAGGATCTTATTACTCTTTGACAAATTGTAATAAACCTATTTACAGTACCAATTTCAATCTATCTTTATATTTCAATTTATGCTTAATCGTACCTTAATTTTCAAGTCATTTAAATATTGTGCCCTCTAGCTCAATTCAAACATAAAAAGAGATGCATGAGCTTGTTAAGCTCGGCTTATTTTTCAAATAAGTCTTGACACCTCTTAAGTTTGAGAGCACTTAAAATTTAGTTTGTCTGTTTATTTTTAGTTTTCTTTTGTTTAGTAATTATTCTAGTTTTAATACTAGTCCAATCTATTCTAGTTTTAATACTAGTCCGATCTATTCTAGTTTTAATACTAGTCCTAGTAATTTAGCTTTATATATTATTGTTTATTTATTGTCATTTTTTAACGTAATGATTATTATCGTTGTTATTAGCATAGATTTTATTATGTACGAGTAGTTTTATATAAGTTTATTTAGAAATCGGTGGTTTCAACTTTATTAACAAATTTGCTTCATAACTCGCTTTTAATTTATATTCACATGTTTTAGCGTAAAAATCCAAAATACACCTTTTTTCTATTCCATTTCACCCGATCACAAATTCGTTTTATTACAGATTTCACGCCTCGTTGGGACTTAACGACCCGGGGAAACACTAAACTCCTTTGGTAAATTGTATTGTGTCCTTAAGCAGTTTGACTCTTGTTGACCATTTACTTAGTCAATATTAGTTGACCGTTCGAGAGCGATCAAATTTTGGCGCTGCTGCCGGGGAGGTGTGCTGCGTAGATCGAATTTGAAGTATCAGTGATTGTTGGATATACACCCATTGTATATTAACCATCCTTGTTCATATTCTCTTATTTTTATACATATATAAAACCAAAATTATCGTTAAGTTAATTCGTTTGACTGATCGATAACCAAAAATATCGTATTTCAAATTTCCATAAACAAATAAAATCCAAAAAGAATCTTCTTGCCCTTTTCTAAATTTTCATCACTCTAAAGGATTCTTAGATTCGTCTTAGTGCATGCGCACTCGTTCTTCTAGGTCATCAAGCCCTTTTCGTGAGCTTGGAAACATACCTCGAAGACGTCGTAGACGTTCTGCTCCATCAGTCGTACCCGAGATACGAACTGATCCCAAAACCCCTGTCATCATGGCAGAAGACCGTCCTATGAATGAGCTTCTCCAAGCTCCCACCGATGGGTACGGAGATGCCATTGTTGTTCTAGCCATCGTGGCTGAGAAATTTGAGCTTAAGACTGAGTTGATAAACCTGGTAACCCAGCGGCAATTCTATGGTTTCGACAGGGACGATCCTCAAGATCACATTAGATGGTTTAACAAAATCACATCCACCATCAAATGCAAAAATGTCCCTGAGGAATCAATCAAACTTCTTCTTTTCCCGTTTTCCATCGATGGGGCAGCCCGGATTTGGCTTGACAAACAACCCCCTCGATCGATAACAACATGGGAGGATTTGGTTCAGAAGTTCGTGAATGAATTCTTTCCTCCTTCCAAAACCACGTATCTCAAGAATGAAATCATGAAATTCTCTCAAAGGTTTGATGAACCATTTGGAGAGGCATGGGATCGTTTCAAAGAATTGCTCCGCAAATGTCCTCATCACGGTTTCTCCGATTTGATGCAAATGGACACTTTCTACAATGGGTTAAACCCATCTGACCAAGATTCTCTCAATGCCTCAGCTGGAGGTAATTTTCTGAGCAAATCCACTAAGGAAGCCATTGCACTCATTGAAAATAAGTCAAAGGTCCGCACTGCATGAGCCAGACCATATAATTCTCAGGCTAATGCTGGTCCTTCCACTTCATCTCCCGTGAGTCAGTCTAGTAATGATTCTCAGCTTGCTGAACTCACGAAGGCTATTCAATCTTTGGTTTTCAACACACAAAAGAAAGAGTCCGCTCCGCAAACTTCTCACACTGCTGAAATCAAAAAGGTAGAAGTTTGTGTTACTTGTGGTGGTCCTCACGCTTACTACAATTGTACTGCCACCGATGGCAATGCATTTGAAGTCAATGCTTTAGCCGGATCTTCCAATCAAGGAGGTAATTAATATCGTCCTCAAGTGGAACCAAACTACCGTGCTAGCAATCAACATAGACCACCCGGATTTCCTCCACCCAACAATCCAAATAGGATTAATCCTAATCAACAAAGAGGGCAAAACACCCAGAATCAATACCCACCCCAAAGGGGTAATCAAGGGTATTCAGCTCCTAATCACCAAGGACCTCTCCCAAATGAACTTGATAACTACATCAAGGTTAATGAGACCAAAATGATGGCAATGCAAAATCAAATCTCTAATTTGAAGAATGAATTCCAATCTTCAATACACAAGCAGAATACTGAGCTAAAGAATGAGCTTTCAAACAAAATTGATCATTCTCAAAGCGAAGTTAAGAATATGTTTGCCAGTCTCATGAACCATCAAAATCCACCTTCTACCTCGGGAGGTCTCCCAAGTAACACTGTTTTCAACCCAAGGGGTGAACTCAAAGCTGTCACTACACGTAGTGGTAAAGCTCATGATGGACCATCGATTCCTATTTTCTCTCCGGTGAGGGAAATGGAACGAGAAACCAAGGTGACAAAGGACCCGGTACTTCCCTCTAACAATGGAAGTGCTAAATACGTCCAACCTACGGTCGTCCAAAATTCTACACCCACAATTGCTCCTAAACCGTCAAGAATAGATCCTACTCTTTCACGATTTACGGTGAAAAGTTTGTCAAGCAAACTTAGTGAGCAAAGGACAGCTAGAACTTATTCCAATATCCTCAATGCTGCTCCTATCAGTGTAATTGATGACAGTGATGATGATGAAAGTACCAATTTCATCAAAGCTATCACCACTCGTAGTGGTGCTGCTTATGAGGGACCCTCTGGTCCTATTCCTCCTCCGTTGTATGAAATGGAAAAAGAGACGGAGGATACAACGGACGAAGTGCAAATTCCAAGCCCACAAAGTACAGCACAAGTCCATCCTCCGGTTGTCCGAAAAAGAAATCCAACCAGGAGTTGTCTTTGAATCTGTTGAGACTCCTGAAGTTGCGGCCCCTAAATCCAAACCTTATATTCCTTACCCATCGCGCTTAAATGAGCAAAAGCTCCGTGAGAAGGCTAGTCAACAAAATGACAAATTCTTTCAAATCTTTAAAGAATTACATTTTGACATAAGTTTTGCGGATGCTATCATTCTGATGCCCAAGTTTGCATCAACAATCAAACACTTGTTAAGCAACAAGGAAAAACTGATTGAAATGGCTAAAACTCCATTAAATGAGAACTGCTCAGCAGTTATCTTGAAAAAGCTTCCCGAGAAGCTTGGAGATCCTGGAAAGTTTCTAATACCTTGTGTATTTCCGGGAATGTTTGAATGCTATGCCTTGGCCGATCTTGGTGCAAGCATCAACCTGATGCCTCATTCAGTGTGGAAGAAACTTTCTCTTCCGGCTCTCACTCCTACATGCATGACTCTTGAGCTTGCAGATCGTACCATATCTCTTCCTCGCGGCATTGCTGAGGATGTATTTGTGAAAGTAGGAAAGTTCCATTTTCCAGCTGACTTTGTGGTAGTTGATTTCGATGCTGATCAAAAGGTTCCTCTCATTCTTGGAAGAGGATTCCTAAGAACGGGCCGTGCTCTCATAGATGTATTTGAGCATGAAATCACATTACGTGTGGGTAATGAAGCTGTTACCTTTAACCATGATCAAACTTCGAGGTGCTCCTCAAATTATGATTCTGAATCGATTAACCGAATCGATTTCATTGATATTGCTTCAGAGGAGTACTCTCAAGAAAGTCTTGGTTATTTTCATAATTCTGTGAGTGGGGATCCCACCACATCTTCTCAACTTATCATAGCCGACTCTTCCCCTTCTCTCACTCCGGTTGAGGGAAGTGATTCCTTTTGGGACGAGGTCGAGGCTTTTCTTGCTCTAGATAGTTCACTTCTGCATGAGGTTGATGATAACTATCTTGATCCTGAGGGGGACATTCTTTTTCTAGAAAGTTTGTTAAACGAAGATTCATCTTCCCCTATTCCACCAAAACAACTTCATAATGAGGAAATCAAGTCAGTTGAGAAAACTAATAAATTTCCTGAGATCAAGTTTAAGGACTTGCCTCCTCCACTTGAATATGCAATTCTTGAGGAGGAAGTTCTTATCTTAATTGCTATTCAGATCTCTCTTCTTCCCTTCACCTACCCGGTGATTTCCCCTATCCTTCACTCATTCGGGAGTGAGGATATTACCTTTGACCCCGGCATTTTCCATCTAACATTGGTTTAATGCCAGTATTTATCTCATCGGTGTGGAACTTTCACATACTTCAATGTTTCTCCAAACGATCTTGAATGAAAGTCCGATTGAGATGGTCTCTTCCACTTACTTCCTCATGAACCAATGAATTCGGGGTCGAGTCAAGCTAGCGACTCGGTTAATAAAAACAGTAGTAAAACATGGGTTTTTTGACCCATGTCTCACCTAAGTGTGGGGGAGATGCCCCACATGTTGTATATATGTACGTTTCAAGTTAAAAAAAAATAATAAAAAAAAAATGTGTATATATAAAATAAAATAAAGGCTATTATATTACCTTTTTACGTTCTAAGTGTCGGCATAATAGCCGGTACTTTGAATATTGAGGGCAATATTCAGTTCTAAGTATGGGGGGGGGGGAATTCTAGCGAATTTGATCATATGTACCATCTAGTACCCCCATTTTGGCCAAAATTTAAAAAAAAAAAAAAAATTCTCACTTAGAACGCAATAAATGGTTATCAGTCCACCATGTCTAACCCACATAAGGACTGGCTAATCCGAGAGCAAACGGCTCTAGGTAAAGATGTCTCAAATCCGTTTATGGCTTACAATTTGCCAAAAATTGTATGGTATTCAACTCCTCATATCCTTATAAGTTAAGAGTTGGCTAGTCCAGAAGCAAACGGCTTTTGGTAAAGACAAATCAAATCCGTTGACAGCTGATGGTTTGCTCAAAATCATTTGGTTATTAATGTACCAAAGTATCATACTAAAACATTGGCTACTCCAGAAGTAATGGCTTTTGGTAAAGAGACAAAAAATCCATTAAATTTTCATAAAAGATTGCTAGGGACTAGCAATAGTTTAGTGTGGGGGATTGATGAGTGTGTAAATACTCATCATTTTATACCCATAAAAGACACAAAAATGACAAAAAAAACACCCAAATTATATTGCAGATATCTTTGTTTTTGTGTTTATATATGTGCAGGTACTGATATGAGAAAAAGACAAAAAGAAAGGCAAAATGGCCCAAAACCGAGCACGAGATTGAAAAGAGTACGAAATTGCGAGTCTATCGTTAATTTTATTTTGGAGCATCGAGGCAAAAGAAAAGAAGTTTAAAAGATTATTTATTTCAAGGACCATTGAATTAAATATAAAGAACGATGAGGGACCAAAAGCGTTTAATTCATATGGAGTTTAAAGAAGACAAGGACTAAAAGTGAAGCGAGGGGTGTAAATTGTCAAAGTGAATCAAAGTTGAAATAAAATCAACTTTCTAGAAGGTGGGCCCATGAAGGAGATAGCAAAGAGGAAGTAAAATGAAATATCCATGCACGTGGGTTTCTTTTTTTTTTTTTTTTTTTTTTGTACATGTCGACAGCAGAAAAAACCAGAAGACACTCACTCTCTCAGCGCATTAATGTTGCTTCTCAACCGCCTCCACCATATTTATTTCATCCAATCTCGTTTCGACACGTGGCGCCATGGGGAGAAATCAACCGACTCAAAATACTATAAATAGAGGCGCAGTACCAGAGTTTTTTTTGCAGTTAGTAGTTTTATTTTATTAGCAGTAGTTAATTTTTACTTAATCGTTTTTATTGCTTATCTTTATTACCTTGTCATTTAAATGCTTTCAGGATCTTATTACTCTTTGACAAATTGTAATAAACCTATTTACAGTACCAATTTCAATCTATCTTTATATTTCAATTTATGCTTAATCGTACCTTAATTTTCAAGTCATTTAAATATTGTGCCCTCTAGCTCAATTCAAACATAAAAAGAGATGCATGAGCTTGTTAAGCTCGGCTTATTTTTCAAATAAGTCTTGACACCTCTTAAGTTTGAGAGCACTTAAAATTTAGTTTGTCTGTTTATTTTTAGTTTTCTTTTGTTTAGTAATTATTCTAGTTTTAATACTAGTCCAATCTATTCTAGTTTTAATACTAGTCCGATCTATTCTAGTTTTAATACTAGTCCTAGTAATTTATCTTTATATATTATTGTTTATTTATTGTCATTTTTTAACGTAATGATTATTATCGTTGTTATTAGCATAGATTTTATTATGTACGAGTAGTTTTATATAAGTTTATTTAGAAATCGGTGGTTTCAACTTTATTAACAAATTTGCTTCATAACTCGCTTTTAATTTATATTCACATGTTTTAGCGTAAAAATTCAAAATACACCTTTTTTCTATTCCATTTCACCCGATCACAAATTGTTTTATTACAGATTTCACGCCTCGTTGGGACTTAACGACCCGGGGAAACACTAAACTCCTTTGGTAAATTGTATTGTGTCCTTAAGCTGTTTGACTCTTGTTGACCATTTACTTGGTCAATATTAGTTGACCGTTCGGGAGCGATCAGCTACCCCGATAGATCTATCGTATTGTTTCGGCTCTCAAGAGAGTTAACAGTTGCGCATTCATGTACACACAAGTCAAAACATTTTGTAGCACATAATCGCATCATCACACATATATGTCCAAAACATGAAAACGTTGTATCACAGCATGAAAACAGTCAAAAATATCATTTGAGTACCATTTTCCCCTATGGAAAACATAATGAAAAAGGGGCTACGAAACTCACCTTGTCAAGTAGCAGTCAGATAACACAACAATTCAGACAGTGTTCGGAACCAACATGCGACCTAGATTAGTAAGGTTTGTTTTAGTTCACAGACTAAGTTCAAGACTTCACAAATTTAATTCAGAAGTTTTAAAGTGTTTACGTTGTTGTTGCTGGTGTGGCAACATTTAAGTCTAAAACAATTTCTAAATCTTTTGAGAGTATTGGCTCCTGGATGTGCTTTAAGTGCACAACGAATAAGATATCGAGAATGAAAATAGTCTTTGGTTCGGAAATAACCAAGGACAAGATGAGGGAAATAATTACATATAATTTGTTAGGCGTTGACCGATTTTTGTAAACCTTTTTGGTTAATTGTCGTTAAAGTGCTAAGTGTGAATTTAAAATGTCTAAGTTAAATATCACTTTATTCCTCATCGCAAGTCGTGATTAGATGCCACTATTTAAGTTTATGAAAAAGGTATATAGGTTTACATTTCTTTTCTTGGAAAATATAGGCATGGCCCGTGTACACGCTCTTGTTTGATTTCACGTGTTAAACGTTGGTTAAATAGTAGACGTTTTGTAAGTTTATATGACTTTATAAAATTGACCCTTTTTAAGCATAAATTAAATAGATTTCTTTTTGTAAGTCCATTTAGTTTTTAAAATTTTCAAAATATATTGCTAGTGTGTATCGTGTTGTAGAGTACGTTTAGTATTTTGGGTGTAAAACGTGACGGAATAATGATGTTGATATTTATATATAAATGTGACGTATCCGAATATGAGTCGCGGAATGGCTCGGGCAAGAAATAGTCAATGTTTTCGAGAAGCACCAAACCCGTTTTAGTTTTTATTGTTAAAAGATGTACAGTTGGGCTGTTGGATGTTCGGAGTGGGCTTGGCCCAACTTAACAAAATAAGTCAACAGGTAAGCCATGGGCTTTGGCCCAAACCTGTGAGGAATACAGCGCCAGAACATGACCAACAATAATTTAACACCCTTAAAATTTAAGCCAAACAAGACCATGTTACTATTTTTGAGGCAGGAAAGTTTAATCTTGGCCTAAGGTGTTATTTGTTGCATTGGTATTACGTATTAGCAGTGAGCGAACGTTCAGGGTGATTACCATTTGAGCGTAAAGAACATATGAACATGGGCGATAAGAAAATGACCAACACAAATAAATACAACCCCATTGTTAGACAGCTAGGGGTCTCGACACACTGTTAGGAATTTTGGAATAATAGTTTATTTCCATTCCTGCTGGTAGTGCATCTGGTTCTTGCTGGTAGTTATCCATTGCTGCAGTTGGTTCCTGCTGTTAGGTTTATTTTGTTTCTGCTGTTAGTAGTCATTACTGCGGGTAGTAGTAATAGTTATCCCGTATATTTAGAATGTTTGTTAGATTTATTTTTAGAAGAGATCATGTATATCTCTTTACACGGTTTGTATGAGCTGTATTAGGATTTCTTAGTCTATAAAAGAAACCTGCAGCTAGGGTTTATGTAGGTATTGAAAACATTATCTTTAGTTAATAAAAGATCCATAGAGGATCAAATTGTTATTAGTCATTGTCTTCTTCATATTCCTGTGTTTAGTTTCCGCATAAGTACAAGTCTATCATACAGAGATTCTCAAAGTAGTTGGTTTGTGTTTACATAAGCTATCTACACGTTTTGCCAAGCTCTAAGATCTATCAAGGTCTCGATCCTACATGTGGTATCAGAGCCTGGTGAGGATCTCTGTCGAAGAAGAGTTGATTAGATCGACAGAAGCAAATCTTAATTTTTGAGGTAATCGGTATCTATTTTTTGGCATCGTATTGATTACTGATCTGATAATGGGTAAAGTTTTGTCGTTAACTGCATGACAAGTAATTTATTCACCTAGTACTGATCGAATATTGTATTTGATTTGCAGGGATAAAAGTGTTTGTTGATTTGTTCAAACGAATTAATTGGTCGGTATTGAATTTATTGGTCTGTTTGGGAGTTAAAGTTTTGCTCACGTGGGACTGATCTGTTGATTATTATAATTCTTCGTGTGTTATTGTGGTCAATCGTACTATTTTTTTCAGTGAGTAGGGTCAAGATATGAAGCAGCTATATCTTGTATTTATTGAAGCAGTATATTGATTCTTCACATGGGTACAATATTTGTCTCGTGAGCTGCTGTTGTTGACTCTTGCTGGGTCATTGATTTTTAATTTGAATTGATTTGCTATTGGTCGATTGGAGACATTTATTTGTAGTTTGTCGTGGGTCTAATCAGTCAAGTTGAATTAATTCATGTCTGAAATTTGTTAAGCCTGGTGGAATCAGTTAAACCCTTTGAAACAATTCTCTTAAACCCTCATAAAATGACTTCATTCAGAACATATGATTATGAGACATTTGCCATGAAGATTAAAACTTTGGTAGACTGGTCACATGGTGAGGGAAATGATGAGGAAAGATGTGCCACTCAAGTTAAGGAAATGGTTGCTGGACATGAGACAGAAGGTGAGGCATTCAGTACGGTTACTGAAGCACAGGCAGATGTGGCTGTTGAATTCGCTATGCTGGGTTTCCCATCTCAGGTACAAAAGTGTCATTTTGGTTTTCATGATTTATACGCTTTACTTAATAAAGAATATGATGACATGGAATCTCAGTATAGTGAATACTTTGTTAAGGTACAAGCTTATGAAAATGCTGTTAAAACTTTAGAAAAACAAAAAGCTTGGTACCAAAAGAATCAGTTAGCATATGAGGAAAAGATAAGGGTTTTACAAAGAGAATTAGAATACACCACTAATGAGCTTAAATATTCTGAAAAAGAAAATGCTAATCTAAAATTAGAAAATCAGGAATTACAGACTAAGTTAGATACTGAATTGGCTAGACATAATGCATGGCAAGAATCAGCTAAAAACCTAGTCAAACTAAATAACAGTACTCAGTCTGTAAGGTGTAAGAGGGGATTGGGGTATGATGTTGGGCCATATGATATTTATGACCCTAGTGACCCAAGTATATTTGACCCTACCCCTAAGGAGCCAAATTACCAAATTCCTGTAAAGTATGTAAAAGAAGGAGGAATGAATGCTGTTCCTCCACCTATAAGAGGAGTGTTTAAGCCTGTCCCAATCAATACAGACCTTGACATTGACTTGGATGAATCACACATGTCCTATGGGAAGAAGTCCAATGACTTACCTGATTCTGACTGTGAATCTAAAGACTTTGTCTCTTGCTCTTTCAGTGACAAGTCTTTTGAGACCAAAACCAATGACTTTGCCTCCTGTGATTCAAATGACAAGTCTCCCACACCCAAGTCTGATGACTTCTCACCTAAAGTAGCTAGTGTGGAATCCAATTCAAAGACAGCTACTTTTAGTCCTATTAAGAACAATTTTGTTTCTGGTTCTGTTTGTGAGAAGTCTTTGTGTAATAAGCAAGGTCATGATAAGAAAAGTCAGGTTAAGCATAAATCTTTTAGAAAGAAATCATGTTTTGTGTGTGGTAGTTACTCTCATCTCATTAAAGACTGTAATTATCATGAGAGTAGATGAGTATGTATGTTGGAGAAACTAGGTTTGTGTGGAATAATGTTAGTGAAATTCCCCCATATGTACCACAAGCAGCACGAATGAACTCTAGTAGAGTTTCTTTTCCTGCTGGCAAGCCAGTTCCTACTGGTAAGCCTGTTGCTGCTGGTAAGCTTGTTGCTGCTGGTAAGCCAGTTCCTGCTGGTAAGCCTATTGCTGCTGGTAAGCCAGTTCCTGCTGTTAAGCCTGTTTCTTCTGATAATCCAATTCCAGCTGGTAGTTCTAATCCTGCTGGTTGGAGAAGCAATGCTGCTAGACCTTTCTTCAGACCTACTAGTGCTTATTTTCAGAATGATTTAAGGCCTGTTTACTTTAACACCGTGCACATGGGGGGGGGGCAAGATGGGTGACCGGATCTACACACACTCCTTTTGTTAGATATGATACTAAGAATTATACGTAGTCTAGCACGCGGAATTTACTAGCTAGCACTTAGAAGACTTTATGTGTTTTGTAAGATTTGAATGAAACAATGAATGAACACAGAATGATAACCTTCAACGATTCAATATTATTAGAATAATAATACGAGTGATCTCCTATCACTAGGGTTTACAACCTTGAATCTCTATGAACTAATTCGTACTTCTATCGTATTGTTATATCTAAACCTTAACCTAGGCAATCCTTTTATAGACTAAGGATTCCTTTACAAGATAACTATCAACTAAACTTATACGATATACACAATATATTTTCCATAATTATCTATTACATAAATCATAAACCGTACTAACTTCTTCACTCACCAGTCCTAACTGCTCATGTCTTCAAAACTCTTCAGTAGTCTTAACTTCCATCTTCAACAGTCCTAACTGTTACCTCCAACAGTCTTAACTGCTAAAGCTTAATTTCCTAACAATCCTCCCCTAAACTTATGATTTCTATCCAAATCACTAAGTTTCTTCAAATTAAGCTTCTTCTTCTTAATGCTGAAAATTCTTTCAAACACCTATCAAGCAAATCTCTTAGATCTAGCTTTCACTTCTTGTGCAAGGTTGAATATCTTTGTCACCAGCATATCAGCCATCTCAGATTCTTCATTAGCTTCCAGTCTAACACATGCCATCATTGTCAAAACACCTGGTCTGAGTGGATAATCTTTTTCAACCAGCATATAGATCTCTATTCCATCATTGGTAGACACTCTGTGTACTCCACACGTTCCAAATAACTTCCAAGTGATGTCCTTGACTTGTGCTTGAAATCTCCATATTGACTCTCCACCATCTGGTTCATAAATTCTCTTCAATTGAACCCATAGTTCTTTATCTTTATCTTCAATAGGATCAATATCTCTAAATTTCTCTTTCACTAAGCTCCATAGTTGATTTAGATCTTCTCTGTCAAAGCCTTTGAGTAAATCTTCAAACAACTTATATCTTTCAGAAATATCTCCAAGTCTGATAATCTTTCATCCTTTCATTCTTCCATCAGTGAACAGTTCCCAGTCAATGATTGGATGTTTTACCTGCAAAGGTTTAATGTAAGAAGACTCTGGAATAATCATCATCATACTTCTGATCTTCTCATTAGTTAACCCTTCTTCCTTAGACTTTTGTTTCTTAGCAACTTCTGATTCCATAGTTGCTGCTTCCCTCTTCTTACCTGTTTTGAAACTTCTTCTTGGAGAATTCAAAATAGCATAAGTTTCATAAAATTCTTTTTCAATTATAGCATAATATTTTCCCTTGAAGTCATTCATGGAGTAATTTGCTGAGTTCTTCAAATAATGCTTCATAGACTCAACTTGTTCCTTATTTGTTGGCAACTTTGTCTTGTACCCTGACTTCTGTCTTTCTCTTATCCTATGAATCAGATCTTCCCATGTTGCAACTCCATTCTTTTTGAGTATGAATTCTTTAAGCTCATCTGTCTTTTCTTCTTCATTCAACTGTTTATCTTTAAGAACCATTGAAGCTTGAGCTCTTACAATCACATCTGAATCCAACAAATATTGTAACTATTCATTGAACTCCTCTTGATTTACTTCTTTTGATCTTTTTCTTTCCATGAATTCAGCTATATTTCTTATATCATCAGCAGCCATTTTTCTTGCAAATTCTTCATCTTGAGCAATCTGAGCTTGTTTAGCTTCCTCACCAGCCAAATCTTCTTCTACCATTTGCCTTGCAACTTCTGCATCATGATCTATCTGTTCTTGAGTTTTTGGTTTCAATCTTTTAAGCCTTTCAAGTTCTTGAGCAGCAGCCACTTCTTCAGATGTCATAGGCTTCTTCCCTTTATCTGCTCCTCCTTTCATAAACTTGTTCAGTAGAAGTTTCATCAGTTGGAACTGCTTGTTGCTCTGTCTCAGCAGTTTGAACTATTTGTTGCTTTGTCTCAGCAGTCTGAACTGCTTCAACATTTGGAACTGCTTGATGTGTCTCAGCTGTTTCTTCTTGAACATAACCAGAACCTGAACCAATATCAAAACCTTCATCTTGTTCAGAACCTTCTTCATACCTCCCCTGAGAACCTGATATATCCTTATCTTTTCTAAATTTCCTCCCCTGTTTGGAAGAATTTTCATCATCCCCGTCTGAACCATCTGAATCATCATCATCAGAAGAATCATCCAATATCACTCTTGCCCTTTTCTTCTTCAACTGTTCTTCAAGCTTCTTCACCCTTTTTGTTAGCTTGGTATAGACTTTGGCAAAATTCTCCTTGTGCGATTTGAATTCCTCCTTGGTTTTCTTTAGCTCCTTTTCCAAAGTGTCAACCTTGGCTACTAACTTGGTACATAAAGTCGTCAATTCAGTTTGTGAAGAACTACCCTCATCACTTCTAGCTGTGTTACCTGCTAGGAGAGGTGAATCTTTGGGCAAGGATCTAGTCACAACCCTAGTTAGACTAGGTTTAGACCTTCTCCTATAAGTGATAGGTGGTTGTTGAGTTGTTTCAAATTCTTGAGTGGATGTGTGATGGGGATCAGTTGGAACTGCTGAACCTTCACCCAACTCAGTTTGAAGCATTTGAGGAAACAATGGAACTGGTTCCCCTTCAAAAAGCCTACTAGCCATAGCCATATTTTGAAAAACCTTTGATTGTAGACTAGGCGTAGCAAAAGTTTCAGTTGGTTTTGTAAGCAGGTATGTCTTTTTATTTAAAATTGTTTGAACAAACCTGGGATACATTAAAAACTTTGTTTTATTGTCAACATTTGATGCCATACCCTCAAAAATATATTTTGAAAAGTTAAAAACTCTGTTTGTAGACAAGCAAATGAGAGCAATAGCAATATTGCTACTGAACTGCTCCCAAACAGTCTTTTTAGGACTTAAACAACATAGAAGAGTATGTATCAAAAATCTCCATTGAGGTGAAAAACATCCTTTTTGAAAAGTCAATTTATGTTCAGATGTATTATACCCCATTTTTGTAAGTTCTTCCCAAATTTCAGTATTTAGCATAGTGTGGATACCATCTGAGTCATTTAATTTAAGATGTCTCCTAAGTATAGACTCGGTAACAACAAATTTAATTCCATCTACTTCAGTATGAATTTCTAAGTTTCCGTCATCACTTGTCAAGACAGATGAATTCTGCCAGAACTGTGTGATGTGCGAAACATAAAGAGTAGGAGAAACAATTAAAGCATACCTTATGTCAGAGTGATTGAGAAAATCCACAATCTCATAAAACTTTAGCCCATCTCCTTGCTCTGTTTTCTCTAAAAACACAACCTGGTTGTGACGCTTAACAAAATCCAATCCAGCCATTCTTAATGATGAAAAATGAAAGATTTTAGCAATACAATGATCTTGTAAATTGGAATTAAAGTTTATGCAGTCGCTTGGGGTTTATTGGTACTGTTTAGGGTTTTGTGAATTATGCGTATGAGATAAATTATCTTTAGAAAGAGAATAAATGAAATTATGGTAAAAAGATAATTATCGTATATAAAAATCCCTATAAGTATCATGAGAATAACGGTTTTACCCCAATGGCTAGAAAATTAATTACTGACAGATTTTTACAATGGCTAGTTGAGCCGTCCCAACTTTGTACTAACCGTACCAACTGTTGCAAAAATTTTGTTGAGCCGTACGAATTGTTTGAAATAAAATTTTAAAATACCATGGCTCAAACATAGTTTTTAGCAAACTATCAGCTATCAACGGATTTGATATGTCTTTACCAATAGCCGTTTGCTTTGGACTAGCCAACTCTTCACTTTTAGATATGGTGAGCTGATAACCATACAATTTTTGGTAAATTGTCAACCATCAACGGATTTGATTAGTCTTTACCAGAAACCGTTTGCTCTGGACTAGTTGGTTCTTATGTGGATAAGACATGGTGAACCAATTACCATTTATTGTAAGCAAAGATCACATACTAATCTCCAGAACACCATTTAGTCCAAAACATCAAGCATTCATAATCCCTTGGTGTTTTCTCTCCAATACTGCAATTGTTAGTCCAAAAACAAAGAAACAAGATACAAGCATATGACTAACAATGCATATAACAAGAAAAATTAATTTTCTTTTGGAACCCAAGCCAAAACAGACTTAGGCTTTCCTCTAGCATCAACATAATTCATTCTTTTCAAAACAGTCTTAGCACCATTGGGTTTAATTGGTCTCCATACCCAACATGCTGAAGCATTTACTCCATTACCCATGTTTCCCTTAGCAGTGTTTTTATTCACACCAGTACCAATTACCCTGCTAGCAGTTGGAACTGCTGGCTTGGCAGTTGTTACCTTAGGTTTTCAAACTTGATTTTTCACAAATCTTTGTGATGAAAGGGTCTATTGACAGTTTTTGGTGCTGATTTGGAAAACATTTTTGCACCTTGAACTGTTGGCCTTGGGTGAATTGGTCTCATAGGTCTGACAGTCTGAACTGCTGGTCTAGCAGTTTGAACTGCTTTAGGTCCAGACCTTAAAAGAACTGATCTAGGTATCATCTTATCATTCCTAAGAAAAGATTGAGGTCTTGCAATGCTCAACCTATGATTTGTATATCCAGATACCCATTTATCACAATAATCTGCAAGATGGTCAAAGCTACCACAAGAGTAACAAGCTTTCCTATAGCAAACAAAATCCTTTCCTAATTGGTGGGATTTGAGGTCATTCCAATTCCTCTGGTTACCTCTTGGCTTGTTTGTGGTCCTATACATTTCTGCATACCTAACTGTTGGTCTAAAAGGTTTGGCATTTGATCTAGGCCTAACAGTCTCAGGTTTAACCATCCTTGGAACTTTTGGTTCCTCCACTTTAGCACTAACAGGCTTAACCACATCCTGATCATCCTCATCATCAGAAGTCCATTCCTCAATGATTGGAGCATCTGAGTCCTTAGGTGAGGACCTATCAGAAGACACCTTGTCCTCAGATAGTGATTTATCACTTGCACTTTCAAACACAGGTTTATCAACTACATCCTTCTTGGGTTGAGGACCATAGTTAAGCACAGGTAATTGAAATTCAGGGAGTCCTGTGTATTCTAAGTCTACACCTTTGGGTGTTGGAATTCCTCTATAGGGAGGTGGAACCGACTTATATCCTAGGCCTGACTTAGCTTTATTAAGAATCTGAGTCTCAATTATCTTTTGAACACCTTTTGATGTGTATTCAAGTGTGTCTACACTCATCTGAATGTTCTCCTTAGCTTTCTTAACCTGTTCTAGCTCATGTTTTAAAACAGTAATCTCATTTTCTCTAAACATTAAGTCTCTCTTGACAATAATCATATCATCAGAAAACTTAGACTCATTGTTTTGATAATGAACAATTTTTTCTTCTAACACAGCTAAAGCTCTCTTATGATTTGCTAAGCTAAAAGCAGTTTCAACTAATTCTTTTCTCTGATTCTCATATCTTGTTTTAAGTGTTTCTAGATCTTTTAAAGCTTCACAAGATTTAGAACATTTTGAAACTTGTACCTCAGAATCTGAGAATGCCATGAGAGCAACCTCTGTAGATGCTTCTGCTTCCTCCTCTGCAATATAGCTCCAGTCAAATCCTAAGCCATCAATGGCAACCATGGCTTTCGAGCTTGAATCAGTAACCTCCACAACTCTTGACTTGTTTCCATATGCTCTACTCTTTCCATCTTGTTGGCTTGGCAATCTGCATTCCCTTGAGTAATGACCTTTCTTGTGGCAGTTGAAGCACTCAATCTTGGACTTGTCATACCCTGCAACATCATTACTGTTTATGACAATCTTCTTGCCAGTCTTCTTCAAGAATCTCCTAGCTCTCAAACTGAGAAGAGAGAGCTGCCACTTAATATCCATCTCTTCAATATCATCTTCATCAATCTCTTGAAGATCTGAATGAGTCAACATACTTCCATTGTGCTGAGTAGTCAAGAAAGCACAATAAGTATCATCATTCAAAAGTCCACTAGTACTGCTTGAGGTGCTAGCAGTACCAACGTTTGCACTAGCAGTACCAACTGCTCCACCAACTTGCACTTCTTCATCTGGACTTGAGGAACTGGGAGTTGATACAAATGCCAAATTGCCTGAGCTTGAGCTTAAGCTTGAGCTTGATCCAGCAGACTTCTTAATCTCATGTTCAACTATCTTGAAGTTGCTATAGAGATCCATTAAGCTCATGGAATCTATATCAGGCTTGTTTTTCCATACTACCACATGCATAGCCCATTCAGCAGGTAGACTCCTCAGAAATTTGGAGTTGAGATCTTCCTGAGGCATCTCAATTCCTAGAACAGCCAATTGACTCACCAGTTTTTGAAGCCTATTGAACATATGATCCAACGACTCATTGCTTGTTGCAGTAAAATTCTCAAACTGATGCTTGAGAAGGGTCTTCTGGGTTTTCTTGGTGGCTTCATTCCCACCATATCTTGCAACAATAGCTTCAAAAAGAGATTTAGCACACTTGAACTTACTAAAATTCAGCAACTGATCATTGGGAATAGTC